>JAVJIX010000323.1:7500-207500 GCA_036785185.1 Paratrypauchen microcephalus
ACCCTAACCCTAACCCTAACCCTAACCCTTACACTGGTCACAGGACTCTAGTGCCTAATTCTAACCAGACACAGGGTTCTGGTGCCTAATCTTAACCAGTCACAGGAGTACACGCCTAATTTTAACCAGTCACAGGGGTACACGCCTAATTTTAACCAGTCACAGGGGTACACGCCTAATTTTAACCAGTCACAGGGGTACACGCCTAATATTAACCAGTCACAGGGGTACATGCCTAATTTTAACCAGTCACAGGGGTACACGCCTAATATTAACCAGTCACAGGGGTACACGCCTAATCTTAACCAGTCATAGGAGTACACGCCTAATTTTAACCAGTTACAGGACTAGTGTACTTAAAAAACAACCCCCCCCACCCCTGACCCTAATCTTAACCATTTCGGAAATTGGACCTAATCCTAACCCTAAACAAAACTAACCCTAATTAATTGTAACCCTAACCAAATTTAACCCTAATTGGATTTTGACACGAAAATGAATCCTTTGAAAGAAAAAATAATTTTGCTAAAAATTGAGGAGTGGGTAGTTGACAAGAATCTAAGACTGGAATTTTTAGTTTACGGTTGATTAGAATTGTTGAAATTGTTTAAATAAGCAAGAATGAACCCTCCAAAAAATAGCCAGTTTGAAAAATACACCAGACTCTGAGCAGGCTCCGCTCAGACTGGCCCCGCCCGTACCTGTGTAGGAGGAGAGCACACGTCCGGGCATGTCTCTTGCTCTGCACTTTGCATTTATTTTTACTTGCATTTAGTTCTCTGCCTCTGTTGTACAGAAAACATTCTCCGACAGCTTTACAGAAGAACGTTTTGTGCCCTTGTCCTGAAGAAGGCCAGATTACTGGCCGAAACGTCGACAAAAGGGCACTTTTTTTGACTTTTTTTGAATTTTTTCGTTTATTTTTTTAATTTTTTTGTTTTTGAATTTTCTTTTATTTTTTCTTAAAAAAACAACAAAAAACCAAAAAAAGAAAGAAAAGAATCAAGAAAACAACAAAAAAACAAGTAAAATAATCAAAAAAACACAAAAAAACAAATAAAAAAACAAAAGACAAAAAAAATAAAGTGCAAATTTAACAAAACATGTCCGAGTGGAAACATAACCGCTACGGACGTCCACGCAATGGACCTTTTGGGCAGAGGTCTGCGTTTACACGTGGCAGGGACCGTCGGCGATTCCCCAACCGTACGTGGGCCCGTGCATCGCCCTCTACCACCCGTAGACGGGCTTTTTACACTGATTCTAACCCTAACCCTAACCCTAACCCTAACCCTAACCCTAACCTAAACCCTAACCTAACCCTAACCCTAACCCTAACCCTTAGTCTGTAAGGTAACGAGATCGCCTAATTTGCCGATCCAAATCCGAACTTTTTAAGCGAAAATCGGGTCCAGTTGAGCTGAGATATTACTCGGAGCTGCGTCTCACGTCTTGACTTGTGTAGATATTATATATTACTGAACTGGAGTCACTTTAACTGCTGTTTATTCACTGCTCAGAACCAAAGACATTTATTGTGCAGCGTTCCTGTGCCTTTAACCTTACACTGTTGTGTTTTTTTAGTTGATTGTACAGACTTATTCATCTTAATTTTGACGCATGCTCATAATTTTCCTACTGTTTCTGAAACTTGCGCTGTGACACTGCAATTTACCCATTGTGGGACAAATAAAGGATTATCTTATCTTATTTCAATTTGTGCTGTCAGGCGATTCAAAAAACTAACTGACTCGATTGACAGACCTTGTCAGGGAACTTGTCCGGACGTGTGTAGCTACAAATCACCACATTCTTGACAGTCCCGTCTTCGTGCTTTTTATAAACAAAAGTTACATTAAAGGTAAAAGGAGAAATGCAATTTGTCAACTGGACAAAGTTTATTTGGTGAAAAAAGTGACATTACTCACATTATTTATTGAGATGAGCGGCGCACCAGAAGTGACGTGTACTGCCAAGTCCGACACACTGTGACCTCTGACCTTAGTTTAGTTTAGTTTAGTTTAGCCTTTATTTGAAGGGACAATGTACAGAGACATTAAGTTCATAAAAACAGAGATGTTCTGCACCAGATTATAGCTAAATAGCTAATTTCCATCTGCAGTCCCTGATTTACATGATTAAAAATACAATGCAATGAATAAAAATACAATACAATAGAACAATAAAATACCAATAAAATACAATACAATAACACTCAAACAATCTCAGTAAAAACAAAAGTTCATAAACTCACTCTCTCCCAAAAACTCGTTCACACACAGACATAAGCACATCTCATTCACACACAGACATAAGCACATCTCATTCACACACAGACATAAGCACATCTCATTCACATTATTTACAGGAACATTTGTCTTAAGCAAGAATAAGAAGGTGCTGTATTGGACTTAAATAGTTCAGTGCTGGCAGGTCTGACTATTCCATAGCCATTTTTTAAGTTCTGTGGTGAATATTGCATAGTTTGTTTGTTGTTTCAGTTCCGTTGGGAGATTGTTCCACTCCTTTATTGAATTATATGAAAAAGCTGTTTGTGCAAATGAGGTTTTACATTTTGGTAGAACACAGTGGCCCCTAGAAGAAGCTCGTGTGACTCTAGATGTCACCTCTGACGTGTACTGAACAAAGTGCTTAAGTGGTGCAGGTGCAGTGTTATTTAAAATTCTGTGTACCAATCGGATTGCAGCAAATCGTCTATAATGTTCATTCATTCTTCATTTTGCATGTTGTCATTGCCTGGAGAAATAATTATTTGTTTTAAATTACAGAATGCCAATACATTAATAATTAAATGACACATTTCAATTATTGTCAATATGAGAGCGTGTTGAAATCTGGTGTGAATTTAGCTACAATTATCTGACTCCAGAAACTGGAGTTGTGGACTAAACCACAGGACTAAAGCAGGACTAAAGCAGGACTAAAGCAGGACTAAACCAGGACTAAAGCGGTGATGACGTCATACTCTCAGATGGGGGGCAAGGAGCAGATTTACTATTATATTGATTACATTACATTTTTGATATTTCATGACAAACTGCAAATTCACAAATGTTGAACCTGGTATTTCCAATTATTGACCAAACCTTTGGACTCACTTTATTACAACATCATTTTTTATGTTAATTAAAATTTTAGCTGCCTTCCATCTGAATTAATATTGGCCTATAGAATGCTGTAATGTCAACTGGAACCCAGCTATTCAATTAAATATATTGTTGATTTATTTATTTAATAAAATTAGGTCAATGCATATTAATCAACATGTCAGCAGAGAGCTTCAATGTAAATATGTTAGCACAATAGCTAATTTACATCCGTAATCCTAAAGGCAAGTAAGGAAAAAAAAAACACATTCACACAAACAGAAAACAGAATACACAACAGACATTTCACCAAGAGCGTGTAGTTGCAATAGACCCATCTCAGATTTTAAGTGACCCCAAAAGTCAGAATAAACTATATATGTGAGCATGTCTGGTTAGTTTTCAACCAGTGTTTCAGAGCCGCTTTAAAGGCTGAATAAGAAAAGATAGATAAGACTTTATTGATCTTTTTGAAATTTACTTGCCACAGTAGCGCATGGCAGGGACAGTTTGAACAAGAAAGAAAAGTGCATACAGGCGAGAATAGGTGTTTCAGAGCCGTTTTAAAGGCTGAATCGGTGCCACAGTTCCTGACATGGGCTGGCAGTGTGTTCCATGTCTGTGACCCTCTGATAGACTCCACCATTTGGCCAAATTTAGTCCTACGCCTTTTTCTGTTCCAGTCTCCTCTGGTCGATGCTCTGGTATTTACTCGGTCGACAGGTGTTTTTACCTATAAAATTCAGTAAGGGAGGAGGAGTGAGCCCGTTTAAAACTTTTAAAAAGAGGCAAGCATCCATAAATATCTGATAACTATCAAAATCCAAAATGTTATACATAATTAAGATGTTACAATAATGACACTGTAAAGGCTTTTTGTCCAAAGTTTTCGGTGTTTTCTTGAAGAGAGACTTTATGGCTTCAGAACAGCCTCTGAAGTGTGAGAGCGTGTGGTATAACAGTAGGTTATGTTGCTAAATATCATGGCATTCATATAAGCCTTTGCTGATTCAGTCAGAGAAGGTCTTATGTGTTTAAAGTTTGACAGATTGTATTTAAATCAAAAATCAAAAACTACTCTAAGATTAAATTGTTCCACCACATGCAGTCTCTCTCCATTGACTAACACACATGGTTGTTCACCCTCTGCTGGCTGCGGGGAGAAAAACACACAGACTGTTTTTTTTGTGTTGAGATGTAAGCAAGAGTCATGGAGCCAGTGAGATATTGGCACCATGGCATCGGAGAGTACTGTAGCATATTAAAGATGAACTTACCAGGAGGACACTGTGGTGTTGTTGATGTTTACTAACACCAGGTCAGTCTTCTGCAGTCCTCGACCAGCTGCTTGATATGGCAGTAAGCCATGACAATGGACTGAGGTATAGGAAATGTCCTGCCCTTATTATCCTTGGGCCCATTTCTGGCCTCCCTGAACTCTTTATAAAGTTTCAGAGCCACACACTCCGACACTCGGTTGTGGTCTGGTTTGTTGGCCACCTGGCCATGAACCATGTACAATCTGCAAAAAGATGACCACGTCACATAGTGCACACAACATGTGCCTGCTGACATATGCACACAACTACACCAATACAGACACTGAACAGTTACAAATATATGAGCTGTAGATAGATACCTTTTGGCAGCTTGCTGGCCTAGAGCAGAGTCACTGCGCTTTCTTGACGCTCTCCAAGGTCCTGACAATGTAGGTTTTTTTTTTTGGCTTTTAAGGCTGTACCTGGTGGGGGTCCGGTCAAAGATGTTTAAACAGCTGTATCAGAGTCTCTGCCAGTCTAAGTATTAGAGAGTGTGACTATCAATCTGTTAAGCCCAACCAGGAACCCTGCCAAAGCATCTACTGCCTCCCATCCAGGAATGCCTCTGGAATCACATCTTGCGTCCTGTCACAAAATATAAACAACAAACAACAAAACCAAATTATAAGCCTCTGGTAAGAAATAATGTATATAAACTCACATTTCCAATGGTAATTAGATGAGAGTAGACCAGATTAAAGAATTAGAAAGATTAGAAAATAATATATTTATCCACTATACCAGAGCTGGGTTACATACCAGGGTGACAGGCCCACTGTCCACAGATGGGGGTTTGGACAGTCCTGGCAGTGGCGTCGCTCTCCTCAATTGGGGATTGGATGGGCCCCACAGAGGCATCATTGACATCTCTGACAAATGTGAACCCGGGACCAGCACTTCCAGATTCCTGAGGTGATTCATTAAAAAGGCACTTATATTATGTCAGTTGTACAATAAAAAAAAACTGTTAATTAGTGTTATATTTTCTGTTTATGGATCAAGCTCTTGGCATAGTGCTACCTGAAATGTAAGGTCCGTGATGTGTGGCAGTCACATCCACACATTCTTCTTCCAGGTCTTCATCCAAGACCTCTGGAAGGAAATCACCCTGCTGGCTCAGGAGATCACCTCTGTTGAACTGTGCCAGCAGGTACTCCACAGCAAAAGGCTCTCCTGCAATAATTAGGGGTGACAAAAGATTGTTTAATTTCCAGCGGGGGACAAACTCTGGAACGAGGGGTTTTCCCCACTCTGCTGCTCAGCACATTCACATTGCACAACAACCTTACATCATATATTCTGGTTTTGGACGTTTCAGTCATGGCCAGTGCTTGTGTTGAGCGGTTGATATTCCACCTCGACACACCCTCAAGCATATACATTTGAGTATGTAATGCACTGCATCTCCACCCTGATAAGACAAAAAACAGGATCACTGCCTCAGCTGCCCACTTGTCTCATACAGGATGTGGCCTTGTGTAAAAACCTAACCCGGCTTAACTCTGGAGTGTACAGGAGGACTGGGAGCCCTGGGGCTGCTGCTGCTGCTGCTGCTGGAGGAGAGGCAGGAAGAAGTAGTCGTCACTGGCTCTGAGTTGCTGGTGGCCTTTCGGGAACTGTTGGAGTTGGAGGGGCAGGAGCAAGAGCATCTTGGTGTAAAATGACAGGCGTCATCTCCTTGTTGGGGAGGGAGGCTGGAGCAGCTCTCTAATACTGCCCTCCAATGTCTGCATCCGGGTCTCTGGCCAGTTGAAAATTTGTATTTTCCCAGAGTATAGAGCATAACACCAGCCCAGTGTGCATCTGGCTTTTGATGCTTTGGCATGTCTGTGGAAGAGGATGAGAAGACAATATTTAGACAAAAGCAACAGCTTTTGTCTAAATAAGCAACATGGATTCAGTGAATAAATTCTGACACTGAACTGCAACTCCCATCAGTGATAGGATTCAGAATATCTGACTAAATGTAACACCCATCCCATGTAGCTACAGTATTGGTGCTATATTGGTAGTACTATGAGCGGGGTCCTGGGTACTTTTACTTAAAAATAATAATGCTTGGTAAACAGGAGATACAGTTATAAATCTAATTCTTGACCATCAAATAAGGTTTTGTTTTGCCTCCACTTAGTAGTAATAATTGAGTTACTTAATTTTAAACCCACTAAGAATAAATGAATTTATGTTTATCTGTATGTAAACCAAGGTAACCTTTCCAAATATAAACCAGTAATAATAGTAATAATAATAATAATAATAATAATAATAATAATAATAATCATCATCATCATCACACACTCACTGTGTAAAATGTGAACATAAGAATTTAGTCACTTAAGGGAATTTTAAAACAAATAAAATAGCTGTGTGTTCAATACACTTTGAATTATAGTACAATTGACACAATGAAAACCCAGAACCCCTTGCCTGGAAGAATCCATGACTCATCGCTGTACCAGCGAGTGAGTCTGGTAACGTTTGATCCACAGAATGCGCTGCGGTTGCGCGTAGACAGACAGCTAAGTGAACCAATCAGAGATTGCGCCATCTTGATTCAAAACTGAGGCGGAACTTCCGCTGCCTAAGAGTGACTTTGCGGGCAAAGGCGGGTGCACTGACGTCACCATCTTTGAACGAATCAGAATCGCGGAGTCGGTTTGGAACCGGAGGAGCGAGAGTGGATGGAGAGTGTCCAAATGGTATCGCGGTGTATAGGAAATACAGAGAGATATCATTTGGCTGGCCAGGTAACAGAACCCCTTGTATTTCAGTCAAATTTGTAACCTCTGACTTGTAACCAGTTCAATTCAATTTTGTTGCAGGCCTGATGTTGCTCGGGTGCATAGGGGCCTTAAAACTAAAAAATGGCTGCTTCACTTCCTATGCAAGCCAAAATAAAACTGTGCACAGGGTTTTACTGTTACTCACAGAACCGTGGCTCCAATCAGTGGGGAAGTAACAAGGCTGGGCACATGACACGTCCGAGTCCCGAGTTCAAATGGCTCAGGCAGAACTTAGGCTTCAGGAAATAATATCCACAGCAGGGTCCAAAGAGAGTGGCCTTGTTCCGCTGTGCATTAAAAAGTGTCTCTTTAGCATTTCTATTCAATAAAATGTCTATACTTTTGCATATACAGTGAAGCTACAACTAAGCTAGCGTTAGCATGCTAAGTCGCTAACTCGCGATTAGCATTACACAATTCTAAGTACAAAACGGGCAGTTTTGATACACAAAATAAACACTCACATGACACCCGGTAACAACAGTCCCACACACGACCGGTAGACTCTGCATCCACGGCTAATTATGTGACTATTTTACCGTGTTTCGGTCTCTAGCCCCGCTGCTTCGCTCTGCGGGTCCCATTTCCGTGCGCGCTCTGTGAAATGGGACACGGCTGTCAATCACTTCAGTTTATCGAAGCGTTTGATTGGCTCAGCGAATGTTCCGCTCTGCGATTGGTTCAGAGTACTTCAGAGTGTTCAATGCGCTTCTTTGCTTTGACAAGTGCTAAACTGCTACAGTATAAAAGATGCAGCCAAAATATTTCTTAAAAAGTCTATGGAGTTGGGGTTAAATATTAATATGAATATAAAATATAAACATTAAATCATATTTGTGCAACAGTATTATGACTGTTTTACATTTATACACTAGATGGCGCCAAAGAAACAGATGTCGTGTGATGGTGAGTTGTGGAGTAAATTGATGATATTATCTAATTTGGAACAAAATATTAAGTATAAAAGCGAGATAGACAACGAGAGAGTGCTGGTTTTGACCCGGGTCAGATTTATTTATTTTATTTATTGGTTTATTTGACAGGGACAGTGTACATTAATTAACAGGGTTTTTCATCTGTTGTCCCTGGACAGATCTTAAAATGGTCTCCCTAAAAACAATGATAACAAAATAAAATTACACAATGAACAATATACAATTATTAACAAGTAGTAAAATTTTAGCTAAAACTATAAATCCAGTTGATAAATACAGTGTACATAAAACTTTAAAATTATCGACAGTTAAAAAATCCCACACACATCACAACAAGACAGCAGAGACACAAGAGGCAGCACAGTGGAGTCTGAGGAAAGAAAATAATAAACATTAGTGATGACAGGTCTGATGTGTTATGAACCAGTTTTTTAGATGTTTTTTTATACAGGTTGTATGTGGACAGTTCTCTGATGTTTGTGGGGACAGAGTTCCACTCCTGGGCAGCTGTAACGGAAAAGGCGCTCTGACTCAGTGCACTTTTACGCAAGGGAACAATACAGTCCCCTCGGGCCGCCCCTCTGGTCACTCTGTGTGTGGTGGTCCTAGTCACTTTAATTACGTCATGTTTGCACTACTGTTCTGATGCTGCTCATCTGAAACTTTTTGTTATTTGGATTGCTTATTATTTTTACTATATTATAGCTATATTTTAGTTATTATTATTATTTAGTGTCTATACTCTAGTTATTACTATTATTATTTAGTGTTTTATGTTCGCACCTTATCACCGAGACAAGTTCCTAGTTTTGTGAATTGTGTTTACTTGACAATGGCAATAAAAGTTTTTTTCTGATTCTGATTCTGATGTTTATGAACTGAGTGGAGGAGATGACAGACCATGAATGATTTTGTATATGAGACAGAGATTTGAATATTTTATGACATTCTCCCAACTTAACAGTTTATATTTTTGTAAAATGGTGCAGTGGTGATGTCTTAAAGGTTTTTTATCCAGTATTTTGATTGTCTGTTTGTATAGTGACTCTATGGGTTTTAGTGTATACAGTATGTTATATGTGATAGGACCAGAGCATGAACATTTTAGCTGCCTGTAATGATAGATGTGATCTTATGAACCGGAAATTTGAAATATTCAGTTTGGCACGATTGCAGACCCTTTTGTGTGAGATTTGAATGTTAGTTGTGAGTCTATAAGGATCCCGAGATATTTGAATTCTGACACAACTTGAATTTTTTTCCCCAGAAACATGAATATCTGGCAGATTATTTGCAAGGTTGGATTTTGAGAAGAACATTTCAACTGTTTTGTTTACATTGAGTTTTAAGCAGGAGTGGGTTAGCCATTCTGAAACATGAGCCATACTATCATAGATCTGGTTCAGTTCTGGTTTAGACCTGGTTCAAACTACTAAATACGATGGACTTTGAGGAAACAAAGGTAGCTTCACGTGCCCTCATTGAATCTACCTCCAAAAATATGACCATTCCGTGAAAATGCCGTGTTCCTCTTTGTGTGGTGAGGCAGACATGTGAAGGAATTTGACATAAAGTGCAATAAAAGTATTTATGGGGGAAAGTACATGGATCAAGTGGTACACTGCAAAAAAGTTTGAAGAAAATGACTTAGTAGTGACATTATCTGTCCATGCAGCAAGATCATTTTACATGACAAGTTATCTTAAAATAAACTCCCTCTAGACTAGAAGTAAGCAGTCTTTGGTCTAGTAAATAGTAGATAATGAATCTGAAAACAAGATGAATAACCTGATATAAGTTTTAAATTCTTGGTCAGTGCAGTGTAAAAAATAGATTATATTCTAAAACTCATAATCATCCAGTTAGTATTTTAAATAGACTTTATTACATGGCACAATCAGCAACATGCCCTAACCCTAACAATATAGAGATGAAACAAAACAAAAAACTATCTAAGACAAAAATCTAAAATCTAAAATCTAATCACTGAATGACTTTAAATCCACACTGAGAACATTTGAGACAGCCTCCTTAACTTGTAACTGTTTTATATGATTTGTACATCATTCTAAATGTTGATTGTATGTGTAAATGGCAGCACGGTGGCTGAGTGGCTAGCCCATGCTTCACAGCGAGGAGGTTCTGGGTTCGATCCCTTGGTCGCCCAGGCCTTTCATTCATTCATTTCATTTATGTATTAATTTCGAGCAGGTCAACAAAAGGAAATAAATACAGGTAACCAATATACAGTCAAATACATTTACAAGAAGAAAACTTATTAAATCCTGCCCGTCCTCCAAAACATAACTTAAATGATCAATTAGCTTCCTTATTAGCTCAGATGAAAGAAACACAAAAACAAAAAAAGGCAAATTCCATTCTTGTACAAAAAAAACCCCAAAAAGCAAAACTGATACAGAAAAGTGCCATTTGACGATTCATTCAAACCTGTCTCTCTGTATTCAGACTGGACCAGGTCTTTATACAAGAACTTAAATTTGTGAATATTTTGGCAGAGCTTTTGCTGTAAATCCAGAGCATTCCACATTTTTACCCCACATACAGTGACACAGAAACTTTTACAAGTGGTTCTAACATTCGGCAAAATGAAGTTTCCATAACCTCTCAGATTATAAATATTCTCTTTAAGAGCAAAACACTTTTGATAATTTTTTGGCAATTGTTTATTAAATGCTTTAAAAAGCATAATCACTGTATAATATTTTACAAGGTCATAAAATGTGAATAACTTTGACTGAGTAAAAAGATCATGAGTGTGTTCTAAGAAGCCGACCTTGTGAATGATCCGCACGGCCCTTTTTTACAGAAGAAATAGTGGATTGATTGATTGAACATTGGTAATTATTACCCCATACTTCAACACAGTATATAAAATAGGGAAGAATCAAAGAACAATATAGAATACGAAGTGCATTGTGATCAAGGTTATGCTTAGCTAACCCTAACCAGTGTGGGTCCTTGGGCAAGACCCTTCATGGTACTGCCTCCCGGGCGCCGATAGATGGCTGCTCACTGCTCCTGAAAAATGATGGGTCAAATGCAGAAGTCAAATTTCTCCCGTGTATCACTGTGTGTCATTGTGTGTGAGACCAATAAAGGCTTAATCTTAATCTTAATCTTAGCTTTATTTATAATTGAGAGGCTTTTTGGCTATTATATAGTGCCTCACGCCTGTTGTTATTATTGGAGCTAAGAGGGATATAAACAGCAACAAGTAGTATGGCTGTGAATTCCCTCAGCAGGTCTGCACTTGATGATCATAGTCTGTAGCAGGGGTGAAAAATGTTTACAGACCATAACCACGTCCCAACACCAGACATTGTTGATATAAACAGAGTCCCCCTCCGCGAGTCTTACCTCCTTCGACAAGAGTTCTGTCTGCCCGGTAGCATGCTAGATGGTGGAGTTGTATGGCGCTGTCCGGGATGCTGTCGCTGAGCCATGTTTCCACGAATACAAGGACACAACTCTCTGACTTTAGAGTAGCTCGAAGTAAACGTACATGATCCAGCTTGTTATCCAGCGAGCCGAGCGTACATTAGACAGTACGGTGGTGTGGATCGCCGGCTTGTGTGGGTTTGCAGCTAGCCTGTTTTGAATGCCTCCGCGTTTACCCCTCTTCTGTTTCCTCTCGCACCACTTGTGGTGCCTCCAGTGCAGGTGAGATCTAGGAGTTGGGGTCGGTGGGGGTAAGTGCTTCCGGAGCAGACCACTGTTTGTGTGTCCCATAGCCCTTCGATGTATGAGTTGTTTGTAGCCTTGTTTTTGCTAATGTTGAGCAGAAACTCCCGGCTGTATGTGCGCCTTTGAGGAGACTCACATGACAAAGACGTCGACGAACAAAAACAAAGTTTTTTACGCGTCAAAACACACAAAAACATTGTAATGTTGGTACCGAGAGCAGCTGTTGCATGTGTCCACGCCGCCATCTCCAAGAGCCGTTAAAGGCATAGCAGGCATTATAGAATCACTTTTAGAGCAAGGTGTGCTGGTCAAAATGTCCAGCCCATGTAATACACCAATTCTGCCTTTAGAGAAGGCAGGTTGGCCTGATGACTGACATTTTAACAGCAATCAATGATATTGTCATTCCAACTGCACCAATTGTTTCAGATGTCAATTCAATCTGAGCTTCTTTACCATATTATTCTAGCCACTACATAGTCATTGATCAGTCATTGTCCATATCGGCTAGTCAAAGCCTGATCCTGTCAGACCTCAGATGCTAAGCAAGGCCAGGCCCGGTTAGTACTTGAATGGGAGACTGCTGGGAAAATCAGGTGCCACAGTGGGGCACCAGCCACAAGTCCTTAGGCAAGGCACTTCACCCACATTGTCTAGTATGAAAGTGGTGTGTGCATGAGTGATGGTGGTGGTCGAGTAGGGTGATCACCTGCTAATAAGCCCGAGGGGGGACAAGGGGTATGTTTCTGAGGAACAATGTGGGACACCGCCCGGCGTGGTTCACCCATTTCTAGCACATACATGGTATATTAATAATGCCCTATTGCCATAAACATGTGTCATTGTTAATGCATGCACAAGAATAGCCACCTAATGTGTATTTTTTAAAATGTATTTTATTTATTTTTGTAAATAAAGATTCATAATATTTTGAACATTCAATGAATTGACAGAAGCACTTCCATTTACGATTTAGTTCAGCTATTTAATTCTATTTTCAGGCTCACAGAATGACATTGCACTCATGATAACCAAAGTTGATAAACTATCAAAGCGTAGCCCTCTAGAATCTTTGCTAGTCACAGGGATGAAAGTGACCAGTAATGAAAAAAGCTGAAAGTCACCGGAAAGCTAAAGGGGTCCGAGGGCAAATTTTTGGAGTCTAGATGCAATCTGGGGTCATTCCAGCCAATAAAAACTAAGATGTCAACCACCCATTTTGGGGAGAAAAATTCCCTTTCCCCCTCTTGATGATCTCACTTTGCATGACCCAGGGACATGCACAGGAATTTTGAGGGGCAGTTGCTCTGACCTGAAAAAATGGCAAACCGACTCCCCCATAACCAATCACAGGCTATATGAAGCGTCTGGAGGAGGCTTGTGGCTGCTCCTTGTGTTAAATGTAATGTAATTATGAAAAATTGCCAGTAGTAGGCTAAAATACCTATGAGTCTGATTAATTAATCAATTAGCCTACACAGTATCATCTCATCTTTACAATGCAACGTCTCTGTTTCACCTGCTGGTTGGCTTTTTGTGGAAGAAAATGGATGGATGGATGTTTGCTTAAGCTAACTTTAATATTACTTATTTTATCTTGGGTTTTGATGTGTTTTATTTTTCACTCTCATTTGAGAACAATACAATTTCTTGGGTCATGTTGAATGTCTGAACAACAATGGTTTTGTCTGTCTCAGTAGAGAGTATTGTGATGTTATGAACAAACTAAATTAAAAAGCTAAGCTATCAATAAACCATTACTCAATGTGTTATAAGAAGATTGTTCAAGAAGAATGAAGAAAATCCCAATATCGTTGGTCTGCGGAACATAAATGGTCATTTTTCCCTGAAGAGAAACACCTCACGTTTTCTTCTTCTCTTTCCACGCAGAACTGTCAACATCCGGTCTAACATATATGTCAAAATAAGAGTTGTATATTGCATTAGTATTGCTCCGAGTAGAAAAGCAAGAACTTTACTTTTAATGCTAAGCCAGCTACCGAACATCGCAGTAAAATGTTGGGTTGTGCAGTGCATTGTTTTACTTATCAAATAGTTTGCATGTCCCCTTACAAAAAGTATTTCCAACACAGAGCAATCAAGTGCAAGTGCAATCATTTGGATACGAAGACACTGCATTCATAACAAATACTAGTGTTACCACTGTACTTGGGCACAAAATATTGCAATACTGGTTTACTGTTACTTTTATCAGTCTCAGATAAGCAGGGGAAGCATAACTGTCAATCTGTGGTTCAGATACTGCTTTGCATTCAGGATTTTAATTAATCTCCACAATGCACCGACCCACAAACCTAATCTTATACCTTTCACTGAATGTCACAAGCCGACATCTATTAGGCCTAGGCCTGTCTTTGCATCTGACAATGACATTTCATAATATTTCCTGTGTATATTCCAACAATGGCCGACTTGAAGTAATAATTTTAATATCACCTGGGCATTGAGCAAATTAGTTTTAATTTAAAAAAGCATTTATTTACAATCAGACAGCATAGTTCACACATAGTTCACATAGTTTACACACCCTAATACTTGGATATTTTCAATAAAGATGAAAAGACCATTTATTTCCTCGTCGGGGCCTCGTCTGCACTATGGGACTGCTTTGGCACAACAGACTGGGCAGTGTTCAAACAGGCCGCCACACACAACAACCACACGGACATTGAGGAGTACGCAGACACTGTGACCTCCAACATCACCAAACACACTGATGATGTCACACACACACCAGGACCATCATCACCAGGGCTAACCAGAAGCCATGGCTGACAGGGGAGGTTCACAGGCTGTTGAGAGCCAGGAACACTGCCTTCAGAGCCGGGGATGTCACACATCTGAAGGCAGCGAGAACCAACCTGCCAACCTGTCCCGTGGCATCAGGGAAGCAAAACACAATTACACACAGAAAATAACCGAACATTTTAGAGACAGCAGGGACACACGGAGTCTGTGGCAGGGCATCCAGAACATCACGGACTACAAACCCTGACAGCAACATCACCCTGCTCAATGACCTGGTGAGCAGCACCAAATTCCTGGGGGTGCACATCAGTGAGGACCTCTCCTGGACAGGGCCCTGGGTGCGAATGATGTGCAATTTCCAACTTAGACTCTTAGACGAATACCCCACGTGATAGGTGGGGTGTGCAGTCAATCTGTGGTGGGACGTAAAACCTTTCTTGTGCTCTCATAGGTCTGTGAGCTGTCAACAAGGCGGGACCAGGTGCTGGGACTGGGAGTGCTTTGTGACATAATACTGGGACTGGGAGTGCTGAATTTAGACACTTTGTGACATATTTCATCTTTTTTAATATAAGTATATTGCATAAGTGTTGGTGCTGAACATCAAATGTTCGTTTTATTTTATTATATGCTCTAGTACAATGCATGATTGAGGGAAAATGACATGTCACCCATGAAACAAAAAACTTAATACACTGTTGTTGTTGTTGTGGTGGTGGCTATTTTTAGAAAGGATGTGCTTTTGATGTCTGCTGAGGGCTGTATGATTATTTGTGTATGAACAAAATGAGACTTTTTAACAACCCCTGTAACATTATCTGTCTTGGTCCTGCTTGGAATCAATAAAAAGTTTTATTAAACTATTGTTGTTTTAGTTACTTTTAGAAATGGCATGTTTGATACCAGGTGAGGTCCCTATGACGGGAGATTGATTTATGGTAGTCTAAATGTTTTAAGACATTAATGAACGTGCCACACAACCACTGAACACTAGGCTACAAAGCTGTGCAAAGAACATTACATCTCATAATTACTGAAATCACACTTGTTCACACATCTGTATAAAAAATATAAGATTACTAAATGACACAACACGCTGTTATAGTAATTCAAGACCCTTTAATGATTAAAGTGCATGATGTAAAGAAAACTAAACAGTATAAGGCATATTTAAGTCATTAAAAGACATCAGTACAAAATGATGACAGTGCACATGTTGCATTATTGGTCAAACAGGAAGGGAGTAGAAAGGAAACATCTATGGAGCAGGGCATTTACGTGTAAGAAGACTGAATATTATTTACAATAGATACAATAAAATAAATAGACAGAGAGACAACAGACAAAGCAGGTAGCGCAAATAAAAAGTGTAACAGTGCAGTTGCAGGCAATAAATAAAATAAAAAAATAAGTAGGCCTAATACAATAAATAAAGACAATGAATAGACAGTGAGACAACAGACAATAAACCTGCAGTTACACAGTAACAGTAACAATGTAATAGTAATAACAATAGGAAGAATCAATATGATGGAAGTATAAATAGTATAAAACAGTAAAACACTTAAGAATAAATAGTATATAAATACTTATAATAAAATACTTAATAACAAATAACAACATGGTGGTAACAGACAGAGTAGAAAATGTTACAAAAAAATAAGTTCTTGGAGTTCGTCCACTGCCTTTGGCCTCCTTGCTTGTCTTCAGGATGCACTGTTGCCTGTCTTTGGGCACACTTGGGTCCAGAATGCACAGAACAGATCCATTCTCTTCTGGGAAGACAAAGACTGTAAGCTCACTTCAATGTTTGGATAGAAATCCCTCCATGCCCCAGGATTATATTATAACTATACTGCTATATCATAATAACTTATGATAAACACGTGTATTATACACTGCTCAAAAAAATAAAGGGAACACTTATACAACACAATGTAACTCCAAGTCAACCACACTTCTTTGAAATCGAACTGTCCACTTAGGAAGCAACACTGACAATCAATTTCACATGCTGTTGTGCAAATGGAATAGACAACAGGTGGAAATCATAAGCAATTGCCAAGACACACCCAATAAAAAAGTGGTTCTGTCGGTGGTGACCACAGACCACTTCTCAGTTCTGATGCTTTCTGGCTGATGTTTTGGTCACTTTTGATTGCTGGTGGTGCTTTCACTCTACTGGTAGCATGAGACGGAGTCTACAACCCACACAAGTGGCTCAGGTAGTGCAGCTCATCCAGGATGGCACATCAATGCGAGCTGTGGCAAGAAGGTTTGCTGTGTCTGTCAGCGTAGTGTCCAGAGCATGGAGCCGCTACCAGGAGACAGGCCAGTACGTCAGGAGACGTGGAGGAGGCCGTAGGAGGGCAACAACTCAGCAGCAGGACCGCTACCTCCGTCTTTGTGCAAGGAGGAACAGGAGGAGCACTGCCAGAGCCCTGCAAAATGAGCTCCAGCAGGCCACAAATGTGCATGTGTCTGCTCAAACAGTCAGAAACAGACATCATGAGGATGGTATGAGGGCCCGACGTCCACAGGTGGGGGTTGTGCTTACAGCCCAACACCGTGCAGGACGTTTGGCATTTGCCAGAGAACACCAAGATTGGCAAATTCGTCACTGGCGCCCTGTGCTCTTCACAGATGAAAGCAGGTTCACACTGAGCACATGTGACAGACGTGACAGAGTCTGGAGACGCCGTGGAGAACGTTCTGCTGCCTGCAACATCCTTCAGCATGACCGGTTTGTGAGACCATATGCTGGTGTAGTTGGCCCTGGGTTCCTCCTAATGCAAGACAATGTTAGACCTCATGTGGCTGGAGTGTGTCAGCAGTTCCTGCAACACAAAGGCATTGATGTTATGGACTGGCCCGCCCGTTCCCCAGACCTGAATCCAATTGAGCACATCTGGGACATCATGTCTCACTCCATCCACCAACGCCAAGTTGCACCACAGACTGTCCAGGAGTTGGCAGATGCTTTAGTCCAGGTCTGGGAGGAGATCCCTCAGGAGAACATCCGCCGCCACATCAGGAGCATGCCCAGGCGTTGTAGGGAGGTCATACAGGCACGCGGAGGCCACACACACTACTAAAGGACATTACATCAAAGTTGGATCAGCCTGTAGTGTTTTTTTCCACTTTAATTTTGAGTTAACTCCAAATCCAGACCTCCATGGGTTGATACATTTGATTTTCATTGATAATTTTTGTGTGATTTTGTTGTCAGCACGTTCAACTATGGAAAGAACAAAGTATTTAATAAAAAATATTTCATTCAGTCAGATCTACAATGTGTTACTTTAGTTTTCCCTTTATTTGTTGAGCACTGTATATTATGACTATTATAACTATAATACTATATCATAAGCTGTATTATTACTCCCAGACCAATCCACAGGTCTCCAGTACATAACCTTAGACTCCAGTCGGCCAATGACAGCGACAACTGTCTATCGTATTTACGTCTGTGAGCTCTCCTATCCCTCTACGTAAAAAAACAAAGTAGCTTTTGTGTCACAAAGCGGTGCGTTTTAAATTATCACGCTATCCAAAATTACGCTTCTTACCTTAAACAGTGGAACCAACCGCTCCTCTTGTCCTCTCCGTGGTAAACGCTATCTGAGAGGTTTATCATTTCGCAGGTACCGGCACGGGGGCCCCCCGCCCAGCTCAGAACGCTAGACGGTCCCGAGCCGCGATTGGCCGGAGGCGCAAGAAGCCGGGGAGAACGCTAGACGATCCCGAGCCGCGATTGGCCGGGAAGGATAGACGGGATAGACGAGGGGATGCTCTCATTGGACGTCTACGTTGCGCGATTGCACTTCCTAGTGCTCGGGTCCTGCGGACAGCAAACACTGCATCACTGGCAAAGAGGGCTCAGAAATGCCTCTTTTTCCTCTGCAAACTGAGGAGAGCTTCTACCAAGGCGCCACTGAGAGCGTTCTGACCAGCTGCATCACTGTGTGGTACGGGAGCTGAACAGAACAGGAAAGCCCTGCAGCGCATAGTGAATGCAGCTGGGAGGATCGCTGGTGTCTCTCTCCCCTCCCTCCTAGACATTTTTAACACCCGGCTCACCCGCAGAGCGTCCAGCATTGTGGGTGACCCGAGCCACCCCGCACATAGCCTGTTCAGCCTCCTGCCCTCGGGGAGAAGGTACCGGAGTCTCCGGGCCCACTCCACCAGACTGTCAAACAGCTTCATCCACCAGGCTGTCAGGAGGCTGAACTCTCACCTTACCCGTCTCCCACCCCCCACCCCCCATATTGGCATAACCCGTATTCCATAAAAAGACATATCACTCTAGACACTTTAAAAACCTGCTGCTAAGGACTACTGCTGCACTGGTGCACATTTACATTTGCTACTGGAATTTTTACTACTGTTGTTTACTACTGTTATTGCACTAGAATTAATTTTATCTTTACTTCAATGCACATTCTATTGCACATTACCATTTCACTGCTGTATCTTCCATTGCACATTTTTGATGCACATTGCACACTTTTGGACATCTGTATATAGGTATTTATTTATTATGTTGCACTGCTTAAGATTTAAGATTTTAGATCTTAGACTTTAGTTTTACCCCTCCTTGAGCCGCCACCTTAACGTGGTGGAGGGGTTTGAGTGCCCGAATGATCCCGGGAGCTATGTTGTCGGGGGCTTTATGCCCCTGGTAGGGTCACCCAAGGCAAACAGGTCCTGGGGGACGGGTCAGACTAAGAGCGGTTCAAAAGCCCATTATGATGAGTATTCAATCGAGGTCAGTTACGTCGCCCGGATTGGCGTCACCGGGGCCCCACCCTGGAGCCAGGCCTGGGGTGGGAGCTCGCGAACGAGCGCCTGGTGGCCGGGCCTTTCCCCATGGGGCCCGGCCGGGCTCAGCCCGAAGGAGCGACGTGGGGCCGTCCTCCCGTGGACCCACCACCCGCAGGAGGATCCATAAGGGCCGGGTGCAGAGAGATCTGGACGGCAGCCGAAGGCAGGGGCCTCGGCGACCAGATCTCCGGACATGGAGACTAGCTCTGGGGACATGGAATGTCACCTCGCTGGGGGGGAAGGAGCCTGAGCTTGTGCGGGAGGTTGAGCGCTATCGACTAGATATAGTCGGCCTCACCTCCACGCACAGCCTGGGCTCTGGAACCCAACTCCTTGAAGGGGGCTGGACTCTCCATTTCTCTGGCGTTGCCCGCGGGGAACGGCGGCGGGCCGGTGTGGGCCTACTCATTGCCCCACGGCTCAGCCGCTGTGTGTTGGAGTTCACCCCGGTGAACGAGAGAGTCGCGTCCCTGCGCCTTCGGGTCAGGGACAGGTCTCTCACTGTTGTGTCGGCCTACGGGCCGAACAGCAGTGCAGAGTACCCGGCCTTCTTGGAGTGCCTGGGAGGGGTACTGGACAGTGCACCGACCGGGGACTCTGTTGTTCTCCTGGGGGACTTCAACGCCCACGTGGGCAACGACAGTGACACCTGGAGAGGGGTGATTGGGAGGAACGGCCTCCCTAATCTGAACCCGAGTGGTGTTCTGTTATTGGACTTCTGTGCTAGCCACAGTTTGTCCATAACGAACACCATGTTCAAGCACAAGGGTGTCCATCAGTGCACGTGGCACCAGGACACCCTAGGACGGAGGTCGATGATCGACTTTGTTGTCGTGTCATCTGACCTCCGGCCGCGTGTCTTGGACACTCGGGTGAAGAGAGGGGCAGAGCTGTCAACCGATCACCACCTGGTGGTGAGTTGGGTCCGCTGGCAGGGGAGGAAGCCGGAAAGACCTGGCAGGCCCAAGCGCGTAGTGAAGGTCTGTTGGGAACGTCTGGCAGAGCCCTCTGTCAGGGGTACCTTCAACTCACACCTCCGGGAGAGCTTCTCCCAGATTCCGGGGGAGGCTGGGGACATAGAGTCCGAATGGGCTCTGTTCTCGGCCTCTATTGTCGATGCGGCCGCCCGTAGCTGTGGTCGTAAGGCCTGTGGTGCCCGTCGCGGCGGCAATCCCCGAACCCGGTGGTGGACACCGGAAGTAAGGGATGCCGTCAGGCTGAAGAAGGAGTCCTATTGGGCCTTGTTGGCTCGTGGGACTCCGGAGGCAGCCGACGGGTACCGGCGGGCTAAGCGTGCTGCAGCCCGGGCGGTGGCAGAGGGAAAAACTCGGAGTTGCGAGGAGTTCGGAGAGGCCATGGAGGAGGACTATCGGACGGCCTCAAAGAAATTCTGGCAAACCGTCCGGCGCCTCAGGAGGGGGAAGCAGTGCTTCACAAACACTGTTTACAGTGGGGGTGGGGAGCTGTTGACCTCGACTGGGGATGTTGTCGGACGGTGGAAGGAATACTTGAGGATCTCCTCAATCCCGCCGTCATGTCTTCCGAGGAGGAAGCAGAGGCTGGGGACTCGGGGTCGGACTCACTCATCACCCTGGCTGAAGTCACTGAGGTGGTTGGAAAGCTCCTCGGTGGCAAGGCCCCGGGGGTGGATGAGATCCGTCCTGAGTATCTCAAGTCGCTGGATGTTGTAGGGCTGTCTTGGCTGACACGTCTCTGCAACATCGCATGGCGGTCGGGGACAGTACCTCTGGAATGGCAGACCGGGGTGGTGGTCCCTCTGTTTAAGAAGGGGGACCGGAGGGTGTGTTCCAACTATCGGGGAATCACACTCCTCAGCCTTCCCGGTAAGGTCTATTCCAGGGTGCTGGAGAGGAGAATTCGACCGATAGTCGAACCTCGGATTCAGGAGGAGCAGTGTGGTTTTCGTCCCGGCCGGGGAACACTGGACCAGCTCTATACTCTCCATCGGGTGCTCGAGGGTGCATGGGAGTTTGCCCAACCAGTCCACATGTGCTTTGTGGATCTGGAGAAGGCATTCGACCGTGTCCCTCGTGGGGTCCTGTGGAGGGTGCTCTGGGAGTACGGGGTTCGGGACCCTTTGTTAAGGGCTGTTCGATCCCTGTATGACCGGAGCAGGAGCTGTGTTCGCATTGCCGGTAGTAAGTCGGACCTGTTTCCGGTGCATGTTGGACTCCGCCAGGGCTGCCCTTTGTCACCGGTTATGTTCATTATATTTATGGAAAGAATTTCTAGGCGCAGTCAGGGGCCGGAGGGGATCCGGTTTGGGAACCACAGGATCTCATCTCTGCTGTTTGCGGATGATGTTGTCCTGATGGCTTCATCAAACCGGGACCTCCAATGTGCACTGGGGCGGTTCGCAGCCGAGTGTGAAGCGCCTCCAGCTCCTCCAAATCCGAGGCCATGGTTCTCGACCGGAAAAAGGTGGTTTCCCCTCTCTGGGTGGGTGGAAAGTCCTTGCCTCAAGTGGAGGAGTTCAAGTATCTTGGGGTCTTGTTCACGAGTGAGGGGAGGATGGAGCGTGAGATTGACAGGCGGATCGGTGCAGCGTCGGCAGTGATGCGGTCGTTGTACCGGACCGTTGTGGTGAAGAGGGAGCTGAGCCAAAAGGCGAAGCTCTCAATTTACCGGTCAATCTACGTTCCTACCCTCACCTATGGCCATGAGCTTTGGGTAATGACCGAAAGGACGAGATCGCGGATACAAGTGGCCGAAATGAGTTTCCTCCGCAGAGTGGCTGGGCGCACCCTTAGAGATAGGGTGAGGAGCTTGGCCACACGGGAGGAGCTCGGAGTAGAGCCGCTGCTTCTCCACGTGGAGAGGAGCCAGCTGAGGTGGCTCGGGCATCTGTTCCGGATGCCTCCTGGACGCCTCCCTCGGGAGGTGTTCCGGGCATGTCCCACCGGGAGGAGGCCCCGGGGAAGACCCAGGACCCGCTGGAGGGACTATGTCTCCCGGCTGGCCTGGGAACACCTTGGGGTCCCCCCGGAGGAGCTGGAGGAAGTGTCCGGGGTGAAGGAAGTCTGGAGGTCCCTGCTTAGACTGTTGCCCCCGCGACCCGGCCCCGAATAAGCGGAAGAAAATGGATGGATGGATGGACTTTAGTTTTAACTTTAGATCTCTGTCTTGGATAGTTTTTGTTGTGTTTTGTCTTTATATTGTATTTTGTACACTGTCTTTTTGCACTAGTAGTGCAGCACTACCTGGCCAGAGAAACGAAATTTCGATTCACTGTATGTTGAACACATATGGCAAAATTGACAATAAAGCTGACTTTGATCTTTGATCTTTGATCCTTGAAGAGTGACTGGTCTAAAGATGTTCATCCGCTCTACAGTGTTACGCCTGCTCCTTTAGACTCACTGTGAGGACTTAAGCCCTATTCGGACGGGATTAGTTTTACAGGGGGATGTAGACTAATGTCGGTTTATCACAGGACCTCTGTAATATAAACACCAAAATAATAAATCTGATCCAAACCTTAATCAGTTTCAATCAAATGAGTTCAGTGTTTTTGTCCACAGAAAAAAGTCACGACAAGACTCTAGGCCCAAGGCCCAAGACACTGACATGGCAAATGAAAAGCTGCTCCACCGCACTACACAAGGTGAGTGTATTTTACAATGTTTATGAGGACACACAAAACACATGTTACCTGATACATCTGTGTTTCTCTCACAGCAGGTGAAGAGCTCCAGGAGGTTCTGCAGGACCATAAGGAGAGCCTAAGCAGCAGATGTGAGAGTGTGACAGAGGGAACTGAAGGAGCAGGGAGTAGAATTCCTCTGAACAGCATCTACACTGAGCTATACATCACAGAGGACCTCAGTGAAGAGGTCACAGCCCAAAATGAGGAGATGAGGCTGGAGGAACTCTCCAAGAAGACTGCCCAGGAACTCTCCAAGAAGGCTGCCCAGGAACTCTCCAAGAACCCTGTCCAGGAAACCTCCGTCAGGTGTCAGGACATCTTTAAAGCACTGCCACTGCAGAAGAAGCAGACGCCCATCAGAGTGGTGCTGACCTGCGGTGTGGCCGGAGTGGGGAAGACCTTCTCAGTCCTGAAGTTCTTACGGGACTGGGCCCAGTGCTCAGAGAACCAGGAGCTGGACCTGGTGCTGCCCCTGTCCTTCAGAGAGCTGAACCTGGTCAGAGGGGGGCGCTACAGTCTGATGGAGCTGATACAGGTGTTCCATCCAGTGCTGACCAAACAGGTGACACTCATTTATCTGCTCTTTTATTTATTTATTTATTTATTTATTTATTTATTTATTTAATCACAGCTGCTTAATTTAAGGTCCTGTCTACTAGAATCACATACAAATGAATGAATTAAAGTTGGGACATTAAATTCCAATGGACTAAATAACCCAATTAAGAGAAAACATTATCCAAAAAATGAAAAAAAGAAGGAGTAGAGATATGTTTTCTCCAGGAAACTCAAGTCTTTGCCTCTTCCTTTACTTCAGGTGTAGTGACTTGAATTGTATGTTTAAGAAAGAAAAAGATGAAGAGGGGAAGATTTGTGCTGGTGAGAGGTGAAATTGAAGGACAATATTTAACTCTCATTATGTATATAATCTTCCAGGGGAGCAAACAGAATGTCTGAAGAAAATACTTCAACTTCTAATAACTGAGAGAAAAGGCATTGCAATAATGGGCGGTGATTTCAGAGACACACAAAGTAAAGTTAAGTATAAATCAAATCAAGCAGCGAAATGAATAAAAACATTTGGGAAAGACTTAGGGCTAATAGACGTAGTATGGCGTTGCTGACCCCCTCAAGAGAAAGCATTTACATTCAACTCTGAAGCACATAAGGTATATTCCCGGCTTGATTACGTTTTCACATTTAAGTGAAATATTAAAAGTCACTAAATGCCAAACCCACCCTATAAATATTGCAGAGCATGCTTACATGACATTGGAAGTAAAGTGAAAAGAAGTCTTGTGGAGAATGGTTTAATTAATTCATTAAATCATTAACATAGGTCATTGATTATATTGTATTGGTAATATTTCTCCACATTTGTTGAGTGGTGCCCCAAAACTCTACTTCTAGTCCGTGAGCTGAAGTGTTGTTCTGTGAATCCCCTTTTGGGGATTTGGTCTGGATTGTTAGAGTTATGGTTAGGGTTAGGTGTGTTCTCACTTGGAGATATTGGCAAAATTGTGTTTTATTAAATTATATTTCTTTGTTAAAACACAACTTTTGCCAATATCTCCAAGTGATAAGTTACTTCAATAAAAACAGGACACAAGAGCAAAGAAAACCAAGGAGTGATTGGAGAGCTGTATAAAATACTCCAGGAATTCCATAACCAAGAATGCTCCAACACCAACGAGAAATGGGAAAAAGAGTTTCAGAAAGTACTTAACCATGAGGAGTGCTGCCAAAGCATAAAAGCATTTTTTTCCCCCACATACAATTGCCATACTGGCAGGAGTTTGCCTGGAAATTCCATTTAAGGTTTTTTAGAACACCCAAAACAATTTGTCAGTTTTCCAAAAACAAAGACATGGTGGAATGTTGGAGAGAATGTGGTGAAAAAGAAGCAGACTTATGTACATATCGTTTTGCTTGCCCGATATGAAAAAACAAACTACTAGACAGAAGTTATACTAAAAATCAAACAAACATGAGGAAATAAAGATTGATTTGAAGAAGAAAATTTACTATTACAGACACCTCCCAGATAAATGAACAGAAGAGAACAACACCTTTTTATGTTTGGAGTAACAGATTTAAAACAGATGACCAAAAACTGGAGGACAGTTAAAGTGCCTCATGTAAAAATCTTATAAGATTAAATATAAAGAAGAACTGACAAGAAAATGGGTTCTCTTTAACCTAAATGAATCACAAACAGAAAAGGAAAACAATAATGCAAAAATATGAGTATAAAAATATGTTGATAGGATTAATCATATGCACAAATCTAAAAGAGAAACTAAAGGAAATCAAACACGTTTTGAATTTGTTGAATACTTCCTTAAATGTGTAAAACAACAGAGGTTAAGGGAGAAAAAATAAATAAATAAATTATAAAAATGAATAGAACATAATTATTATAATACAATAGTAAGTAACATTGTAAAATAATGTATACAAAACAAAACAACCAGCAGCTTTATTTATTTTATTTATTATTATTATTAGGGGGCCAAGCACCAAAGGTGCTGGGCACCCTATAGGAATTGCTTTGCGTTGCCTAGGCAGGTTGCCTAGGCAGGTTGCCTAGTAACCCTTTGATCTTTCCTTTGATGTTCTGGTGTCCTGATTCTTATTCTTATTATTATTTTATATTCTTTCTTCAATGGGAAGTCTATGGCAGCCCCTAGAACCATCTGGTAAAAAAGTTGTGAAATTTGGCATGCACATTCTAGCCAGTCTCCTGATTACTCACAGCAATTTATAGGCCCCCAGCCCCAACCGTCTAGCAGCACCAGCAGGTCAAAGTTGCAGGAATTTGTCAGTTGCCTAGCAACGCACCTAGCAACCTTTGATCTGTCTTTGATGTGTCTGTTCTGACAGGGTCTGACGCAACGCACCTAGCAACCTTTGATCTGTCTTTGATGTGTCTGTTCTGACAGGGTCAGACCCTGTCAGACCCTGTTAGACCCTGTCAGACCCTGTTAGACCCTGTTAGACCCTGTTAAACCCTGTTAGACCCTGTCAGACTCTGTTAGATCCTGTCAGACCTTGTTAGACCCTGTCAAACGGTGCTTGGCCCCCCATATTGCTGCTTGCAGCTATATTTATTATTATTATTATTATTATTATTATTATTATTATTATTATTATTATTATTATTATTAGGGACCGAGCCCGAAGGGGGACGAAGGTCCCTATTGTTGTTGCTTTGTTTCCGTATTATTATTATTCTTGTTCATACACGCTGGGGCAATTTTGAGCATGTTCCCATGCTTCAAAACAAACGAAACTTTGCACGGGCATCACAAAGTGCTGCCAGTACGACCACACAAAGTCTCGTCCCTGGGGGACCTGGGGGTCCCTGGGAGACCCCCCACTGGGGGACCCCCAGTGGGGGTTCTCCTAGACCGTACCTCAGATGGGCATAAATTTTGGTAAGCATAATCTTAAGACGTTGGAGATGTTAAATTGCGAAGGATTTTCAAATAGGCGGTAATATGACGATACGGCGGATCGATAAAGTTAGGTATTTATTGAATGGGAGTGATGAGTTATGAATGGGAGGTATTTGTTGCTAGGCAACGCCCTGATCAAAGGTCTTTGATCTTTGTACCTTTGATCTGATATAGCTGCAAGCAGCAATGTGGGGACAAGCATCGAAGGTTCATGTAGGCCTCAGCATGGAGGCCACATGCAGGGTCTGACAGGGTCTAACAGAGTCTGACAGGGTCTGACAGGGTCTGACAGGGTCTGACAGGGTCTAACAGAGTCTGACAGGGTCTGACAGGGTCTGTTCTGACAGGGTATCTACAATGTCATGGCCACGCCCAACAGGAAGTGAGATAATTGGGGCAATTTTGGTAAGCATAATCTTAAGACTTTGCACGGGCATCACAAAGTGCTGCCAGTACGACCACACAAAGTCCCGTCCCCCAGTGACCCCCAGGAGCTCGATAGCGCCCCCACTTCTCCTACACCGTACCTAAATTGCGAAGGATTTTCAAATAGGCGGTAATATGACGATACGGCGGATCGATAAAATTAGGTATTTATTAAATGGGAGTTATGAATGGGAGGTTTTTATTGAATTTGGAGTTCTTCCTCAGACTAAACCTTCACAGGGTAATGTAGATGAGGACTACCAAGATTTTCATGCCAAATAACTGGCAGTCTGACATAGCGCCCCCATATGACAGGCCAGGGAACTGTCAGAAATCTACCGCTAGCTGAGCCCCTAACAGGATAAATTGTCCGATATGGCTTACCATTTTTGCCAGGCACACGAAATTCGGTATGGGTGTGCGTCTCAGTGAGACGAACAAACGCAGGTGCGAGGTCCCGACCAACGCCGCTTGCGGCTTTAATTATTATTATTATTATTTTCTATGTGAGTGAGTGATTTTTTTTTCTGTGTGAAAATCTGACATAGAAAAGTATTTAAAAAAAAAAAGAGAGATATGTGAGTAATTTTTAGAATTGATTAGACACTGAGTGAAATCCTTTGTCCGTGAGTGTGTTTCCATGTGTGGATAAACCTGATCACATTGAAATGTCTCCTTCTTGTGTCCACAGACGCTCACAGCACACACTCTGTCCAGCTCTAAACTCCTGTTCATCTTCGATGGCCTCGACGAGAGCAGACTGTCTCTGGACTTTAACTGTGAGGTCATCTCTGAGGTCACACAGAGGTCAGAGGTCAGCGTGCTGTTAGTAAACCTCATCAAAGGGGCTCTACTTCCTACTGCCCTTATATGGATCACCTCCAGACCAGCAGCAGCCAAACAGATCCCCGCGCAGTGTGTGCACAGGGTGACAGAGATCAGGGGCTTCATCACTGACCATCAGAAGGAGCAGTACTTCAGGAAGAGGTTCACAGATGAAGAACAGTGTAAGAAAGTCCTGTCCCACATCAGAACCTCCCGCAGCCTCCACAACATGTGCCAGATCCCAGTCTTCTGCTGGATCACAGCCACAGTCCTGGACCACATGTTGAAAACCAATCAGAGCGGAGCGATGCCCCAGACACTCAGCGACATGTACGCCCACTTCCTGTTAGTGCAGACCAACAGGAAGAGGAAGTACCAACCTCAAACTCAGACCAGACCAGACGACAACCAACCAAAATCTGAGGCCGGTCCAGAGACAGAGAGAAGAAGACTTATGCCAGAGACAACACTGGTGCTGACAAAGACAGAAACAGATGTCCTCCTGAAGCTGGGCAGACTGGCCTTTGAACATCTGCAATCAGGAAACATCATGTTCTACGAGGAAGACCTGGAGCAAGTGGGTTTGGACGTGACCGAGACCTCGGTCTACTCAGGACTTTGTACAGAGATCTTTAAACGAGAGAGTGTCCTCTTCAACAAATCAGTCTACTGCTTTGTTCACCTGAGCGTCCAGGAGTTTATGGCAGCGGTTTACCTGCTCCACTGCTTTGGAAGTGACACACATGTCATTCAGAGGTTTCTTGGTGAAGAGACAATTGAAAAATTAAGTGCAAGTGAGTTTCTCAAACGATCTCTTTCCAAATCCTTGGGGAGTTCAAATGGCCACCTGGACCTGTTTGTGCGCTTCCTTCATGGCCTCAGTCTGGACTCCAACCAGAGACTTTTAGGAGGTCTGCTGAGTCCAGTAAACCAATCAGAAATCCCCAAAGTCATTCAAAACCTGAAACAGATGAGCTCAGAGGAAGTCTCTCCAGACAAAAGCATCAACATCTTCCACTGTCTGATGGAAATGAAGGACCAGTCGCTCCTGCAGCAGATCCAGGACCTCCTGAAGTCTAGAGGAGGATCACAGAAGGAACTGTCTGTGTTCGAGTGCTCGGCTCTGGCTTACATGCTGCAGATGTCAGAGCAGGTCCTGGAGGAACTGAACCTAGATAAGTACAACACGTCTGATGGAGGTCGACACAGACTGATCCCAGCAGTGAGGAACTGCAGGAAGGCTCGGTCAGTCGTCATTCACAAACAGTAGCTTCACAGACGTGTGTTAGGACTAATCAAACACATTTAAATTAAACATCTCCCTACAGGTTTGTTTCCTGTGGACTCTCAGAGACTCACTGTGAACTGGTGGCCTCAGCTCTGAAGGCCAGCCCCTCCCATCTGAAAGAGCTCGATCTGAGTGCAAATGACCTGAGTGACTCAGAAGTGTCTGTGCTGTGTGCTGGACTGCAGAGTCCTCACTGTGAACTCTCCACTCTCAGGTCAGTCTCCTCTGTTTAAGCACAAAGCGCACTATTAAACACACTGCATGAAAAGTCCCTCAGTCGTCCAGGTAGAATCCATGATAACAGGATAAGTTCAATTTGTCAACTGGACAAAGTTTGTTTGGTTGAAAACGTTTCGCCGCTCATCCGAGAGGCTTCGTCAGCTCTAATAAGAATACTGGTAAGACACTTGCTTATATCTTGCTGTAGGGAGGAGCTACCTAGCTAACTACTTTCCGGAACTATCTCATTGGTTTCCGTCTTTTGTTTCTCTGGCGTCTAGCTAACGATCCCTATTCATCCCTACACGCCTGTTTTTCACACCTCTGGCCCTGACCTGGCTTAGTTTCACCTGGCTTAGCCAGGTCAGGGCCAGAGGTATGAAAAACAGGCGTGTTTCCACAACAGACGTTTCCACAAAAGACGGAAACCAATGAGATAGTTCCGGAAAGTAGTTAGCTAGGTAGCTCCTCCCTACAGCAAGATATAAGCAAGTGTCTTACCAGTATTCTTATTAGAGCTGACGAAGCCTCTCGGATGAGCGGCGAAACGTTTTCAACCAAACAAACTTTGTCCAGTTGACAAATTGAACTTATCCTGTTATCATGGATTCTACCTGGACGACTGAGGGACTTTTCACGCATCTTAAGAAAAACTACGAGCCCAACATCATTGGACTGGTAAGAAAGCTGGAAAAGGGCACAAGAAATCTAGCTGAGAAGAGGAATCATCTACGCTTTAATCTTAGATGTCGACAGGAGCAACTTATTCCCAAGGTTCTACAAAAGAAAGCACCGGAACCAGGACTTAGGGCAGACAGGTTAACCCAGCGTTACCTGAGAGGTATACTTAGCCTTAGAATTAGCCGTCTCAATTATGAAATTGATAACTTAAAATTTGAAATAGACAGCTTACTAAACAAAATAACGGGTCTAGTGCCAAAAGAAATATTTCACAAGATTAACGACTTCATAGCTACGGGTCAGTTGAGGCAGCACAACAAAACCAAAGAGCGACACATTAGGAAGTTTGCACAACTCCAGAATCAACATAGAAATAACCCCAAGGATCGGAGTGACAGTAGGAAGGAGGACAGACCTAGCCAATCGGTGCACAAAGAACGCTGGGTGAAAAATCTTTCCAACCGGGTACTCACTCAGACAGAGAAAGAAGTCCTGTGCAAAGGACTGAATTTCTCTGTGACTCCTAATCACATCCCCACGGTGGATTACATCACGGCAGCTGAAACCGCCATTAGGAACAACAAGCTCACAGAGACAGAAGCTGGAGACCTTAGACTGAAATTAACAGCTGCACTGAGCAATGCTAAACTTCAAACGTACCACCAGAGGAGAGGAAGGCCATCATTGCTCTAGAGAGGGACCAGAGCATCCAAATCCTGCCTGCAGACAAAGGGAGATGCACGGTGATCTTGGACGCAGCTGATTATGAGGCTAAGGTGAACAGCCTACTCAGTGACACGACAACATACGAAGTACTGAAACGGGACCCCACCAATGGGTACAAAAAGAAGATCATTGATTGCTTACAGAAGTTGAGGAAAGAAGAAGTCATTGATCTACAACTGTATTACAGACTGTACCCTGGTGATGCTATCCCGTGCATCTATGGCCTCCCGAAGATTCACAAACAAGGAGTACCACTCAGACCCATTGTGTGTAGTGTTGACTCTATCACATATAATTTGGCCAAACACCTTAAAACCATCTTGGCTCCATTGGTGGGCAACACGGAGCACCACATTGAGAACACAGCCGAATTTGTAAACAAAGTTAAGTTTCTCCAGTTTGGTCAGGATGAGACAATGGTTTCCTTTGATGTAACCTCTCTTTTCACTTGTATCCCCACAGCTGTAGCGGTCGAAGCAGCGAGAAGGAGTTTACTACAGGATTCCAAGCTAGAAGAGAGAACCAAACTTTCTCCTGACCAAATCTGCCAACTGCTGGAAATTTGTCTAAATACCACCTATTTCCAGTTCAGAGGGAACTTCTACAGGCAATTTCATGGCTGTGCGATGGGCTCACCGGTCTCCACTATCATGGCTAATTTATACATGGAACAATTTGAACAGAGTGCCTTAGCTTCATATCCAGGCTCTCCGCCCACACACTGGTTTCGTTATGTTGATGATAATTTTACAAAAATCAAAATTCAAGATTTGGAACCTTTTACTGCACATATCAATTCTGTAGATCCTAATATCAAATTCACCCGTGAAGATGCCAAGGATAACACATTGGCGTTCTTAGATTGTGCAGTAACGATAGGAGGAGACCGGGGACTCCAAGTAGAAGTCTTCAGGAAGCCCACACACACAGACCAATACCTGCTTTTTGATTCACACCACCCACTGCAGCACAAACTGGGTCTTATTCGGACATTACAACACAGGGCCCAAGTGGTTCCCACAAGCACAGAGGGTAAGGAAAAAGAAGAACAACATGTGCAGGAAGCCCTCTCTGTTTGTGGTTATCCCAAATGGGCTGTTAACAAAACCAAGAGAGACAAGGGCAAGAAACAAGATAATAGAGAATCCGAACCCAGGAGGAAAGGGGTAGCGATTCCGTACCTGGCCGGCGTGTCGGAAAAACTACAGAGGATTTTCAGACAATATGAAATCCCAGTTTATTTCAAACCCACAAACACTTTAAGACAAAAACTCGTCCACCCAAAGGACAAAACACCGAGCCACAAACAAAGCAATGTGGTCTACTCCATTCAGTGTAGTGAAGACTGCAGTGAGCGCTATATTGGAGAAACCAAGCAGCCACTTCACAAGAGGATGTACCAACACAGACGGGTGTGCCAGAGTGGACCGTCTTCTGCCGTATATCTTCACCTAGAAGCCACGGGTCATTCATTTGAGGACAGTGAGGTTCAGATCTTAGCCAGGGAAAAGAATTGGTTTGAGAGGGGAGTTAAAGAGGCTATTTTTTGTCAAAAAAGAGAATCCTTCTCTGAACAGAAATGGTGGAGTCAGACATAATTTGCATCCCATCTACAATTCCATTCTTAAGCCTAGATCAAGCAAACAGGGAAACAATAGGGCTAGCCAGGTCAGGGCCAGAGGTGTGAAAAACAGGCGTCTAGGGATGAATAGGGATCGTTATCTAGACGCCAGAAAAACAAAAGACGGAAACCAATGAGATAGTTCCAGAAAGTAGTTAGCTAGGTAGCTCCTCCCTACAGCAAGATATAAGCAAGTGTCTTACCAGTATTCTTATTAGAGCTGACGAAGCCTCTCGGATGAGCGGCGAAACGTTTTCAACCAAACAAACTTTGTCCAGTTGACAAATTGAACTTCTCCTGTTATTATTAAACACACTGTTAAGTGTTTAGTGGGATACAGATCATTTAAATAGAATCACCAAAGCATTGTTCTAGTGTCATTATCATTTCTCATGAAGAGCACCATCGTCTCTTCACTTATTTATTCTTTTATTCTGAAACATCTTTTTAGTTTTCCTTTTCAGAAATGATGCATTGTTACTGTGAGCGAGGTCACCTCTCCACAGATCTGACCTGTAATTTGGCCTAGTGGTGTCATCTGCTTATTTCCAAGGAGAGAGACGTGTGTTTAATACTGTGTGCTTTAACTGTATGTTTTAATTGGGGCCAAGCACCGTAGGTGCTAGGCACCATAGTGTTTGTACTGGACTTCAGTACTTGGACTTCAAAGCGAGCACACGTACATACGGCGCGCTCCGCCGGAACGGGCCTAGTTTGGTGTTTTTTTCGTTTCCTTCTTTGAACTTTTTGGACAATTTTGGCTTCTCAGCTCCTTTCGGTTGTTGGCTCGCCTCCTCCCAGCGCCCCGGCTGCGGGGGTGGCGGTTTCACCGTGTTCCGCGAGCTCTGCTCCCCCCCGGGCAGCGCAATGACAACCCTGAAGCCGCCTGAGGACGCAGGTGGTAAGAATGAGGATCGTACCAGGAAGAATGGTGGTGATGCGAAGGAGAATGTGAATGTAGAATACCGTAAAGATCTGACGGTCCTTCTGGACCTTGTTAAACCCTGTTTCTAAACCCAAGAGCATATTTAATCCACAAAAAAATATTCTAAATTACAATATTGTTTAAAAAAATAAAAAATAAACTGAAAATAAACACACATTTCCCAGTCGTGCAAAGAAAAAAAAAGTATTCATGATAAATACTGATCCCAAAAATCGAGTTCCAGCTTTCATATATTGATCGATAAGTGGATGGGTGTCTTGAAAGGCGCAATAAAATGTATTATTATTATTATTATTATTATTTATATAGTAATTACAGTGGTCCCTCGTTTATCGTGGGGGTTAGGTTCCAGAAATAACCCACAATAAGTGAAATCCGTAGGACAACTTTATATTTTACAATTATTCTACATGTTTTAAGGCTGTAAATGCCTCATCACACACATTATACACTTTTCTCAGACTGGAATTAACATTTTCTCACATTTCTCTCTCATTTACACACTCAAACTTTTGTAGATTTTCAACAAAATGTATTAACCTGTGGGGGGGACTAGACCTGATCTAGTCCTGGTTTAGTCCAGGTTTAGTACTGGTTTAGAGCTGGTTTAGTCCACGTTTAGTCTTGGTCTAGTCCTGGTCTAGTTCCGGTCTAGTCCCGTTCTGGTCCCGGTCTGGTCCGAGTCTGGTCCTCATGTCTTAGTCCCGGTCTAGTCCCGGTCTGGTCGTCATGCCTTAGTCCTGGTCTAGTCCCGGTCTAGTCTCGGTCTGGTCCCAGTCTGGTCCCGGTCTTGTCCCGGTCTGGTTCTCATGTCTTAGTCCCGGTCTAGTCCCGGTCTAGTCTTGGTCTGGTCCCGGTCTGGTCCCGGTCTGGTCCCAGTCTGGTCCTGGTCTAGTCCCGGTCTGGTCCTCATGTCTTAGTCCCGGTCTAGTCCCAGTCTGGTCCCAGTCTGGTCCCAGTCTGGTCCCGGTCTGGTCCTCATGTCTTAGTCCTGGTCTAGTCTCGGTCTGGTCCCAGTCTGGTCCTCATTTCTTAGTCCCGGTCTGGTCCCAGTCTGGTCCTTATGTCTTAGTCCCAGTCTGGTCCCAGTCTCGGCTCCTCATGCATCCAGCGGGACTCCCGGAGCCCCCCCGAAGCCCCCCCGGGTCCCCCCTCTATAACATCTATATAAATGTGTCAAACTGAGCACATTCTGTACTGTACAGGAGACACAGAGGAGGAGCCAATCAGGACGCACAACACAATCTTGATACATTATAAAAAAAAGTTGAAAAAAACAAAAAACAAAAAACTGCAAAACAGCGATGCCGCGAAAAGTGACCTGTGATAGAGCGAGGGACCAGTGTATCGTGACAGGCCTATTTCTATGGACGTGAACCACATCATGGATTCTTTATTCACATGTGTTCAAGGTTTGAACTCAAGTCATGTTTTGTTGAAATGACTTGAAGCTGTGGGGACTTGGTGCAGTGAATGACAAATAGTGTGTTAACAATGGAGAAAAAGTGTCATATAAGATGTATAACCACATCATGTGTTCTTTATTCAGATTGTCGTACTGTGGTTTGTCAGAGATGAGCTGTTCTTCTCTGGCCTCAGCTCTGAAGTCCAACCCCTCACATCTCACACACCTGGAGCTGACCTGGAACACAGACCTGTGTGATTCAGGAGTGTCTCATCTGTGTGGTTTTCTGCAGAGTCCAGACTGTCGACTGGAGACTCTCAGGTCAGTTCACTGTCTCTTACTTGTGTCATGTTTCAGAGCTTTCACTAAAGAGCTCGGCCATAATCAGCTCTAGTATTTACTCTGGACTTGGACTCAGAGGTGGACAAGAATTATATTAAAACAAAGTACACTAGAACTTTTCTGGTGGGGTTCTGCCACCTGCTGGTCTCCATGGAGATGCTTTTGTGTTGTCTGGAATGTTCCACAGTATAGACTTACACTTATTTATCACACATCTATTCAGTTATTGGTGTTTCATTGTTAAAAATACATTTAGAAGCCTCAGTAAGATCGTAAATGCAGTCGGCTCATTTATTCTTTTGGATCAATGTCCATATTTAAAGGAAAAGTAACATTTTTTACAATTTGAGCCTTATTTTGGTAATAAAACAAGTTGTTTTACTCACCCACAGCACTTTGGTGTCATATATGTTTTAGATTAGCATTAGCCTAGCGCGAGTTCTAGCCATAGCTCGGGGCATATAATATATTCCCCGAGCATGTAATATGCCCCGTGCGGGCTCCAAATAACACAAACTTTAGCACTTTTCAAATCATAGAAGCTCGATGTCTTAGTCTACGATTTCGTTTGAGTCAAAAGTGGCCGAGATTTAGCCATAGTTTACAGCTTTGCGTTTCATGTTTGGGTGCACTCCGCACATGCGCAGTGGTGTCCTCATCTCGAAACTATGGCTAAATCTCGGATTACAGGCCACTTTTGACCAAACGAAATCGTAGACTAAGACATCGAGCTTCTATGATTTGAAAAGTGCTAAAGTTTGTGTTATTTGGAGACTGCAAACATGTGCCCCGAGAACTCACGTTATGGAGATGGCAAATCTAAAACATCTCCGGAAATGCTCCATATGACACCAAAGTGCTATGGGTGAGTAAAACAACTTGTTTTATTACCGAAATAAGGCTCAGATTGTAAAAAAAACGTTACTTTTCCTTTAAGTAAACAGTAAATTAATTAATAAATTCTGAAAGTAGTACAGTGGTACCTCACCTTACGAAAGACCCTACATACAAAAAATCCAAGTTACGAAACGCCTTCACGTAAAATTTTGGTCTCTAGATACGAAAGAAAATTCAAGTTACGAAACGCGAAATCTCAAAAATTCGAAGAATGCGCTCAGATGCATGCCCCGCTGTTATCCCCGCTCAAAGAGCACCTTTCTCGGCCTCTTAGCTCTAGCGCCGAACACGCAAGATTTTCAACAAAATGTATTAAATCCAAATCCACTTTATTTCTATAGCACATTTCATAAATAGTGAAGCGTGGGGGGAGACACGACTCCAGAAGCAGTGCAGAGACATGAATGCACCGCGCGAGGAGCACGGCACCTCGCTCCCCTCGCGTGAGGAGCGAGGAGCATGGCACCACGCGAGGAGCACGCACCGGCTGGTTTGTGGTTCGGGCCACCAACCAGCCGGTGCGAGGAGCACTGCGCAAGGAGCGAGGAGCACCGCGCAAGGAGCACCCCTAGTCCTGGTCTGCACAACTGGCACCGGTGCTGCGAGCACGAGATAGAACCACGGCGCCCGAACCGCGTCCTCTGGAGCCCGAGCCACAAACCAGCCGCACGAAACCAGCAAAGAGCTACCAGCACGTGGTAGTTTAATCCTGGTTTAGTCCAGGTCTAGACCTGGTTTAGTCCACGTTTAGTCCTGGTCTAGTCTCTTAGCCAATCAGGACGCAGAACCAATGTTAATTAAATTTTTGAAAAATTTTAAAACAAAATTGAATAATTTATTGTAAAAGACAATTGGTTGTTTAAATATATTGTAAAAATGTATTTCAATCTGGACATTAAAGGAGAACTAATGTAAAAAGTGTCTATTATTTAGCAATTAAGAACTATTTACTTATTAACTGAAGCAATATAAAATAAAACAAAGTTGTCATTTTCTCTCATTTTTGTATTTAAAATGGTATAGAAAATTGGTTATTTTTTAAATTATATATATATATATATATATATATATATATATATATATATATATATATATATATATAAAATGTCAAATTAAGTTAATATGTAAAATCTATATTGATAGATATTATTATTAGGGACCGAGCCCCGAAGGGGGACGAAGGTCCCTATTGTTGTTGCTTTGGGGACGAAGGTCCCTATTGTTGTTGCTTTGTTTCCCTATTATTATTATTATTATTATTATTCTTGTTCTTGTTCACACTCGCTCGGGCAATTTTGAGCATGTTCCCATGCTTCAAAACGAACGAAACTTTGCACGGGCATCACAAAGTGCTGCCAGTACGACCACACAAAGTCCCGTCCCCCAGTGACCCCCAGGAGCTCGATAGCGCCCCCTAGCGCGTTGTCTTTCGGGGCTGGCATACCGTTTAAGATAGGAGCATGAAATTCGGTAGGGACGTGTATCTCAATAAGACGAACAAATGCCTCACTGCAATGTCATGGCCACGCCCAACAGGAAGTGAGATAATTGGCCTTTTGTGTGATTTTGGGGTATTTGACATAGAATGGAATTTGAAACACTTCTCCTACACCGTACCTCAGATGGGCTTAAATTTTAGTGAACATAATCTTAAGACGTTGGAGATGTTAAATTGCGAAGGATTTTCAAATAGGCGGTAATATGACGATACGGCGGATCGATAAAGTTAGGTATGGAATTTGAAACACTTCTCCTACACCGTACCTCAGATAGGCTTAAATTTTGGTGAACATAATCTTAAGACGTTGGAGATGTTAAATTGCGAAGGATTTTCAAATAGGCGGTAATATGACAATACGGCGGATCGATAAAGTTAGGTATTTATTGAATGGGAGTGATGAGTTATGAATGGGAGGTATTTGTTGCTAGGCAACGCTCTGATCAAAGGTCTTTGATCTTTGTACCTTTGATCTGATATAGCTGCAAGCAGCAATGTGGGGACAAGCATCGAAGGTTCATGTAGGCCTCAGCATGGAGGCCACATGCAGGGTCTGACAGGGTCTAACAGAGTCTGACAGGGTCTGACAGGGTCTGACAGGGTCTGTTCTGACAGGGTATCTACAATGTCATGGCCACGCCCAACAGGAAGTGAGATAATTGTGTCAGGCACACGAAATTTGGTATGGCTGTGCGTCTCAGTAAGACGAACAAACGCAGGTGCGAGGTCCCGACCAACGCCGCTTGCGGCTTTAATTAATATTAAAATACTAATTAAGACGTCATTATTTCATGTTTGTTTACTTTAAAGCAGGCATGTCCAAACTATGGCCCATGGGCCAAATGCAGCCCTCAGACAATTTTTTCTTGGCCCTCAGGGTTCCAGGTGAATTGGCCCAAATTACCTTGAGCAGAACTTTTGACTGCAAGTTTTTTGAAAATCTACCTTGATAAGACAATATTCAATATTTAATATTTTTATAATATTGTGTGGTTTTGAGGATTTTAAATGAATAAAGGACTGAAGCTCATTCTAACGTGTTAAACATGCAGATATTTCAATTATTGACTGTCCTGAGCACCAGTCTATGGCCCTCGATCGGCCCTCTGCTTCATCTGTGTTTACACATGTGGCCCTTGATGAAAAAAGTGGTTTAAAGGCTTCGACCTGCTGAAGAAACGAAAAACTCAGTAAAAATCTTGAAGCTGAGTTGAGTCTTGAGTTTGTTTTTCTGGGTTTTTCAAGTTGGACTTTCATTGATCAGTGAAAGACTTGACACTGGAACGCACTCATGAAGTGAACTATTCCATGAAAAGAAAAGTGTTGTGGATTTATTTGTCAAACCAGAAAAGACGTGACACCATGTTCAGTAATGCTTTTCATATGTTTGTATTATTATTAATGATATATTATCACGTCTTTATTTGGTTATTCACAATGTCTCGATGAGGACAATCCATATTTCTATGTCGGCCTGTCACGCTAACACATTTGAAGTATGATATATCGCTGAAGAAAATACAGACGATAATATTGAAACTCACTTATGTCTCTGACACAAAAACCCAAGAGCAGATTTAATCCACAAAAAATATTCAAAATTAAATTATTGTAAAAAAAACAACAAACAGAAAATAAACACACATTTCCCAGTCGTGCAAAGAAAAAAAAAAGTATTCATGATAAATACTGATCCCAAAAATCTAGTTACAGCTTTCATATATTGATCGATAAGTGGATAGGGTTTATTATTATTATTTATATAGTAAGTGAAATCCGTAGGACAACTTTATATTTTATAATTATTCTACATGTTTTAAGGCTGTAAATGCCTCATCACACACATTATACACTTTTCTCAGACTGGAATTAACATTTTCTCACATTTCTCTCTCATTTACACACTCAAACTTTTGTAGATTTTCAACAAAATGTATTAACCTTGTGGGGGGGGGGGGGACTAGACCTGGTCTAGTCCTGGTTTAGTCCAGGTTTACACCGGGTCTAGACCTGGTCTAGTCCTGGTTTAGTCCAGGTTTAGACCTGGTCTAGTCCTGGTCTAGTCATGGTTTAGTCCAGGTTTAGACCTGGTCTAGTCCAGGTTTAGACATGGTTTAGTCCAGGTTTAGTCCAGGTTTAGTACAGGTTTAGACCTGGTTTAGACCTGGTTTAGTCCACATTTAGTCTTGGTCTAGTCCTGGTCTAGTTCTGGTCTAGTCCCGGTCTGGTCCCAGTCTGGTCCCAGTCTGGTCCTGGTCTGGTCCTGGTCTGGTCCCAGTCTGGTCCTCATGTCTTAGTCCTGGTCTAATCCTGGTCTAGTCCCAGTCTGGTCCCAGTCTGGTCCCAGTCTGGTCCCAGTGTGGTCCTGGTCTGGTCCCAGTCTGGTCCTCATGTCTTAGTCCTGGTCTAATCCTGGTCTAGTCCCAGTCTGGTCCCAGTCTGGTCCCAGTCTGGTCCCAGTCTGGTCCTGGTCTGGTCCCAGTCTGGTCCTCATGTCTTAGTCCTGGTCTAATCCTGGTCTAGTCCCAGTCTGGTCCCGGTCTTGTCATGGTCTAGTCCCAGTCTGGTCCCAGTCTGGTACTGGTCTGGTCTCAGTCTGGTCCCAGTCTGGTCCCAGTCTGGTCCTGGTCTAGTCCCACTCTGGTCGCAGTCTGGTCCCGGTCTGGTCCTCATGTCTTAGTCCTGGTCTAGTCCCGATCTGGTCCCGGTCTGGTCCCGGTCTAGTCCCGGTCTGGTCCCGGTCTGGTCCTCATGTCTTATTCCCGGTCTGGTCCCAGTCTGGTCCTCATGTCTTATTCCCGGTCTAGTCCCGGTCTGGTCTCGGTCTGATCCAAGTCTGGTCCTCATGTCTTAGTCCCGGTCTGGTCGCGGTCTGATCCCAGTCTGGTCCAGGTCTGGTCCCGGTCTGATCCAAGTCTGGTCCTCATATCTTAGTCCCGGTCTGGTCCCGGTCTAGTCCCGGTCTGGTCTCGGTCTACTCCCGGTCTAGTCCCGGTCTAGTTCCGGTCTAGTCCCGGTCTGGTCCTCATGTCTTAGTCCCGGTCTGGTCCCGGTCTAGTCCCGGTCTGGTCCTCATGTCTTAGTCCCGGTATGGACTTCCTACAGATTCAGTGACTCATGTCTTGGCTCCTCGTGCATCCAGCGGGACCCCCGGAGCCCCCCCGGGTCCCCCCTCTATAACATCTATATAAATGTGTCAAACTGAGCACATTCTGTACTGTACAGGAGACACGGAGGAGAAGCAGGACGCACAACACAATCTTGATACATTATTTAAAAAAGTTGAAATTAAAAAAATAAATAAAAAATCTGCAAAACAGCGATGCCGCGAAAAGTGACCTGTGATAGAGCGAGGGACCAGTGTATCGTGACAGGCCTATTTCTATGGACGTGAACCACATCATGTATTCTTTATTCACATGTGTTCAAGGTTTGAACTAAAGTCATGTTTTGTTGAAATGACTTGAAGCTGTGGGGACTTGGTGCAGTGAATGACAAATAGTGTGTTAACAATGGAGAAAAAGTGTCATATAAGATGTATAACCACATCATGTGTTCTTTATTCAGATTGGACGACTGTGGTTTGTCAGAGATGAGCTGTTCTTCTCTGGCCTCAGCTCTGAAGTCCAACCCCTCACATCTCACACACCTGGATCTGAGCCAGAACACAGACCTGTGTGATTCAGGAGTGTCTGATCTGTGTGGTTTTCTGCAGAGTCCGGACTGTCGACTAGAGACTCTCAGGTCAGTTCACTGTCTCTTACTTGTGTCATGTTTCAGAGCTTTCACTAAAGAGCTCGGCCATAATCAGCTCTAGTATTTACTCTGGACTTGGACTCAGAGGTGGACAAGAATTATATGAAAACAAAGTACACTAGAACTTTTCTGGTGGGGTTCTGCCACCTGCTGGTCTCCATGGAGATGCTTTTGTGTTGCCTGGAATGTTCCACAGTATAGACTTACACTTATTTACACACATCTATTCAGTTATTGGTGTTTCATTGTTAAAAATACATTTAGAAGCCTCAGTAAGATCGTAAATGCAGTCGGCTCATTTATTCTATTGGATCAATGTTCAAATTTAAGTAAACAGTAAATTAATTAATACATTCTCAAAGTAGTAACTTAATTTAATTTTTGAAAATGTTTAAAACAAAACTGAATAATTTATTGTAATAGACAATCATTGTGCTTTCATTGTGGTGGGGGATTTCAATAGAGCCAATATGAAAACAGTCCTACCAAAAGGGTTAGGGTTAGGGTTAGGCTACTACCAGCACATATCCCTCCCCACCGGGGGGGGCAGACTTTAGACCATTGTTACACCCCATTTAAAGACAGTTACAAACCCCTCCTCCGCCCAGCCTTTGATAAATCTGACCATAGCGCCATCTTGCTGTTGCCTGCGTACAAACAAAGGCTTAAACTGGAAAAACCGGTTCCCAGACAAATACACAAATGGAGCAGTATGTCTGATGAGGTGCTACAGGACTGCTTTGAAACAACAGACTGGCAGATGTTTGCAGACGCAGCGGATGGGGACATTAATGCGTACACAGACTCTGTCGTAGGCTACATAATGCATTGAGGACACGGTGCCCAAAATCTCCATCTGCACTTACCCTAATCAGAAACCCTGGGCGGGACCGGAGGTGCGTGCTAAACTGAAAGCTCGCACCGTCGCCTTCAACTCAGGAGACCCCGAAGCCTATAAAGCAGCCAAGTACGACCTCAGAAAGACCATCAGGACTGCCCAGAGGGACTACAGGGAGAGAGTGGAGTCTGCCCAGCAGAGCAATGACCCGAGACGGGTGTGGCATGGGCTACGCTGTATCACTGACTACAAGGGTAGGAGCTGGCCCGTGGAACTGTCCAGCGCATCATTTCCGGACGAACTCAACACCTTCTACGCCCGGTTTGATGCAGATAACACGACCCCTGTCACCAGACCCCATGTGGACAGTGTGGATGCTGTACTTTGTATAGACACTGCTACAGTGAGACGGGCGTTCAAGAGAGTGAACCCCCGCAAAGCACCAGGACCCATGTCCATTTATTTAGTAATAAAAGAGCAATTTAGACCAAAAAAACAATGTCCACTGTCTATAAATATGGATTTAGTGGTGTTTGCCTTCGCTTACGGCCATACCAACTTGAGAATGCCCGATCTCGGCTGATCTCGGAAGCCAAGCAAGTGCGGGCCTGGTTAGTACTTGGATGGGAGACCGCCTGGGAATACCAGGTGCTGTAAGCCTTTTCATTCATTTCTATGTATGTATGTATCTATGTATGTATGTATGTATGTATGTATGTATGAATGTATGTATGTATGTATGTCATTACAACAATCCATAGCCTTATGTTCTAAAAGGTCACTTCTGTACCTATGCAGAATGAAATGAGTTGTGAACACTTTTTCACTAATGTCCATTTATTTAGCAATAAAAGAGCAATTTAGACCAAAAAAACAATGTCCACTGTCTATAAATATGGATTTAGTTGCGTTTGCCTTCGCTTGCGGCCATACCAATTTGAGAATGCCCGATCTCGTCTGATCGCGGAAGCCAAGCAAGTGTGGGCCTGGTTAGTACTTGGATGGGAGACCACCTGGGAATACCAGGTGCTGGTATTCCGGGCAACCCCGGACGGGTGCTGAGGGCTTGTGCTGACCAATTCGCCGGGGTGTTCACCAACATCTTCAACCTGTCTCTGAGCCAGTCTATCGTGCCCACCATCTTCAAGACCTCCACTGTAGTCCCCATCCCAAAGATCAGCATCCTGTCCTAATGACTATCGGCCCATAGCACTCACATCTGTCATCATGAAGTGCTTTGAACGCATCTGTGACTCTCTCCCCGACACCCTGTACCCCCTGCAGTTTGCATATAGAACAAAGAGGTCTACAGTCGACGCCATTGCTCTAGCAGTCCACACCTCTCTCAGTCATCTAGAGAGAGGAAACCCATATGTGAGAATGCTCTTCATTGACTACAGCTCGGCATTCAATACCATAATCCCCTCCAAACTGATCTCTAAGCTCACCGCCCTGAGCCTGGGGACGTCCATCTGCTGCTGGATATGGGACTTCCTCACCAACAGGCCACAGGTGGTGAGGATCAGCAGCCACCTCTCCTCCACACGTGTCCTCAGCACTGGGGCACCCCAGGACTGTGTTCTCAGCCCTCTCCTGTACTCCCTGTTCACCTATGACTGTACCGCCAGGCACAGCTCCAACATCATCCTCAAGTTTGCTGACAACACCACCATCCTAGGCCTCATCACCAACAACGATGAGAGCGCCTACAGAGACGAGGTGAAATCACTGACCAGCTGGTGTCAGGAAAATAACCTCTCTCTGAACGTCAGCAAAACTAAGGAAATGATCGTGGACTTCAGGAGACAGCGTGTAGACCAGCATCCCCCCATCTTCATTAACAACGTTGAGGTGGAGCAGGTCAGCAGATTTAAGTTCCTTGGGGATCACATTACTGAGGATCTGTCCTGGACACTACATACAGACACTGTGGTTAAGAAAGCCCGACAAAGACTCTACTTCCTGAGGAAGTTGAGGAAGTTTGGTATGAACACCAGCATCCTCACAAACTTCTACAGGTGCACCATCGAGAGCCTGCTGACGGGCTGCATCACAGTTTGGTATGGGAACTGCACCGCTCAGAGCCGCAAAGCACTACAGAGGGTGGTGCGAGCGGCGGAGGACATCACTGGCAGCAGTCTCCCCTCCATCCAGGACATTTACCACAGCAGGGGTCTGCGTAAGGCACGCAGCATCACTAAGGACCATACTCATCCGGCACTAAGGACTCTTCCGTCTGCTACCCTCTGGTAGACGATACAGGAGCCTGCCAGCACGCACAAAAACACTCAAAGACAGCTATTACCCCCAAGCTGTCAGACTACTGAACTCTGGGTAATACTCTAAATAATACTGAACTCTCAATAATACTGCACTAAACTACTTTTCATTATGCAGAATATGTTTACTGCTGCTGCTCTGTATGAATACATCATGTTTGTCACTACCTCAATAACCTATGTGCAATATTTATACCATACTATGTGCAATACGAAATCCACATGCAACACCTATACCACACCATATTATGTGCAATCTGTGATATACTTACACCTTATTTAATCTTTGATTTAATCCTACCTGCACCTTGTACATTGTACCTTGTATTTTGTATTACATTTTATTACATATTTTATTATATTGTTTATTATATTGTTTACTTCTTCCCCTGCACTTTTGCAACACTTTTTTTTACCATGTACTATTACTGCCGTTATTAGTACTTCTGACTATCTTAGCGAGTCAACGGTTCTTCTGATCCTAAGCATTTCATTGCATTGTTGACCTTGTGTTGATTCTGCATATGACAAATAAACTATCTTGAATCTTGAATTGGTTGTTTAAATATATTGTAAAAATGTATTTCAATCTGGACATTAAAGGAGGACTGATGTAAAAAGTGTCTATTATTTAGCAATTAAGAACTATTTACTTATTAACTGAAGCAATATAAAATAAAACAAAGTAGTCATTTTCTTTCATTTTCAAAATGAAAGAAAATTGGTTATTTTTTAGATTTAAAAAAATAAAAAATAAATTATATATATATATATAAATTATATATATATATATATATATATATATATATATATATATATACATACAGTATATATATATATATATATATATATATATATATATATATATATATATATGTTGCATTATTCAAAAAAATGACAAATTAAGTTAATATGTAAAATCTATATTAATAAATAACATAAATAAAATGTACTACTTCAAATAGTAGGAGATTAAAATACTAATTAAAACGTCATTATTTCATGTTTGTTTACTTTAAAGGCTTCGACCTGCTGAAGAAGCAGAAAAACTCAGTAAAAATCTTGAAGCTGAGTTGAGCCTTGAGTTTGTTTTTCTGGGTTTTTCAAGTTGGACTTTCATTGATCAGTGAAAGACTTGACACTGGAACGCACTCATGAAGAAGTGAACTATTCCATGAAAAGAAAAGTGTTGTGGATTTATTTGTCAAAGCAGAAAAGACGTGACACCATGTTCAGTAATGCTTTTCATATGTTTGTATTATTATTAATGATATATTATCACGTCTTTATTTGGTTATTCACAATGTCTCCATGAGGACAATCCATATTTCTATGTCGGCCTGTCACGCTAACACATTTGAAGTATGATATATCGCTGAAGAAAATACAGACGATCATATTGAAACTCACTTATGTCTCTGACACAAAAACCCAAGAGCAGATTTAATCCACAAAAAATATTCTAAATTACAATATTGTTTTTAAAAAAAACTTCTACAGCTCAGATCTTATTGTATATCCAGAAAATAAACACACATTTCCCAGTAGTGCAAAGAAAAATACTCATGATAAATACTGATCCCAAAAATCTAGTTCCAGCTTTCATATATTGATCGATAAGTGGATATAGTAATTATGGTGACAGGCCTATTTCTATGGACGTGAACCACATCATGTATTCTTTATTCACATGTGTTCAAGGTTTGAACTAAAGTCATGTTTTGTTGAAATGACTTGAAGCTGTGGGGACTTGGTGCAGTGAATGACAAATAGTGTGTTAACAATGGAGAAAAAGTGTCATATAAGATGTATAACCACATCATGTGTTCTTAATTCAGATTGGAGCTCTGTGGTTTGTCAGAGATGAGCTGTTCTTCTCTGGTCTCAGCTCTGAAGTCCAACCCCTCACATCTCACACACCTGGATCTGACCCATAACAAACTGTGTGATTCAGGAGTGTCTCGTCTGTGTGGATTTCTGCAGAGTCCAGACTGTCGACTGGAGACTCTCAGGTCAGTTCAGTTCACTCAAGTCTCTTACTTGTGTCATGTTTCAGAGCTTTCACTAAAGAGCTCGGCCATAATCAGCTCTAGTATTTACTCTGGACTTGGACTCAGAGGTGGACAAGAATTATATGAAAACAAAGTACACTAGAACTTTTCTGGTGGGGTTCTGCCACCTGCTGGTCTCCATGGAGATGCTTTTGTGTTGCCTGGAATGTTCCACAGTATAGACTTACACTTATTTACACACATCTATTCAGTTATTGGTGTTTCATTGTTAAAAATACATTTAGAAGCCTCAGTAAGATCGTAAATGCAGTCGGCTCATTTATTCTATTGGATCAATGTCCAAATTTAAGTAAACAGTAAATGAATTAATACATTCTCAAAGTAGTAATTTAATTTAATTTTTGAAAATGTTTACAACAAAATTGAATAATTTATTGTAAAAGACAATTGGTTGCTTAAATATATTGTAAAAATGTATTTCAATCTGGACATTAAAGGAGAACTAATGTAAAAAGTGTATATTATTTAGCAAATAAGAAATATTTACTTATTAAATGAAGTAAAATAAACTAAAACAAAGTCTTAAATTATTTTAATTTGCCTTGTCATTACAATAGTTTTTTTTTTTTTTTAGAATTTTACATTATTTAAAAAAAAAAAGCCAAATTAAGATATTATGTAAAAGCTATATTGATAATAATTATTATTATTTATAAAAAATATTTTAATTAAAATACTAGGAGATTAAAATACTAATTAAAACGTCATTATTTCATGATAAACACGCGTCATTATTTCATGTTTGTTTACTTTAAAGGCTTCAACCTGCTGAAGAAGCAGAAAAAATCTTGAAGCTGAGTTGAGCCTTGAGTTTGTTTTTCTGGGTTTTTCAAGTTGGACTTTCATTGATCAGTGAAAGACTTGACACTGGAACGCACTCATGAAGAAGTGAACTATTCCATGAAAAGAAAAGTGTTGTGGATTTATTTGTCACACCATTTATTTGACGTGACACCATGTTCAGTAATGCTTTTCATATGTTTGTATTATTATTAATGATATATTATCACGTCTTTATTTGGTTATTCACAATGTCTCGATGAGGACAATCCATATTTCTATGTCGGCCTGTCACGCTAACACATTTGAAGTATGATATATCGCTGAAGAAAATACAGATGATAATATTGAAACTCACTTATGCCTCTGACACAAAAACCCAAGAGCAGATTTAATCCACAAAAAATATTCTAAATTACAATATTCTTTTTAAAAAAAAACCTTCTACAGCTCAGATCTTATTGTATAGCCAGAAAATAAACAAACATTTCCCAGCAGTGCACAGAAAAAGTACTCATGATAAATACTGAGCCCAAAAATCTAGTTCCAGCTTTCATATATTGATCGATAAGTGGATATAGTAATTATGGTGACAGGCCTATTTCTATGGACGTGAACCACATCATGTATTCTTTATTCACATGTGTTCAAGGTTTGAACTCAAGTCATGTTTTGTTGAAATGACTTGAAGCTGTGGGGACTTGGTGCAGTGAATGACAAATAGTGTGTTAACAATGGAGAAAAAGTGTCATATAAGATGTATAACCACATCATGTGTTCTTTATTCAGATGGAAGGGCTGTGGTTTGTCAGAGATGAGCTGTTCTTCTCTGGCCTCAGCTCTGAAGTCCAACCCCTCACATCTCACACACCTGGATCTGAGCCAGAACACAGACCTGTGTGATTCAGGAGTGTCTCATCTGTGTGGTTTTCTGCAGAGTCCAGACTGTCGACTGGAGACTCTCAGGTCAGTTCACTGTCTCTTACTTGTGTCATGTTTCAGAGCTTTCACTAAAGAGCTCGGCCATAATCAGCTCTAGTATTTACTCTGGACTTGGACTCAGAGGTGGACAAGAATTATATTAAAACAAAGTACACTAGAACTTTTCTGGTGGGGTTCTGCCACCTGCTGGTCTCCATGGAGATGCTTTTGTGTTGTCTGGAATGTTCCACAGTATAGACTTACACTTATTTATCACACATCTATTCAGTTATTGGTGTTTCATTGTTAAAAATACATTTAGAAGCCTCAGTAAGATCGTAATTGCAGTCGGCTCATTTATTCTATTGGATCAATGTTCAAATTTAAGTAAACAGTAAATTAATTAATACATTCTGAAAGTAGTAATTTAATTTAATTTTTGAAAATGTTTAAAACAAAACTGAATAATTTATTGTAAAAGACAATTGGTTGTTTAAATATATTGTAAAAATGTATTTCAATCTGGACATTAAAGGAGAACTAATGTAAAAAGTGTCTATTATTTAGCAATTAAGAACTATTTACTTATTAACTGAAGCAAAGTAAAATAAAACAAAGTAGTCATTTTCTTTCATTTTTGTATTTAAAATAATTTTTTTAGATTAAAAAAAATAATAATAAAATATATATATATATATATATATATATATATATATATATATATATATTTAAATGTTACATTATTCAAATAAATGTCAAATTAAGTTAATATGTAAAATATATATTAATAAATAACATTATTAATAAAATGTACTACTTAAAATAGTAGGAGATGAAAATACTAATTAAAACGTCATTATTTCATCTTTGTTTACTTTAAAAGCTTCGACCTGCTGAAGACGCGAAAAACTCAGTAAAAATCTTGAAGCTGAGTTGAGCCTTGAGTTTGTTTTTCTGGGTTTTTCAAGTTGGACTTTCATTGATCAGTGAAAGACTTGACACTGGAACGCACTCATGAAGAAGTGAACTATTCCCTGAAAAGAAAAGTGTTGTGGATTTATTTGTCAAACCAGAAAAGACGTGACACCATGTTCAGTAATGCTTTTCATATGTTTGTATTATTATTAATGATATATTATCACGTTTTTATTTGGTTATTCACAATGTCTCGATGAGGACAATCCATATTTCTATGTCGGCCTGTCACGCTAACACATTTGAAGTATGGTATATCGCTGAAGAAAATACACACGATAATATTGAAACTCACTTATGTCTCTGACACAAAAACCCAAGAGCAGATTTAATCCACAAAAAATATTCTAAATTTTAAAGTTTTAAAAAAAACTTCTACAGCTCAGATCTTATTGTGTATCCAGAAAATAAACACACATTTCCCAGCAGTGCAAAGAAAAAGTACTCATGATAAATACTGATCCCAAAAATCTAGTTCCAGCTTTCATATATTGATCGATAAGTGGATATAGTAATTATGGTGACAGGCCTATTTCTATGGACGTGAACCACATCATGTGATGGGTGTTAAAAACCCAACATATTCTGTACACAGGAAAGGAAGACAAGAGAGATTAGTTTTTTCACTTGCAAGTGGAGAACAGTCAGAGAGAATGACCAGGTTACAATGCTCTTGGCCCACACTCTGCTCTGAGCGTCCTGGCTCTCTGTGCCCCCCACTTGCATATTTATTGAGTTTTTCACATCCCTGGTTACAGTGGGCTGTCCTACTCCTAAGGAGTGGGGGAACAGGTGGTAGGACAGCCGACAAAACATAATCATTAAAACCAAAGCAAAATCATTAAAACCAAAACATAATTAAACACTTAATTAATAATTAATAATTCCCAGATATGACATCTTTCACAGGGACAATGTCCCTGGAACTTAGATACTGGAGGAGCCAAGCTGTCTGCTTACGTCTCCCCTCGGATATCTGGCCTTTCTGCAACTCAAAACATATGATCACAAGTCACGCACTTTTAAAGCTTCATTTCTAAAAATTAAAGAATCACAAAAGTTAATAATATAAAATTATTCCATCATCATGTATTCTTTATTCACATGTGTTCAAGGTTTGAACTAAAGTCATGTTTTGTTGAAATGATTTGAAGCTGTGGGGACTTGGTGCAGTGAATGACAAATAGTGTGTTAACAATGGAGAAAAAGTGTCATATAAGATGTATAACCACATCATGTGTTCTTTATTCAGATTGTGGGACTGTGGTTTGTCAGAGATGAGCTGTTCTTCTCTGGCCTCAGCTCTGAAGTCCAACCCCTCACATCTCACACACCTGGATCTGGGCTATAACACACACCTGTGTGATTCAGGAGTGTCTCATCTGTGTGGTTTTCTGCAGAGTCCAGACTGTCGACTGGAGACTCTCAGGTCAGTTCACTGTCTCTTACTTGTGTCATGTTTCAGAGCTTTCACTAAAGAGCTCGGCCATAATCAGCTCTAGTATTTACTCTGGACTTGGACTCAGAGGTGGACAAGAATTATATTAAAACAAAGTACACTAGAACTTTTCTGGTGGGGTTCTGCCACCTGCTGGTCTCCATGGAGATGCTTTTGTGTTGTCTGGAATGTTCCACAGTATAGACTTACACTTATTTATCACACATCTATTCAGTTATTGGTGTTTCATTGTTAAAAATACATTTAGAAGCCTCAGTAAGATCGTAAATGCAGTCGGCTCATTTATTCTATTGGATCAATGTTCAAATTTAAGTAAACAGTAAATTAATTAATACATTATCAAAGTAGTAATTTAATTTAATTAAAGTTTTGAAAATGTTTAAAACAAAATTGAATAATTTATTGTAAAAGACAATTGGTTGCTTAAATATATTGTAAAAATGTATTTCAATCTGAACATTAAAGGAGAACTAATGTAAAAAGTGTCTATTGATGGGTGCTGGTAAAAACCCAACATATTCTGTACACAGGAAAGGAAGACAAGAGAGATTAAGTTTTTTCACTTGCAAGTGGAGAACAGTCAGAGAGGATGCCCAGGTTACAAAAATGCTCTTGCTGGCCCACTCTGCTCTGAGCGTCCTGGTTCTCTGTGCCCCCAGCTTGCTATTTATTCAGTTTTTCACATCCCTAGTTTACACGTGGTCTGTCCTGCCCATAAGGGGTGGGGGAACATGTGGCAGGACAGCCGACAAAACATAATCATTAAAACCAAAACATAATCATAACACCCAACACACTTATAAGATAATTCCCAGATATGACATCTTTCACAGGAACAAAGTCCCTGGGACTTAGATACTGGAGGAGCCGAGCTGTCTGCTTACGTCTCCCCTCAGATATCTGGCCTTTCTGCAACTCAAAACATATGATCACAAGTCACGCACACATTTGAAACTTCATTTCTAAAGATTAAAGAATCACAAAAGTTAATAATATATAATTATTCCATCATTTCCCTCCTGTTTATTAATTTTTGTTATATCCCGTGTAACCTCTTCTTTGCAGATTTTCAGTTACCTGTTCATTGTTATTGTACACTCAGAGGGTGTCTAAATCCTTAGACTGTTTCTTGGAATAAGTCAGTTAATTCATTTTGTAAATCTGTTTCTTCGTCAATGGGTGTCAATAGAGTGCCATCATAACCTGCCAGCAAATGCATCATCACTTCCTTGTCTTGTGTTAAGGGTGAGATGGCAGTTGTAATTAATCTATTAATTAATGCTCTTAGACATGGAATACAACAACACCCACATAAGGTCAAAATTGCTGCAAATACTGCTACTGACACTAGGACTGACGTTACCAGGGCTTTGTATTTTCCAAATACATCCAGCCAGCCATCCCACATGGAAGTATCTACCCCCGATTGGTCCTTCATTCGCTTGTTCATAGCTCTTAGGCCATCCAAAGCCTTAGTGAGTTTACCTTCGGGAGCGGTGTTATTCGGGATAAACGCACAACACACATCCCCAAAGATTGCACAAACTCCTCCTTTCTCGGTTAGTAACATGTCGAGCGCTATGCGATTCTGGAAGGCCATGAGTGAGGTAGCTTTAAGTTGGTCGTGTACAGCAGATAGTGCAGTTTCGGTGTAGTTGCCAAGTTTCTGGACGTTATAGTGGATGTAGTTGATTCTGTCTACATTTTTGTTAGGCGTAATTGGAAGGAATGCAGCTATAACTGGTGTATTTTCAAATCCTGCTGCTATTTCAAAAGATCAAAGTTAGCTTTTATTGTCAATTCTGCAATATGTGTTCAACATACAGTGAAATTTCGTTTCTCTCTGGCCAGGTAGTGCAAAAAGACAGTGTACAAGATACAATATGAAGACAAAACACAACAAAAACTATCTAAGACAGAGATCTAAAGTTAAACTAAAGTCTAAGATCCAAAATCTTAAAACAGTGCAACATAATAAATAAACCCCTATATACAGATTTCCAAAGTGTGCAGTGTGCATTAAAAATGTGCAATAGAATGTGCATTGGAGTTAAGATAAAATAAATGTGCATCAGTGCAACAGTCGTCCTTAGCAGCAGTTTTTTAAAGGGTCTTGAGTGATATATTTGATTTGCTAATTTATATTCGTCAGGCACGCCCCCTAGGGACGCCCACAGCGTCAAAGTAGGTCTTCTAATCACGGGGTGTGGCTAGTTCGCTTCCTTCTATTTAAATGTCCTGGAAGCACAAGTTGGTAATGTGCACTTATCTCTTCTGCAGTCATTGGTTGGACTATCACTGGCATAATCAGTGTAATCAAAGCACAACGAGCTGAAGTATTGGACAGTATTTTGTCATAGACCTTGTCTTCACCGCACCACCACCACACGTCTGATCTGGATATTACTTTCATGTTGTCACCTCCACTAATGTTAGTTTCACAAAATTCCTGCTGGATTCTCCCTAAGATGTTTTTTGTTCCATTGAAATTTACATTTCAACATAACATACATACATACATTACATTGGAATTTTGAAGTGCTACTTTAGCATCAAATACTGGTTTAATCTTTACAGGTTGGGTGACTGGAAAAGTTTTATCCAAGTCAGAACAGTTTGGTGGATTGGTGTGAGTCATTATAGGTATTATACATGTCTCGTTAATGGGTGCAGGGACTACTTTCAAAACTGGTCTAGATCCCAAACATACTAAACAGTCTGATAGTGATGAATTAGCTGCTTGTTCCGTCATTAACAACCAGTTGTTGTTGAGTCCTGATATTCCTGTAGCTATTAGAAACCAATCATCTGTTTTTTGCGCTTTGTTTTTTATTCTAATCTTTGTACCAGTGAAAGTTCATGGTCCTATCACTAGACTTTCCTTCTGCTGAGGCAGTTCTGTCGAGTCAGCCTGTGTTATGTTAGAACATAAAAAAAATGTTGTGCATGGGTTTACTCCTGATTTATGAATACATAACAATAAGGTATAACATGGTACTTTCAGACCATGACCTCCTGATTCTATTCCTGCTTCTAATGGTTCTGCTGTTGTGTTAAAGAGCATTACTAAAGTTAATTTGCCATTCAATTTAATCACTTCTATCTTAAGTCTTCTAGCCCATTTTTTTTTTAGACTCCTGTTCCCACCCATAACTATCTTTAGCCCACGTTTTATCTGTGGTGGCAAACACGTCTCCCCATCCACCATGAAATGTAGTCATATACCATGTATAACCTTCCCATTCATCACCTTTATATCCCCCTATAGAAAGGGTATTCATTGGTATGTGAATCGTACTTATGAATTTCAATGTATTAAAACAAACATATGACACAGTAGAGTATCCTTCTTCCTTTTTATCACATGGATTTTTTGATAATGGGCGTGGAATATATTCTGGGGGAAAAAAGCCCCCCATCCGTCTTTTTTGTCTGTGCAGGATTGCTGGGGAAATGGTGGTGATGTTTGTCTCATTTCCTTGGACGATGGGTGTCTCCCATAGATACCATACTAGTAGGAATGTCATTACAAAGAATGTCAACAATATCCAACACATTATAGCTGTCTTTAGCCATTTTGGTATTCTATTCCTGTGATTTATCTGCATCTTTGTAGTTTATAACCTTTTTGCAATGACTTTGATGAATCCAAGTTGCTCTCTCAGCTATTTTTAGTGCTGTTGGGGTTGTTAACAATACTTGATAAGGACCTTCCCACTTAGGTGAATACCAGTGTTTTTTCTTAATGCTTTTCACCAAGATCCAGTCCCCTGGTTCCACTAACTCTTCTTCCTGTTGAGAACAGGGTTGTTCTACTTCAGTATGTTTGTTTATTTGCTTTTCAAACATTTTTCTCATGTGTGAAGCTAAGTCCATATCTTCCCCATCTTCCCATATTTGTTTAAATTGTGGTATTTTATATGGTCTACCAAACAATATCTCAAATGGAGTTAACCCTTGTATAGCTGTAGTATTTAATTCTAACTTGACTAAATCTAAACATTTAGTCCATGGTCTTTTAGTTTCTTCCATACATTTTTTAAGTCTGGTTTTTATAGTACCATTTCTTCTCTCTACTAGTCCTGCTGACTGTGGGTGATATGAACAGAAGTTTTTTAGTTTTATATCAAATTTCTTTCCTATCAATTCTATGGTTTCATTAACAAAATGTTTAGCATTATCCGATCGGATCACTTCCACTAATCCATATCTAGGTATAATTTCTTTACATAACGCTTTTGCTACTGTTAATGCATCTGGATGTCTAGTTGGAAATATCTCTGTCCATTTTGAAAACACATCTATGATTACTAAACAATATTTCATACCTTCACTTTGATTTAATTGAATAAAATCCATCTGCATTTCTTGAAATGGGTATTGTGGTTCTGGAAATTTACCTCTAGTTGGTCTAAGATTTCCTTGTGGATTATGTTTCGCACATATTAGGCATCTTCTACAAAAATTTTTTGAGTAGTTATTAAATCCATAGGTTGTATACTGCGTATTTATCATAGATACCATCCCTCCTGTTGAGACATGTGATTTACCATGGCTCAATATTGCTGCGTATCTATATAAATTCTGTGGTAGTATTGGTTTATTTTCTGGTCACATATATATGTCGTTTTTTATTTGTGCTCCTTTTCTTTTCCATAAGTTTATTTCAGTTTTAGGGCTTCGTTCTTGCATGTCTTGTAGGTTTTTTGTTTAGTTGGGTCCCTTCCATTAAAGAATATGTATTTATTTTGTATTCTGCTGCGTCTTTAGCTGTTTTATCTGCCATTGCATTTCCTCTTGTTACTTCATCTGTTCCTGATTTGTGTGCTGTACATTTACAAATAGCTATTTTATTTGGTAATTGTACTGCTTTTATTAATTCTGTTAATAATTCAGCATGAGTTACTGGTTTTCCTGTAGAAGTCTTCATTCCTCTATCTTTCCAATATTGTGCAAATACGTGAGTTGTCACATATGCATATTGACTATCTGTATATATTGTTACGTTCTTGCCTTTAAATAATTTGCATGCTTCTGTTAGTGCTACTAATTCTGCTGCCTGTGCTGAATAATTTGGAGGTAATTTATTTGCTTTTAATACATTATCTACTGTTGTTACTGCATACCCTGTCTGTGTTTTTCCATAATTGTCTTTTTTAGATGATCCGTCTACAAATACAATTTCTGCTCCTTCAATTGGAGTATCTAATAAATCTTCTCTACATTTTGTTGATTGTTCTACTAATTCTTTACAATTATGTGGGATTCCGTCATCCTCAGTCGGCATTAAAGTGGCTGGATTTAATAATGTACATCTTTCTATGGTTAAATGTGGTTGTGAATATAAATTTGTCATACATGAAAGGTGTCTTGCTGGTGATAAAAATGAGTGATTGCTCAGTAATAGTAATACTGCTACAGCGTGTGGTACTTTGAGTGTTAATGGGTGAAATAACACTAATGTTGCTGAAGCTTCTACTGCTACAGGTGCTGCTACTACGGCTCTAAGACAGTGTTGGCATTACTTGCGCTACACTGTCAAGTTTAATTGAATAGTAGGCTATAGGTCTTAGTTTGGTTCCATGCAGTTGTGTGATTACTGAAGTCATGAATATGCCTTTACAATCTACCATTTGCACGAAGGGTTTTGAATAATCCGGTAAGGCTAAACTTACACTTAAGACTAAAGTTTGTTTTAGATCACAGAATGCCTTTTCTGCTTCCTGCATCTATTTTAATTTATCTTTCATTGCTATTGGAGTCTCATATATTAGTTGGCTTAACGGGTGTGTTAATTCTGCATAGCATGGAATCCATTGTCTGCAATAATTCGTTAATCCTAAAAAAGACATCATTTGTTTTTTGGTTTCTGGTTTTGGTGCATTCAGGATAGCTGCTTTTCTATCATTAGTAACTGCTCTGCCTCCATTACTGAGAGAATGTCCTAAGTATTTGACTTCTTGTTTACAAAATTGTACTTTATTTTTACTTGCTTTATGTCCGTTTTCTGCTAGATATTTTAATAACGCTATTGTATCTTTTTGGCATGTTTCCTTATCTGGTGATGAAATCTAAACATCATCCACGTAAAGTAAGATTTGACTTCCTCCTGGAGGTGTAAATTTAGACAAATTCGAACTCATAGCCTGTGAGTATATTGTGGGAGATTCACAGTAACCTTGTGGTAACCTGGTATAAGTATATCTTCTATTGTTATAGGTAAATGCGAATAAAAACTGGCTATCTTCACGAATTGGAATTGAAAAGAAAGCATTTGAAATGTCTATAACCGTAAAGTATTGTGAATTTGGTTGTAATGAATTTAGAAGTGTATGTGGATCAGGAACACATGGTGCTCTCTGAATCACTGCCTGGTTTACTGCTTGTAGATCTTGTATCATTCTCCATCCTACAGATGGCGCTGCTTTTTGTACTGGAAATGACATGTATTGGCCAAAATAATGCTTGTCTAGTCCAGTTGTGACATCCTGTCTCAGCTGTTGGTCTTGTAGTTATCCAGTCTGTACATTTGAGTCTTTTGAGATACACTCTAGTTTGTGGCTGCACTATGATAAATAAACTAGGACTAAACCAGAACTGAACCAGGTCTAAACTAGGACTAAAAGAGATCTAAATCAGGTCCAAACCAGATAAAAAAAAATAAAAAATAAAAAATAAAATAAACTCTTTTTCTTCGGGTCCCAGGAGGATATTTGATATAATATAATATGAAAAGCAGAATTAGACGTATAGTAGATTTGCCAGGCGGAGGCGGAGTGCAAACATGCGCCCTGGACACGGCCAAAAGGTGAGGAGTTGTACAGTTGTAGGGAGTATGTATGAAGGTAGTCCTGTATGTGGAGTTTGCGTGTTCTGCCCGTGTCTGGGTGGTCTTATTCCATATGGTAAACAACTCCAGAAGCATTACCATTTGAGAATCTGAATCTGATGTTTCTAGGGGCCTAAATTCCTCAGCTCAAGTAACTATTGTAAATATTTTTTACTCTAATAGTCTGCATAATAATCTGCATAGATCTTTTCTCTTAACTGTATTATCTCTACAGTGTTTAACTTCCCTTTAAAATTATATTTTGTTGCCCATTATTTCAGTTATTTTATTTTGTCTTTATTTTGTTGCGCAACAATTTTATAATCCTTACTCTGAAGTTTTGTCTGTTTTATTTCCGATTTTGATCAATTTGGTCCAACCTTTTGTCCAAAGGGGAGCCTACAGGTTGGGATGTGTTTTTGTTCAGACAGTAATAATCAGTATTGTAGTATTTTTCACTTCAACCTGTCACTGTGCAATGAGCAGGTGGAAAAATCTTGCCTCTGCATCTACAATACGTTACTGTATTATTCTGAACAGTTTATATGAATTACAGTGTTAACGGCCTGTAATTCCAGTCATACACACTTTCACACAGAACTTTTATTCCTTTGAGTACGATTTTCACGGTCTTTTATTATCTAGCCAGTAACTAACCTGTTACCCGATAAAGGGAAACCGCTTCCTTCAGTAATTTACTAACTGTATGTGACTAACCTGTCACCCGTTAGAAGGATACTACTCCACCCAGTGTTTTACTACCTGCCAGTGACTCTCCCGCCACCCGATAGAGGGACACTAGTCCATGTTTTACCTAATAGAGCCTAGGATTTTTAGGGTTTTCTACGCGCTATGACCCTCAGTCACACACGTTTTAAACTTAGACGTACTCACTCAGTTCTTTTTAGTCTGGTTGTCTTCCTCCTTCGGTATCCCGTCAACCCTCAGACTCCAAGCGATGAATGAGAGTCGGCTGTTAATGTCTCAGATGCAGTGGCCACTGTCTTTCCCGAATCTCAGACACCTCCTGGAGTCTTCAGGTATCTTGGGATCCGGCTCGAAGGACCATCTGATGGGTGCTGGTAAAAACCCAACATATTCTGTACACAGGAAAGGAAGACAAGAGAGATTAAGTTTTTTCACTTGCAAGTGGAGAACAGTCAGAGAGGATGCCCAGGTTACAAAAATGCTCTTGCTGGCCCACTCTGCTCTGAGCGTCCTGGTTCTCTGTGCCCCCAGCTTGCTATTTATTCAGTTTTTCACATCCCTAGTTTACACGTGGTCTGTCCTGCCCATAAGGGGTGGGGGAACATGTGGCAGGACAGCCGACAAAACATAATAATTAAAACCAAAACATAATCATAACACCCAACACACTTATAAGATAATTCCCAGATATGACATCTTTCACAGGAACAATGTCCCTGGGACTTAGATACTGGAGGAGCCGAGCTGTCTGCTTACGTCTCCCCTCAGATATCTGGCCTTTCTGCAACTCAAAACATATGATCACAAGTCACGCACACATTTGAAACTTAATTTCTAAAGATTAAAGAATCACAAAAGTTAATAATATATAATTATTCCATCATCTATTATTTAGCAATTAAGAACTATTTACTTATTAACTGAAGCAAAATAAAATAAAACAAAGTCTTAAATTATTTTCATTTGCCTTGTCATTAAAATATATTTTTTAATTTTACATTATTTAAAAATATGATAATGATAATAATAAATATTATTATTATTTATAAAAATTATTTCATTAAAATAGTAGGAGATGAAAATAGTAATTAAAACGTCATTATTTCATGTTTGTTTACTTTAAAGGCTTCGACCTGCTGAAGAAGCAGAAAAAATCTTCAAGCTGAGTTGAGTCTTGAGTTTGTTTTTCTGGGTTTTTCAAGTTGGACTTTCATTGATCAGTGAAAGACTTGACACTGGAACGCACTCATGAAGAAGTGAACTATTCCATGAAAAGAAAAGTGTTGTGGATTTATTTGTCAAACCAGAAAAGACGTGACACCATGTTCAGTAATGCTTTTCATATGTTTGTATTATTATTAATGATATATTATCACGTCTTTATTTGGTTATTCACAATGTCTCGATGAGGACAATCCATATTTCTATGTCGGCCTGTCACGCTAACACATTTGAAGTATGGTATATCGCTGAAGAAAATAAAGACGATAATATTGAAACTCACTTATGTCTCTGACACAAAAACCGAAGAGCAGATTTAATCCACAAAAAATATTATAAATTACAATATTGTTAAAAAAAAAAAACACAAAGAAAAAAAAAAAAAAAAAAAAAAACAGCTCAAATCTTATTGTATAGCCAGAAAATAAACGCACATTTCCCAGTAGTGCAAAGAAAAAGTACTCATGATAAATACTGAGCCCAAAAATCTAGTTCCAGCTTTCATATATTGATCGATAAGTGGATATAGTAATTATGGTGACAGGCCTATTTCTATGGACGTGAACCACATCATGTATTCTTTATTCACATGTGTTCAAGGTTTGAACTAAAGTCATGTTTTGTTGAAATGACTTGAAGCTGTGGGGACTTGGTGCAGTGAATGACAAATAGTGTGTTAACAATGGAGAAAAAGTGTCATATAAGATGTATTACCACATCATGTGTTCTTTATTCAGATTGGACGGCTGTGATTTGTCAGAGATGAGCTGTTCTTCTCTGGCCTCAGCTCTGAAGTCCAACCCCTCACATCTCACAGAACTGGATCTGGGCTATAACACACACCTGTGTGATTCAGGAGTGTCTCATCTGTGTGGTTTTCTGCAGAGTCCAGACTGTCGACTGGAGACTCTCGGGTCAGTTCACTGTCTCTTACTTGTGTCATGTTTCAGAGCTTTCACTAAAGAGCTCGGCCATAATCAGCTCTAGTATTTACTCTGGACTTGGACTCAGAGGTGGACAAGAATTATATTAAAACAAAGTACACTAGAACTTTTCTGGTGGGGTTCTGCCACCTGCTGGTCTCCATGGAGATGCTTTTGTGTTGTCTGGAATGTTCCACAGTATAGACTTACACTTATTTATCACACATCTATTCAGTTATTGGTGTTTCATTGTTAAAAATACATTTAGAAGCCTCAGTAAGATCGTAAATGCAGTCGGCTCATTTATTCTATTGGATCAATGTTCAAATTTAAGTAAACAGTAAATTAATTAATACATTCTGAAAGTAGTAACTTAATTTAATTTTTGAAAATGTTTAAAACAAAACTGAATAATTTATTGTAAAAGACAATTGGTTGTTTAAATATATTGTAAAAATGTATTTCAATCTGGACATTAAAGGAGAACTAATGTAAAAAGTGTCTATTATTTAGCAATTAAGAACTATTTACTTATTAACTGATGTAAAATAAAATAAAACAAAGTAGTCATTTTCTTTCATTTTTGTATTTAAAATGGTATAGAAAATTGGTTATTTTTTTAGATAAAAAAAATATATATTTAAATGTTACATTATTCAAAAAAATGTCAAATTAAGTTAATATGTAAAATGTATATTAATAAATACCATTAGTAATAAAATGTACTACTTAAAATACTAGGAGATTCGACCTGCTGAAGAAGCAGAAAAACTCAGTAAAAATCTTGAAGCTGAGTTGAGCCCTGAGTTTGTTTTTCTGGGTTTTTCAAGTTGGACTTTCATTGATCAGTGAAAGACTTGACACTGGAACGCACTCATGAAGAAGTGAACTATTCCATGAAAAGAAAAGTGTTGTGGATTTATTTGTCAAAGCAGAAAAGACGTGACACCATGTTCAGTAATGCTTGTAATTTTTGTATTATTATTAATTATATATTATCATGTCTTTATTTGGTTATTCACAATGTCTCCATGAGGACAATCCATATTTCTATGTCGGCCTGTCACGCTAACACAATTGAAGTATGATATATCGCTGAAGAAAATACAGACGGTAATATTGAAACTCACTTATGTCTCTGACACAGAAACCCAAGAGCAGATTTAATCCACAAAAAATATTCTAAATTACAATATTGTATTTAAAAAAAAAATTCTACAGCTCAGATCTTATTGTATAACCAGAAAATAAACACACATTTCCCAGCAGTGCAAAGAAAAAGTACTCATGATAAATACTGAGCCCAAAAATCTAGTTCCAGCTTTCATATATTGATCGATAAGTGGATATAGTAATTATGGTGACAGGCCTATTTCTATGGACGTGAACCACATCATGGATTCTTTATTCACATGTGTTCAAGGTTTGAACTAAAGTCATGTTTTGTTGAAATGACTTGAAGCTGTGGGGACTTGGTGCAGTGAATGACAAATAGTGTGTTAACAATGGAGAAAAAGTGTCATATAAGATGTATAACCACATCATGTGTTCTTTATTCAGATTGGAGGACTGTGGTTTGTCAGAGATGAGCTGTTCTTCTCTGGCCTCAGCTCTGAAGTCCAACCCCTCACATCTCACAGAACTGGATCTGAGCCAGAACACAGACCTGTGTGATTCAGGAGTGTCTCGTCTGTGTGGTTTTCTGCAGAGTCCAGACTGTCGCCTGGAGACTCTCAGGTCAGTTCACTGTCTATTACTTGTGTCATGTTTCAGAGCTTTCACTAAAGAGCTCGGCCATAATCAGCTCTAGTATTTACTCTGGACTTGGACTCAGAGGTGGACAAGAATTATATGAAAACAAAGTACACTAGAACTTTTCTGGTGGGGTTCTGCCACCTTCTGATCTCCATGGAGATGCTTTTGTGTTGTCTGGAATGTTCCACAGTATTCTTACACTTATTTATCACACATCTATTCAGTTATTGGTGTTTCATTGTTAAAAATACATTTAGAAGCCTCAGTAAGATCGTAAATGCAGTCGGCTCATTTATTCTATTGGATCAATGTCCAAATTTAAGTAAACAGTAAATTAATTAATACATTCTGAAAGTAGTAATTTAATTTAATTAAAGTTTTGAAAATGTTTAAAACAAAATTGAATAATTTATTGTAAAAGACAATTGGTTGTTTAAATATATTGTAAAAATGTATTTCAATCTGGACATTAAAGGATAACTAATGTAAAAAGTGTCTATTATTTAGCAAATAAGAACTATTTACTTATTAAATGAAGCAAAATAAAATAAAACAAAGTCTTAAATTATTTTCATTTGCCTTGTCATTAAAATAGATTTTTTTTTAAATTTTACATTATTTAAAAATATGATAATGATAATAATAATAATTATTATTATTTATAAAAAATATTTTAATTAAAATACTAGGAGATTAAAATACTAATTAAAACGTCATTATTTCATGTTTGTTTACTTTAAAGGCTTCGACCTGCTGAAGAAGCAGAAAAACTCAGTAAAAATCTTGAAGCTGAGTTGAGCCTTGAGTTTGTTTTTCTGGGTTTTTCAAGTTGGACTTTCATTGATCAGTGAAAGACTTGACACTGGAACGCACTCATGAAGAAGTGAACTATTCCATGAAAAGAAAAGTGTTGTGGATTTATTTGTCAAAGCAGAAAAGACGTGACACCATGTTCAGTAATGCTTTTCATATGTTTGTATTATTATTAATGATATATTATCACGTCTTTATTTGGTTATTCACAATGTCTCGATGAGGACAATCCATATTTCTATGTCGGCCTGTCACGCTAACACATTTGAAGTATGATATATCGCTGAAGAAAATACAGACGATAATATTGAAACTCACTTATGTCTCTGACACAAAAACCCAAGAGCAGATTTAATCCACAAAAAATATTCTAAATTACAATATTCTTTTAAAAAAAAACCTTCTACAGCTCAGATCTTATTGTATAACCAGAAAATAAACACACATTTCCCAGCAGTGCAAAGAAAAAGTACTCATGATAAATACTGAGCCCAAAAATCTAGTTCCAGCTTTCATATATTGATCGATAAGTGGATATAGTAATTATGGTGACAGGCCTATTTCTATGGACGTGAACCACATCATGGATTCTTTATTCACATGTGTTCATGGTTTGAACTAAAGTCATGTTTTGTTGAAATGACTTGAAGCTGTGGGGACTTGGTGCAGTGAATGACAAATAGTGTGTTAACAATGGAGAAAAAGTGTCATATACAGTAAGATGTATAACCACATCATGTGTTTTTTATTCAGATTGAACGGCTGTGATTTGTCAGAGATGAGCTGTTCTTCTCTGGCCTCAGCTCTGAAGTCCAACCCCTCACATCTCACAGAACTGTATCTGGGCCGGATCCACAGCCTGTGTGATTCAGGAGTGTCTGATCTGTGTGGTTTTCTGCAGAGTCCAGACTGTCGACTGGAGACTCTCAGGTCAGTTCACTGTCTCTTACTTGTGTCATGTTTCAGAGCTTTCACTAAAGAGCTCGGCCATAATCAGCTCTAGTATTTACTCTGGACTTGGACTCAGAGGTGTCTCCTGGACGCCTCCCTCGGGAGGTGTTCGGGGCACGTCCCACTGGGAGGAGGGACTATGTGTCCCGGCTGGCCTGGGAACACCTTGGGGTCCCTCCGGAGGAGCTGGAGGAAGTGTCCGGGGTGAAGGAAATCTGGGAGTCTCTGCTTAGACTGTTGCTCCCGTGACAGGGCCCCAGATAAGAGGAAGAAAATGGATGGATTAATACATTTTTAGGTGGTTTATTGTGCTCTCCCACAGTGCAAAAAAGGTGTCAAACGTCCGTGAAAAAATATTTACAATGGTACAGTGAAAAGACTGCAGTTTAGTCTAGACAGTTTAGTTTAGTCTTTATTTGAAAAAGGACAATGTACAGAGACATTAAGAACAAAAAACAAAGATGATCTGCACCAGATTATAGCTACATAGCTAGTTTCCATCTGCAGTCCCTGTTACATTAAAAATTACAGTAAAAAATCTCAATCAACAATAAGAAACATTCACACTGACACATTCTCACACCACACAGGAACACAGATAAACACACTCTCACATAGTCACACACACATGTTCAATGCAAAATACCATACAAGGCACACATTTTAAAATAATTACAAGTATTTACAAAATCTTCATCTTTTAAAATTCATACTGACCTACCATTCTACATTTCGTTTATATCATATAGCATACTTCCCCTTTAAGTAGTGATGTTATGAGACGTGCCGAGGCTTTGAAGTGTGTGTCGAGTAATGAAGGGGTGTTTCCACGAAGCGCGTTCGAAGCCTCGCTGCCCGGCTGTACCACGTGATCGCTTCGGGAAGCGGTTCGGATTATTGCCGCGAGCTATTCCAGCTGTACAGACCCTCAGGCTCCATTCAGAATGTGGGATTTGAAGGAGAGTTCAGTTGAGAGTTTGGAGACTTTAGGGAGAGAGATTTAGGAGCGTGAGGAGAGTAGGAGAGGTGATAGGATGGAGCCAGCGAGGAAGAGGAGGTTTTCCCCTGTGTGGGAACACTTTGATCTGAAAACCAAAAAACTGTTGAGAAACTCTTGTTTCTGAATAAAAATGAATAAAATTTCCCCTGTCCTGTACATCATTGTCCAAGTTACATAAGCATAATCTGTGTCCTTTTGCTAGTTCCACAAACACTTTCACTGTCCTCTGCCCGATTACGCCATTTTCAGAAACCTGCCATATTATGAAAATTTACACACAGAATACATACAAAATTGATTATACACATATGTGATAATTAGGGCTGTCAGTTTAACGCATTAATTAGATTAATTAATTACACTGCTAATTAACGCGTTATAAAAATTAACGCAATTAATTATGAGCGGCAATTCAATGCGCGCGCATTTTAAATTTGGCGTGCGGGGCCTTTGAACGGCGAGTTTATTGATTAAAAACGTGACGGAGCAGGTCCCTCTTGTCCCTGGACAGCGATGACGCGATGAGAAATGCCGTGCTACCATTGGCCGGCACAGAGACGAATGCATTTCTAATAGGGGAGGGCACGTGAAGACGCGCAAGCCCGTTTCCCTATCTGCTGAACCATTTTCAATTCCCATAACCTCTCCAGCGTGTTCTGCCACGACTAAGGGTGCACACTTAGAAGTTTTGACTGTCAGTTTTGCCCATCACGCTAAATCACGCTAAACCCGATCATTTACTCACCCCGCGCTGCTGCCTCCTCCCTCCTCCCGTGGTGCGATGGTCCACACCGGGAGTTTAAATCCTCCTCACGGGTTCCGGGGCTCATGTGAGCCATGAGTAATTTACACACACAATTATTTGTATTCTCTGTATATTTGAAGCCTTGTATATTGTAATGACTCCAGGCTTCTCTTAGTCTCCAATGAACTTTATTAAACAGAACTTCGGACTCACTCAACATTAACAGTCCAACACCTGTCCCACACATGCGCCCAACAGCCAACCCCTTAAAGGCACAGACACCATTAACCCAGGTCATTACAATATTATTTATTGACGTTGCATGAAAGCTGCTGTACGTGCTCACCTTTTGGCACCAGAAATATGTATTTGCCATGTAATAGTGGAATGGTGTAAATGAGCTTTCCAATAAATGTTACATAATGTGGGAGGGGGAATGGGGGTGTACAGCAGTCTTGTCATGTTTACAGTGGAGACAAAGAGAGTGAGTGAAAAACTTAGACTTAAAGGGGAAGTCTGCAGTCTTTTCACTGTACCACTATAAATCACACATTTGACACCTTTTTTGCACTGTGGGAGAGCACAATAAACCACCTAAAAAAAATTATTTAAAAAATGCGATTAATTAGATTAATTAATTACAAATCCTGTAATTAATTAGATTAATTTTTTTAATCGCCTGACAGCACTAGTGATAATATATGTATAGAAATTATTTGGTCACACATGTTTTGTAATTCATGGTCATTCCCAACAGACACAAAAACACAAACACATTCTGTGGTTCAGGTACAGCTGCTGTGATTACACACTTGGCCAGTAGGTGGTTTCATGCGCACATGAAGCTTCGAGAAATGAACCCTTTCAATGCCTCATGAGGTTCATTTCACCATCACTACCTTTAAGTCTTTCAGTCTTTGGCTCTCTCTCTTTCTCTCCGTGCACGTTACCTCCACTGTAACCAAGACAAGACTGCAGAGTGCAGCTGTACACCCCCATCCCCCTCCCACATTACAGAACATTAATTCGAAAGCTCATTTACACCATTCCACTATTAAATGGTGAATATTTCTGGTGCCAAAAGGTGAGCACGTACAATCGCTTTCATGCAACGTCAATAAATAATATACAAAGCTTCAAATATACAGAGAATACAAATACACTATATTATATTCGCTCACCTGCCTTGACTCATACTATGAACTGAAGTGCCATCCCATTCCAAACCCATAGAGTTCAATATGATGTCGGTCCACCATTTGCAGCTATTACAGCTTCAACTCTTCTGGGAAGACTGTCCACAAGGTTGAGGAGAGTGTTTATAGGAATTTTTGACCATTCTTCCAAAAGCGCATTGGTGAGGTCACACACTGATGTTGGTCGAGAAGGCCTGGCTCTCAGTCTCCGCTCTAATTCATCCCAAAGGTGTTCTATCGGGTTCAGGTCAGGACTCTGTGCAGGCCAGTCAAGTTCATCCACACCAGACTCTGTCATCCATGTCTTTATGGACCTTGCTTTGTGGCACTGGTGCACAGTCATGTTGGAAGAGGAAGGGGCCCGCTCCAAACTGTTCCCACAAGGTTGGGAGCATGGAATTGTCCAAAATGTTTTGGTATCCTGAAGCATTCAAAGTTCCTTTCACTGGAACTAAGGGGCCAAGCCCAGCTCCTGAAAAACAACCCCACACCATAATTCCTCCTCCACCAAATTTCACAGTCGGCACAATGCAGTCTGAAATGTACCGTTCTCCTGGCAACCTCCAAACCCAAACTCGTCCATCAGATTGCCAGATGGAAAAGCGTGATTCATCACTTCAGAGAACGCGTCTCCACTGCTCTAGAGGCCAGTGGCAGCGTGCTTTACACCATTGCATCCGACGCTTTGCATTGCACTTAGTGATGTGTGGCTTGGCTGCAGCTGTTCGGCCATGGAAACCCATTCCATAAAGCTCTCTGCGTACTGTACTTGGGCTAATCTGAAGGTCACATGAAGTTTGTAGCTCTGTAGCAATTGACTGTGAAGAAAGTTGGCGACCTCTTTGCACTATGCGCTTCAGCATCCGCTGACCCCTCTCCGTCACTTTACGTGGCCTACCACTTCGTGGCTGAGTTGCTGTTGTTCCCAAACGCTTCCATTTTGTTATAATAGAGCTGACAGTTGACTGTGGAATATTTAGGAGCGAGGAAATTTCACGACTGGATTTGTTGCACAGGTGGTATCCTATGACAGTTCCACGCTGGAATTCACTGAGCTCCTGAGAGCGGCCCATTCTTTAACAAACTTCACAACTTGTTTCACAGTCTGCATGCCTGAGTGCTTGATTTTATACACCTGTGGCCAGGCCAAGTGATTAGGACACCTGATTCTGATCATTTGAATGGGTGAGCCAATACTTTTGGTAATATAGTGCCCGTGTAAATTACTCATGGCTCACATGAACCCCGGAACCTGCGAGGATTTAAACTCCCGGTGTGGATGTGTCTGGGTAGATCGCACCGCGGGAGGAGGGAGAAGGCGGCAGCGCGGGCGTGAGTAAAAATGATCGGGTTTAGCGCGATTTGGATGGGCAAAACTGGCGCTTCTAAATGTGCACCCTGAGTCGCGGCAGAACACGCTGGAGAGGTTATGGGGAGTTAGTTTATGGTTGATAATGAAAAAGGTTCGGCGGAGCAGCAGATAAAGAAACGGGCGTCTTCACGTGCTCTCCCCGGGGACAACGCTCCATCACATTTTTAAAAATAAACTCGCAGTTCAAAGACCCCGCACGCCAAATTTAAAATGCGCATAATTTATTGCGTTAATTTTTATAACACGTTAATTTGCAGCGTAATTAATTAATCTAATTAATGCGTTAAACCTAATTCTAATCAACAGTATTGATGATTTAAATGGCATTAACTCCAAAAATGCTGAATAAACATTCAGTTGTGTTTCATGTTTTATTATTGCCATATTTGATTTCTTTTATTATATATTTATAAAGCACAATCTATATTTGTATGGACTTTAACCACATCATGTGTTCTTTATTCAGATTGTCGTTCTGTGGTTTGTCAAAGACGAGCTGTTCCTCTCTGGCCGCAGCTCTGAAGTCCAACCCCTCACATCTCACAGAACTGAAGCTGGATTATAACGGTTTGAGTAAATTGGGTGTGGAGGAGCTCCTGGAGCTTAAACGGAGCCCTCACTGTCGACTGGAGACACTGGGGTGAGTAGTGACTTTATGGGTCTGTTTTGAGTTTAGTTTAGTTTAATCTTTATTTGAAGGGACAATGTACAGAGACATTATGTACAAAGACAGAGATGTTCTGCACCAGAGTATAGCTACAAAGCTAATTTCCATCTGCAGTCCCTGTGCAGCAGTCGCTGCACAGAGTGTGGAGCAGTCGCACACATGTCCTTCTGTTTTCACCTGACACATGGAGTGGCTCCTTACGCCCCAAACACACTGCAAGAGCATTTAGAAGCAGAACGGCGAGTCCCTGCACCAGGCTCGTTTCACTTGTGCTCCCAGTTTAACAGATTAAAGTGTGCAGACAGCACGCCAAAGCAGCACACAGCCGCACGCCCTGGGTCACAGCCCAGGACCCTCGTCCGTCCAAAATACACTCCAAGTGTATTTTTCACATTAGAGGCTCACACAGTGAAGCGCTTTTCTCTCCAAATCCATGGAAAATGTGCTTTTATTGAGCTAACAGCCCACAGAGACAGGGAAGGGAACAGATGCAGTGAGCTTTTGCTTGGGTCCACCTGTTCTCTGGGCTGTGCTCTACACTTCACCATAGAGAAACACAGAGACAGCAGCTCCTCTCCTGCCTGTGAGTGATCACTCCTCTCTCGGCGAGGCAGTGAGGCCGCTGAAGGAGCGCCTTTGCTCCTGCACTGGGTTTCGCTCAATAAAGCCACACAAACTTTTTACACAAAAATGGTCTCAAATAAAAGCATGTTTTTCATTTGGGTTGTTTTGATTGCCCTGATTCTTCCTTGTCCTGGAGGACGGCATCCTCCTGCTTGTTTCCATGGAAATGTGCTTCCTTTGGCTAGAATATTCCACAGTGTGGCATAAAACTCGTCTATCTCAGAGAATGGTCCCAAGTGGTTTTAACTTTTTGTTTCCATGGAAACATGCAGGTGATGTGCCACCTTGAGAAAGTTCCACACTGCAGCTTTAAATCAAATGATGGACATTTCTGTGACTGTATTGAAGTGTATTTTAAAGACGTCACCGAGAAAAGGGGCGGGGCTGAGGGCAGAGTGGGCGTTATCTGAGCCCTGGAGCTGGAATCCACTGAAGCCTTTACACTTTGTACACACTTTCTCCTGCGGACGGCCCTGGGTCAGAATGACATGCAATTTCCGACTTGGACCCTTAGACGAATGCCCCATGCGATGGAGGGGGTGCAGCGGACGTGTGTGTGTGTCTGCGTGTGTGGTATCTGCACTGTGCATCTGAATCTTGTTTAGTCCTGGTTTAGTCCTGGTATAGTCGTGGTATAGTCCTGGTTTAGTCCTGGTCTAGTCCTGGTTTAGTCCTAATTTAATCCTGGTCTAGTCCTGGTCTAGTCCTGGTTTAGTCCTGGTCTAGTCCTGGTTTAGTCCTGGTTTAGTCCTGGCTTAGTCCTGGCTTAGTCCTGGTCTAGTCCTGGTTTAGTCCTGGTTTAGTCCTGGTCTAGTCCTGGTCTAGTCCTGGTCTAGTCCTGGCCTAGTCCTGGCTTAGTCCTGGTCTAGTCCTGGTCTTGTCCTAGTTTAGTCCTAGTCTAGGCCTGGTCTAGTCCTGGTCTAGTCCTGGTTTAGTCGTGGTCTAGTCGTGGTCTAGTCGTGGTCTAGTCCTGGTCTAGTCCTGGTTTAGTCCTGGTCTAGTCCTGGTCTAGTCCTGGTCTAGTCCTGGTTTAGCCCTGGTTTAGTCCTGGTCTAGTCCTGGTTTAGTCCTGGTCTAGTCCTGGTCTAGTCCTGGTCTAGTCCTGGTTTAGCCCTGGTTTAGTCCTGGTCTAGTCCTGGTTTAGTCCTGGTTTAGTCCTGGTTTAGTCCTGGTCTAGTCCTGGTCTAGTCCTGGTCTAGTCCTGGTTTAGCCCTGGTTTAGTCCTGGTCTAGTCCTGGTCTACACAATCTTGATACATTATTAAAAAAAAGTTGAAATTAAACAAACAAAAAAAAATCGGCGAAACAGCGATGCCACGAAAAGTGACCTGTGATAGAGCGAGGGACCAGTGTATCGTGACAGGCCTATTTCTATGGACGTGAACCACATCATGGATTCTTTATTCACATGTGTTCAAGGTTTGAACTAAAGTCATGTTTTGTTGAAATGACTTCAAGCTGTGGGGACTTGGTGCAGTGAATGACAAATAGTGTGTTAACAATGGAGAAAAAGTGTCATATAAGATGTATAACCACATCATGTGTTTTTTATTCAGATTTGAGCTCTGTGGTTTGTCAGAGATGAACTGTTCTTCTCTGGCCTCAGCTCTGAAGTCCAACCCCTCACATCTCACAGAACTGGATCTGAGCCATAACTACAGCCTGTGTGATTCAGGAGTGTCTCATCTGTGTGGTTTTCTGCAGAGTCCAGACTGTCGACTGGAGACTCTCAGGTCAGTTCACTGTCTCTTACGTGTGTCATGTTTCAGAGCTTTCACTAAAGTGCTCGGCCATAATCAGCTCTAGTATTTACTCTGGACTTGGACTCAGAGGTGGACAAGAATTATATTAAAACAAAGTACACTAGAACTTTTCTGGTGGGGTTCTGCCACCTGCTGGTCTCCATGGAGATGCTTTTGTGTTGTCTGGAATGTTCCACAGTATAGACTTACTTACACTTATTTATCACACATCTATTCAGTTATTGGTGTTTCATTGTTAAAAATACATTTAGAAGCCTCAGTAAGATCGTAAATGCAGCCGGCTCATTTATTCTTTTGGATCAATGTCCATATTTAAAGGAAAAGTAACATTTTTTACAATTTGAGCCTTATTTTGGTAATAAAACAAGTTGTTTTACTCACCCACAGCACTTTGGTGTCATATGGAGCACTGCCAGAGATGTTTTAGATTTGCGTTAGCCTAGCGCGCGAGTTCTAGCCATAGCTCGGGGCATATAATATATTCCCTGAGCATGTAATATGCCCCGTGCGGGCTCCAAATAACACAAACTTTAGCACTTTTCAAATCATAGAAGCTCAATGTCTTAGTCTACGATTTTGTTTATTTGGAGACCGCAAACATGTGCCCCGAGAACTCACATTATGTAGATCGTAAATCTAAAACATCTCTTGAAGTGCTCCATATGACACCAAAGTGCTATGGGTGAGTAAAACAACTTGTTTTATTACCAAAATAAGGCTCAGATTGTAAAAAAAAAAACATTACTTTTCCTTTAAGTAAACAATAAATTGATTAATAAATTCTGAAAGTAGTACAGTGGTACCTCACCTTACGAAAGACCCTACATACCAAAAATCCAAGTTACGAAACGCCTTCACGTTAAATTTTGGTCTCTAGATATGAAAGAAAATTCAAGTTACGAAACGCGAAATCTCAAAAATTCGAATAATGCGCTCAGATGCACGCCCCGCTGTTATCCCCGCTCAAAGAGCACCTTTCTCGGCCTCTTAGCTCTAGCGCCGAACACGCAAGATTTTCAACAAAATGTATTAAATCCAAATCCACTTTATTTCTATAGCACATTTCATAAATAGTGAAGCGTGGGGGGAGACACGACTCCAGAAGCAGCGCGGAGACATGAATGCACCGCGCGAGGAGCAAACCAACCACAAACCAGCCGGTGCTCCTTGCACCGGCTGGTTTGTGGCTCGGGCCACAAACCAGCAAGGAGCACCGCGCAAGGAGCACCGCGCAAGGAGCACCGCGTAAGGAGCGAGGAGCACCGCGCAAGGAGCACCGCGCAAGGAGCGAGGAGCACCGCGCAAGGAGCACCCCTAGTCCTTGTCTGCACGACCGGCACCGGGGCTGCGAGCACGAGATAGAACCGCGGCGCCCGAACCGCGTCCTCTGGAGCCCGAGCCACAAACCAGCCGCACGAAACCAGCAAAGAGCTACCAGCACGTGGTAGTTTAATCCTGGTTTAGTCCAGGTCTAGACTTGGTCCAGTTCTGGTTTAGTCCAGGTCCAGTCCAGGTTTAGACCTCGTCTAGACCTGGTTTAGTTCTGATCTAGACCTGGTTTAGTCCACGTTTAGTCCTGGTCTAGTCTCTTAGCCAATCAGGACGCAGAACCAATGTTACACTATTTAAAAAAAAACTTGGAACGAATCAGGCCTTTTCCATTGAAATGGCTACTCAACTTACGAAAAATTCACGTTACGAAACCACTTCTGGAACAAATTAATTTCGTAAGGTACCACTGTAATTTAATTTAATTTTTGAAAATTTTTAAAACAAAATTGAATAATTTATTGTAAAAGACAATTGGTTGTTTAAATATATTGTAAAAATGTATTTCAATCTGGACATTAAAGGAGAACGAATGTAAAAAGTGTCTATTATTTAGCAATTAAAGGGACAGTGTGTAAGATTTTTACCTGTTAATTACTGAAATTGAAGATACCCATTCAAAAATACATTGTTTTCCAAGCCTTTTCACTTCCATCATGAAATCAAAGTATTCTTTTGGACTTAGATATAGTCACATAAAAGGGGGATCTTCCCCATATAGAGGCAGCCATTTTGAATACGAGAGCCGCAGAAGGACATTTGGGCTCATCCTTCGCCTCGGCTCCTGCTAGCGCCTGCTCATGTGGGAGAGAAGGAGCGGAGGAGAGAAGGGGAAGGGGAGGGGGGAAGGGGGGAGCCTCGTGTAAAGAAGCATGCTGCAGGATCACACATCGTAATGGATATAACACATATTTTGGACTAAATTGTTTTACTGGATTTTATTCGCTGGATCCTTATGGACAGATTGAGACCAGGTTTATGGTGAAATACAGAGTTTGACCTGTGCAGAGCCTTCAAAGGCTAAGTAAGCTAAGTTTTGTGCTTTTCTGTATAAAAGCCCCATGTGCTCGGGGAGTGATTGTTTTGCAGGGAAATGAATTGCATAGTCAAAAAGAGGAGACTGTAAGGTTTCATTTGATGTGTAGATTGTCATGAATCATGATCGGGATTGTGTGTTTTCATGCGAAAAGAAAAAAAAAAAGTGAACGGGGGACCGCGTTTTATGTATACAGCGGTGCGCGGTTCGTGTGCGGGCACGCACGATGTCGGCGCTACGTCGCGCCCGGGTGACCCTCGAGGTCTGCCATAGCCAAAAGAGGAAGTGGAATAGCTACTAACCACCTATACGCCACGAATCCTACACACTGTCCCTTTAAGAACTATTTACTTATTAACTGAAGCAAAATAAAATAAAACAAAGTTGTCATTTTCTCTCATTTTTGTATTTAAAATGGTATAGAAAATTGGTTATTTAAAAAAAAATATATATATATATTTTTTTTTTACATATATGTATGTATATATATATATATATATATATATATATATATATATATAGATATAGATATAGATATAGATATAGATATATATACATTATTCAAAAAAATGTCAAATTAAGTTAATATGTAAAATCTATATTGATAAATATTATTATTAATAAAATATTTGTATTAAAATACTAATTAAAACGTCATTATTTCATGTCTGTTTACTTTAAAGCAGGCATGTCCAAACTATGGCCCATGGGCCAAATGCAGCCCTCAGACAAATTTTTCTTGTCCCTCAGGGTTCCAGGTGAATTGGCCCAAATTACCTTGAGCAGAACTTTTGACTGCAAGTTTTTTGAAAATCTACCTTGATAAGACAATATTCAATATTTAATATTTTTATAATATTGTGTGGTTTTGAGGATTTTGAATGAATAAAGGACTGAAGCTCATTCTAACGTGTTAAACATGCAGATATTTCAATTATTGACTGTCCTGAGCACCAGTCTATGGCCCTCGATCGGCCCTCTGCTTCCTCTGTGTTTAGACATGTGGCCCTTGATGAAAAAAGTGGTTTAAAGGCTTCGACCTGCTGAAGAAACGAAAAACTCAGTAAAAATCTTGAAGCTGAGTTGAGTCTTGAGTTTGTTTTTCTGGGTTTTTCAACTTGGACTTTCATTGATCAGTGAAAGACTTGACACTGGAACGCACTCATGAAGAAGTGAACTATTCCATGAAAAGAAAAGTGTTGTGGATTTATTTGTCAAAGCAGAAAAGACGTGACACCATGTTCAGTAATGCTTTTCATATGTTTGTATTATTATTAATGATATATTATCACGTCTTTATTTGGTTATTCACAATGTCTCCATGAGGACAATCCATATTTCTATGTCGGCCTGTCACGCTAACACATTTGAAGTATGATATATCGCTGAAGAAAATACAGACGATAATATTGAAACTCACTTATGTCTCTGACACAAAAACCCAAGAGCAGATTTAATCCACAAAAATATTCTAAATTACAATATTGTTAAAAAAAAAAAAAAAAAAACAGAAAATAAACACACATTTCCCAGTCGTGCAAAGAAAAAAAAAGTATTCATGATAAATACTGATCCCAAAAATCTAGTTCCAGCTTTCATATATTGATCGATAAGTGGATGGGCGCTTTTAAATAAGATGTATTATTATTATTATTATTTACATAGTAATTACAGTGGTCCCTCGTTTATCGTGGGGGTTAGGTTCCAGAAATAACTCGCAATAAGTGAAATCCGTAGGACAACTTTATATTTTACAATTATTCTACATGTTTTAAGGCTGTAAATGCCTCATCACACACATTATACACTTTTCTCAGACTGGAATTAACATTTTCTCACATTTCTCTCTCATTTACACACTCAAACTTTTGTAGATTTTCAACAAAATGTATTAACCTGTGGGGGGGGGGGCAAGACCTGATCTAGTCCTGGTTTAGACCTGGTCTAGTCCTGGTTTAGTCCTGGTTTAGTCCAGGTTTAGACCTGGTTTAGTCCTGGTTTAGACCTGGTCTAGACCTGGTTTAGTCCAGGTTTAGACCTGGTCTAGTCCTGGTTTAGTCCTGGTTTAGTCCAGGTTTAGACCTGGTTTAGTCCTGGTTTAGTACAGGTTTAGTACAGGTTTAAACCTGGTTTAGACCTGGTTTAGTCCACATTTAGTCTTGGTCTAGACCTGGTCTAATTCTGGTCTAGTCTTGGTCTGGTCCCAGTCTGGTCCTCATGTCTTAGTCCTGGTCTAATCCTGGTCTAGTCCCAGTCTGGTCCCAGTCTGGTCCCAGTCTGGTCCCAGTCTGGTACCAGTCTGGTCCTCATGTCTTAGTCCTGGTCTAATCCTGGTCTAGTCCCAGTCTGGTCCCGGTCTGGTCACGGTCTAGTCCCAGTCTGGTCCCAGTCTGGTCCCAGTCTGGTACCAGTCTGGTACCAGTCTGGTACCAGTCTGGTACCAGTCTGGTACCAGTCTGGTACCAGTCTGGTACCAGTCTGGTCCTCATGTCTTAGTCCTGGTCTAATCCTGGTCTAGTCCCAGTCTAGTCCCAGTCTGGTCCCAGTCTGGTCCTTGTCTGGTCCCAGTCTGGTCCCAGTCTGGTCCCGGTCTGGTCCTCATGTCTTAGTCCTGGTCTAGTCCCGGTCTAGTCCCGGTCTGGTCCTCATGTCTTAGTCCCGGTCTGGTCCCGGGCTGGTCCCGGTCTGGTCCCGGTCTGGTCCCGGTCTGGTCCCGGTCTAGTCCCGGTCTGGTCCTTATGTCTTAGTCCCAGTCTGGTCCCGGTCTTATCTCAGTCTCCTCCCGGTCTGGTCCCGGTCTGGTCCCAGTCTGGTCCTCATGTCTTAGTCCTGGTCTAGTCCCAGTCTGGTCCCAGTCTGGTCCCAGTCTGGTCCCAGTCTGGTCCCAGTCTGGTACTGGTCTGGTCCCAGTCTGGTCCTCATGTCTTAGTCCTGGTCTACTCCCGGTCTAGTCCCGGTCTAGTCCCGGTCTGGTCCCGGTCTGGTCCCAGTCTGGTCCCGGTCTGGTCCTTATGTCTTCGTCCCAGTCTGATCCCAGTCTGGTCCAGGTCTGGTCCCGGTCTGATCCAAGTCTGGTCCTCATGTCTTAGTCCCAGTCTGATCCTCATGTCTTAGTCCCAGTCTGGTCCCAGTCTGGTCCCGATCTGGTCCCAGTCTAGTCCCGGTCTGGTCCCAGTCTGGTCATGTCTTAGTCCCGGTCTGGTCCCGGTCTGGTCCCGGTCTGGTCCCGGTCTGGTCCCGGTCTGGTCCCGGTCTGGTCTCGGTCTGGTCCCTGTCTGGTCCCGGTCTGGTCCCAGTCTGGTCCCGGGCTAGTCCCAGTCTGGTCCTCATGTCTTGGTCCTGGTCTAGTCCTGGTCTAATCCTAGTCTAGTCCCGGTCTAGTCCTGGTCTGGTACTCATGTCTTGGTCCCGGTCTGGTCCCGGTCTGGTCCCGGTCTGGTCCCAGTCTAGTCCCGGTCTGGTCCTGATGTCTTAGTCCTGGTCTAGTCACGGTCTGGTCCTCATGTCTTAGTCCTGGTCTGGATCCAGTGACTCATGTCTCGGCTCCTCGTGCATCCAGCGGGACTCCTGGAGCCCCCCCGGGTCCCCCCCGGAGCCCCCCCGGGTCCCTCCTCTATAACATCTATATAAATGTGTCAAACCGAGCACATTCTGTACTGTACAGGAGACACGGAGGAGAAGACAATCAGGACGCACAACACAATCTTGATACATTATAAAAAAAGTTTAAATTAAAAAAAAAATCTGCGAAACAGCGATGCCGCGAAAAGTGACCTGTGATAGAGCGAGGGACCAGTGTATGGTGACAGGCCTATTTCTATGGACGTGAACCACATCATGGATTCTTTATTCACATGTGTTCAAGGTTTGAACTAAAGTCATGTTTTGTTGAAATGACTTGAAGCTGTGGGGACTTGGTGCAGTGAATGACAAATAGTGTGTTAACAATGGAGAAAAAGTGTCATATAAGATGTATAACCACATCATGTGTTCTTTATTCAGATTGGAGCTTTGTGGTTTGTCAGAGATGAGCTGTTCTTCTCTGGCCTCAGCTCTGAAGTCCAACCCCTCACATCTCACACACCTGGATCTGAGCCAGAACACAGACCTGTGTGATTCAGTAGTGTCTGATCTGTGTGGTTTTCTGCAGAGTCCAGACTGTCGACTGGAGACTCTCAGGTCAGTTCACTGTCTATTACTTGTGTCATGTTTCAGAGCTTTCACTAAAGAGCTCGGCCATAATCAGCTCTAGTATTTACTCTGGACTTGGACTCAGAGGTGGACAAGAATTATATGAAAACAAAGTACACTAGAACTTTTCTGGTGGGGTTTTGCCACCTGCTGGTCTCCATGGAGATGCTTTTGTGTTGTCTGGAATGTTCCACAGTATAGACTTACACTTATTTATCACACATCTATTCAGTTATTGGTGTTTCATTGTTAAAAATACATTTAGAAGCCTCAGTAAGATCATAAATGCACCTGCTGGTCTCCATGCACTTTTTCCAGGGAGCCATGTGTCCACCAGGCATCGGACAACAGATGAAAACTAGCCTTTTGGCTAATTCTGGCATGTTATACAGTAATTGTTGGTCAATATGCACTGTCCGTTATAAATAAATAAATAAATAAAAATAAATGCAGTCGGCTCATTTATTCTATTGGATCAATGTTCAAATTTAAACAGTAAAATAATTAATACATTCTCAAAGTAGTAATTTTATTTAATTAAAGTTTTGAAAATGTTTAAAACAAAATTGAATAATTTATTGTAAAAGACAATTGGTTGCTTAAATATATTGTAAAAATGTATTTCAATCTGGACATTAAAGGAGAACTAATGTAAAAAGTGTCTATTATTTAGCAAATCAGAAGTATTTACTTATTAAATGAAGCAAAATAAAATAAAACAAAGTCTTAAATTATTTTCATTTGCCTTGTCATTAAAATAGTTTTTTTTTTTTGAATTTTATATTATTTAAAAAAAAAATGCCAAATTAAGATCACATGTAAAAGATATTTTAATTAAAGTACTAGATTAAAATACTAATTAAAACGTCATTATTTCATGTTTGTTTACTTTAAAGGCTTCGACCTGCTGAAGAAGTAAAAATCTTGAAGCTGAGTTGAGCCTTGAGTTTGTTTTTCTGGGTTTTTCAAGTTGGACTTTCATTGATCAGTGAAAGACTTGACACTGGAACGCACTCATGAAGAAGTGAACTATTCCATGAAAAGAAAAGTGTTGTGGATTTATTTGTCAAAGCAGAAAAGACGTGACACCATGTTCAGTAATGCTTTTCATATGTTTGTATTATTATTAATGATATATTATCACGTCTTTATTTGGTTATTCACAATGTCTCGATGAGGACAATCCATATTTCTATGTCGGCCTGTCACGCTAACACATTTGAAGTATGATATATCGCTGAAGAAAATACAGACGATAATATTGAAACTCACTTATGTCTCTGACACAAAAACCCAAGAGCAGATTTAATCCACAAAAAATATTCTAAATTACAATATTGTTAAAAAAACAAAACAAAAAAAAACTACAGCTCAGATCTTATTGTACAGCCAGAAAATAAACACACATTTCCCAGCAGTGCAAAGAAAAAGTACTCATGATAAATACTGATCCCAAAAATCTAGTTCCAGCTTTCATATATTGATCGATAAGTGGATATAGTAATTATGGTGACAGGCCTATTTCTATGGACGTGAACCACATCATGTATTCTTTATTCACATGTGTTCAAGGTTTGAACTAAAGTCATGTTTTGTTGAAATGACTTGAAGCTGTGGGGACTTGGTGCAGTGAATGACAAATAGTGTGTTAACAATGGAGAAAAAGTGTCATATAAGATGTATAACCACATCATGTGTTCTTTATTCAGATTGGAGGAGTGTGATTTATCAGAGATGAGCTGTTCTTCTCTGGCCTCAGCTCTGAAGTCCAACCCCTCACATCTCACACACCTGTATCTGGGACGGAACTACAGCCTGTGTGATTCAGGAGTTTCTCATCTGTGTGGTTTTCTGCAGAGTCCAGACTGTCGACTGGAGACTCTCAGGTCAGTTCACTGTCTCTTACTTGTGTCATGTTTCAGAGCTTTCACTAAAGAGCTCGGCCATAATCAGCTCTAGTATTTACTCTGGACTTGGACTCAGAGGTGGACAAGAATTATATTAAAACAAAGTACACTAGAACTTTTCTGGTGGGGTTCTGCCACCTGCTGGTCTCCATGGAGATGCTTTTGTGTTGTCTGGAATGTTCCACAGTATAGACTTACACTTATTTATCACACATCTATTCAGTTATTGGTGTTTCATTGTTAAAAATACATTTAGAAGCCTCAGTAAGATCGTAAATGCAGTCGGCTCATTTATTCTATTGGATCAATGTTCAAATTTAAGTAAACAGTAAATTAATTAATACATTCTGAAAGTAGTAACTTAATTTAATTTTTGAAAATGTTTAAAACAAAACTGAATAATTTATTGTAATAGACAATCATTGTGCTTTCATTGTGGTGGGGGATTTCAATAGAGCCAATATGAAAACAGTCCTACCAAAATACTACCAGCACATATCCCTCCCCATCGCTGGGCGGAGGAGGGGTTACAAACCCCTCCTCCGCCCAGCCTTTGATAAATCTGACCATAGCGCCATCTTGCTGTTGCCTGCGTACAAACAAAGGCTTAAACTGGAAAAAACGGTTCCCAGACAAATACACAAATGGAGCAGTATGTCTGATGAGGTGCTACAGGACTGCTTTGAAACAACAGACTAGCAGATGTTTGCATACGCAGCGGATGGGGACATTAATGCGTACACAGACTCTGTCGTAGGCTACATAGTGCATTGAGGACACGGTGCCCAAAATCTCCATCTGCACTTACCCTAATCAGAAATCCTGGGCGGGACCGGAGGTGCGTGCTAAACTGAAAGCTTGCACCGTCGCCTTCAACTCAGGAGACCCCGAAGCCTACAAAGCAGCCAAGTACGACCTCAGAAAGACCATCAGGACTTCCCAGAGGGACTACAGGGAGAGAGTGGAGTCTGCCCAGCAGAGCAATGACCCGAGACGGGTGTGGCATGAGCTACGCTGTATCACTGACTACAAGGGTAGGAGCAGGCCCGTGGAACTGTCCAGCGCATCATTTCCGGACGAACTCAACACCTTCTACGCCCGGTTTGATGCAGATAACACCACGCCTGTCACCAGACCCCATATGGACAGTGAGGACACTGCTACAGTGAGACGGGCGTTCAAGAAAGTGAACCCCCGCAAAGCACCAGGACCCAACGGCATCCCCGGACGGGTGCTGAGGGCTTGTGCTGACCAACTCGCCGGGGTGTTCACCAACATCTTCAACCTGTCTCTGAGCCAGTCTATCGTGCCCACCATCTTCAAGACCCCACTGTAGTCCCCATCCCAAAGACCCCCACAGCATCCTGTCCTAATGACTATCGGCCCATAGCACTCACATCTGTCATCATGAAGTGCTTTGAACGAATCATTAAGAGACACATCTGTGACTCCCTCCCCGACACCCTGGAACCCCTGCAGTTTGCATATAGAGCAAAGAGGTCTACAGACGACGCTATTGCTCTAGCAGTCCACACCTCTCTCAGTCATCTGGAGAGAGGAAACACATACGTGAGAATGCTCTTCATCGACTACAGCTGAGCATTCAATACCATAATACCCTCCAAAATGATCTCTAAGCTCACCGCCCTGAGCCTGGGGACGTCCATCTGCTGCTGGATATGGGACTTCCTCACCAACAGGCCACAGGCGGTGAGGATCGGCAGCCACGTCTCCTCCACACGTGTCCTCAGCACTGGGGCACCCCAGGGCTGTGTTCTCAGCCCTCTCCTGTACTCCCTGTTCACCTACGACTGTACTGCCAGGCACAGCTCCAACATCATCCTCAAGTTTGCTGACGACACCACCATCCTAGGCCTCATCACCAACAACGATGAGACCGCCTACAGAGACGAGGTGAAATCACTGACCAGCTGGTGTCAAGAAAATAACCTCTCTCTGAACATCAGCAAAACTAAGGAAATGATCGTGGACTTCAGGAAACAGCGTGTAGACCAGCATCCCCCCATCTTCATTAACAACGCTGAGGTGGAGCAGGTCAGCAGTTTTAAATTCCTTGGGGTCCACATCACTGAGGATCTGTCCTGGACACTACATACAGACACTGTGGTTAAGAAAGCCCCACAAAGACTCTACTTCCTGAGGAAGTTGAGGAAGTTTGGTATGAACACCAGCATCCTCACAAACTTCTACAGGTGCACCATCGAGAGCCTGTTGACGGGCTGCATCACAGTGTGGTATGGGAACTGCACCGCTCAGAGCCACAAAGCACTACAGAGGGTGGTGCGAGCGGCAGAGGACATCACTGGCAGCAGTCTCCCCTCCATCCAGGACATTTACCACAGCAGGGGTCTGCGTAAGGCACGCAGCATCACTAAGGACCATACTCATCCGGCACAAGGACTCTTCCGTCTGCTACCCTCTGGTAGACGATACAGGAGCCTGCAGCACGCACAAAAACACTCAAAGACAGCTATTACCCCCAAGCTGTCAGACTACTGAACTCTGGGTAATACTCTAAATAATACTGAACTCTCAATAATACTGCACTAAACTACTTTTCATTATGCAGAATATGTTTACTGCTGCTGCTCTGTATGAATACATCATGTTTGTCACTACCTCACTGTAAACTACTGTTACCTGTGCAATAATCTGTGCAATAACCTATGTGCAATATTTATACCATACTATGTGCAATACGAAATCCACATGCAACACCTATACCACACCATATTATGCGCAATCTGTGAAATACACCTTATTTGATCTTTGATTTAATCCTACCTGCATCTTGTACATTGTACCTTGTATTTTTTATTACATTTTATTCCATATTTTATTATATTGTTTACTTCTTCCCCTGCACTTTTGCAACACTTTTTTTACCATGTACTATTACTGCAGTTATTAATACTTCTGACTATCTTAGCGAGTCAACGGTTCTTCTGATCCTAAGCATTTCATTGCATTGTTGACCTTGTGTTGAATTGGTTGTTTAAATATATTGTAAAAATGTATTTCAATCGGGACATTAAAGGAGGACTAATGGAAAAAAGTGTCTATTATTTAGCAATTAAGAACTATTTACTTATTAACTGAAGCAATATAAAAATAAAACAAAGTAGTCATTTTCTTTCATTTTCAAATTTAAAATGGTATAGAAAATTGGTTATTTTTTTAGATTAATATATATATATATATATTTAAATGTTACATTATTCAAAAAAATTTCAAATTAAGTTGATATGTAAAATCTATATTAATAAATAACATTATAAATAAAATACTACTTAAAATAATAGGAAATTAAAATACTAATTAAAACGTCATTATTTTCATGTTTGTTTACTTTAACCTGCTGAAGAAGCGAAAAACTCAGTAAAAATCTTGAAGCTGAGTTGAGCCTTGAGTTTATTTTTCTGGGTTTTTCAAGTTGGACTTTCATTGATCAGTGAAAGACCTGACACTGGAACGCACTCATGAAGAAGTGAACTATTCCATGAAAAGAAAAGTGTTGTGGATTTATTTGTCAAACCAGAAAAGACGTGACGCCATGTTCAGTAATGCTTTTCATATGTTTGAATTATTATTAATGATATATTATCACATCTTTATTTGGTTATTCACAATGTCTCGATGAGGACAATCCATATTTCTATGTCGGCCTGTCACGCTAACACATTTGAAGTATGATATATCGCTGAAGAAAATACAGACGATAATATTGAAACTCACTTATGTCTCTGACACAGAAACCCAAGAGCAGATTTAATCCACAAAAATATTCTAAATCTACATTATTGTTAAAAAAATATATATATACAGCTCAAATCTTATTGTAGCCAGAAAATGGGCGGCAGTAGCTCAGTTGGTAGAGCGTTTGTCCACTGATCCAAAGGTTGGCGGTTCAAATCCCGCTCTTGACATAAGAAACATCAGTGGTTGAGCGGTCAGATCCACTGGTTGGTACGATTCCAGCTCCCACAGATGAATGCTGCCGTTGTGTCCTTGGGCAAGACACTTAACCCTCCTCGCCCCCAGTGTCTGCGTACACTGGTGTGTGAATGTGTGTGTGAATGGGTGATTGGTTCCTTGTTGTAAAGCGCTTTGGGTGCCTTGAAGGTGGAAAAGCGCTATATAAAGATGTGACCATTTACCAAAATAAACGCACATTTCCCAGTAGTGCAAAGAAAAAGTACTCATGATAAATACTGAGCCCAAAAATCTAGTTCCAGCTTTCATATATTGATCGATAAGTGGATATAGTAATTATGGTGACAGGCCTATTTCTATGGACGTGAACCACATCATGTATTCTTTATTCACATGTGTTCAAGGTTTGAACTAAAGTCATGTTTTGTTGAAATGACTTGAAGCTGTGGGGACTTGGTGCAGTGAATGACAGATAGTGTGTTAACAATGGAGAAAAAGTGTCATATAAGATGTATAACCACATCATGTGTTCTTTATTCAGATTGGAGGACTGTGGTTTGTCAGAGATGAGCTGTTCTTCTCTGGCCTCAGCTCTGAAGTCCAACCCCTCACATCTCACACACCTGGATCTGGGACGGAACCACAGCCTGTGTGATTCAGGAGTGTCTCATCTGTGTGGTTTTCTGCAGAGTCCAGACTGTCGACTGGAGACTCTCAGGTCAGTTCACTGTCTCTTACTTGTGTCATGTTTCAGAGCTTTCACTAAAGAGCTCGGCCATAATCAGCTCTAGTATTTACTCTGGACTTGGACTCGAAAGAAAGAAAGCTATGCCTTTATTAGTCCCACAGTGGGGACATTCCATTTCTTCATTTAACCCATCCTGTTATTAGGAGCAGTGAGCAGCATATTACTGCGCCCGGGGACCATCTCCATGATCTTTTTGCTTCGGCTTGGTCAGGACCTAAGCTGGAGGATTTTACCTATTGTGCATGTTTTGGGTTGGTGGGGGAAACCGGAGTGCCCGGAGGAAATTCACCCAGACACGGGGAGAACATGCAAACTCTACACAGAAAGGCCCAGGCGACCCGAGGACTCGGAGGTGGACAAGAATTATATTAGAACAAAGTACACTAGAACTTTTCTGGTGGGGTTCTGCCACCTGCTGGTCTCCATGGAGATGCTTTTGTGTTGTCTGGAATGTTCCACAGTATAGACTTGCACTTATTTATCACACATCTATTCAGTTATTGGTGTTTCATTGTTAAAAATACATTTAGAAGCCTCAGTAAGATCGTAAATGCAGTCGGCTCATTTATTCTATTGGATCAATGTTCAAATTTAAGTAAACAGTAAATGAATTAATACATTCTCAAAGTAGTAATTTAATTTAATTACATTTTTGAAAATGTTCAAAACAAAACTGAATAATTTATTGTAATAGACAATTGGTTGCTTAAATATATTGTAAAAATGTGTTTCAATGTGGACATTAAAGGAGAACTAATGTATAACTAATGTATTAACCCCATCCAGTCCACTGCTGTAGAGTCCTCATCCGAGGTCTGTGAAAAATGTCTAAATTTTTTCATTGAAAAAGTTGCTCACATTAGGGCCAATATTGTGACTACATCTGTTCACCTGTGTCCAAACATGGTTTGCTCTAACACACTATTGCACTTTGAGCCTGTATCCATGGACTGTATCTCGAAAGGCTTAAGCAGTAAGCTTAAGCCTTCTTCCTGCCCAACTGACCCTATCCCGTCACATCTCTATAAGGAAGCTTGGACAACTGTTGGCTGCACTGTTTTAAAAATTATAAACAGCAGCCTTGTTTCCGGTGTTGTGCCTACTTTCTGTAAAGAAGCTGTGGTTGTTCCCCTCTTTAAAAAAACCCAGTCTCGATATGTCAGTGGTCTCCAATTATAGACCCATCTCCAAGCTTCCTTTTGTGGCCAAAATTCTGGAGAAATGTGTCCTCCTGCATCTCCAGTCTTTTCTAGAAGCACATGGCACTTTTGACATCTTCCAATCTGGCTATAAGGCATTACACAGCACAGAGTCTGCACTTTTAAAGGTTTTTAATGACCTGTTTTTAGTGACTGATTCTGGTGATTCTGCCATTTTAGTGCTTTTAGACTTGACTGCTGCCTTTGACACAGTGGACCATGCAACTCTTTTAAATCTGTTGGACAACTATGTTGGTGTCAGGGGGACTGCACTTGCGTGGTTCAGGTCCTTCCTCAGTGGGAGATGCTGCTCAGTCAGACTGGGGGACTCCACCTCGTCCACTGCTCCTCTTAACTGTGGAGTCCCCCAGGGTTCCATTCTTGCGCCTATTCTGTTCACTTTGTACCTTCTCCCACTGAGTGAAATTTTTTAAAAACACAATATTCAATATCACTTTTATGCAGATGACTGCCAAATTTACCTGCCACTCAAAAAACATTCTTCCGGTCCCCTGACACCTCTCCTTGCTTGTCTGAGTGACGTCAAGGCTTGGTTGTCCCACAATTTCTTAAGTCTTAATGAGGGTAAAACTGAAGTTGTGGTGTTTGGCAAAATTGACCCCCTCTTGGACTTGGGCCCACTTAAACAACAAGTCAAATCTTCTGTTACCAACCTTGGCGTCACTATTGACAATGATTTTAAGCTTGATAAGCACGTGAATGCGGTTGTCAAATCTGGCTTTTATCATTTAAGGCTTTTATCCAAAGTCAAATCCTTTTTATCTTTTAAATCGTTCGAACAAGTCGTGCACGCTTTTATCTCGTCTCGTTTAGACTATCGTAATGCACTTTTCTCTGGCATTAGCCACCACGCACTTTCTCATCTACAGCTAGTCCAAAACTCTGCTGCGCGCCTTTTAACCGGTACCAAAAAACGAGAGCACATAACTCCGATTTTAGCATCTTTGCACTGGCTCCCCGTTCGTTTTAGAGTTTAAATTGTATTGTTTGTTTTTAAAGCTTTGAATGGACTGGCCCCGGATTACATCTCGGACCTCATCCAGATTTACACTCCCACCCGCGCTCTGAGGTCCGAGGGCCAGCTCCAGCTCGTGGTTCCTAAGACAAGACTTAAAACCAGAGGAGACAGAGCCTTTTCTGTGGCTGGACCAAAGCTGTGGAACGCTCTGCTTCCTCACATCAAAACAGCTCCCACTGTGGAGTGTTTTAAGTCTCGTCTTAAGACCCACTTTTATTCTCTGGCTTTACAGTGGAGGGCCTTTTTTGAGCAATTGTCCCTAAAAAGACCTCTCCAAATTAAAATCATACCTGTTATTGAAGTATATGGATTATATACAAATGTTTGGTCTCTGTGTAAAGGTAACATTCTCTAGTTTTACCCTCAGCATTTACATTCACTCCAAATGTGATTGGAAAAAAGTTACACACCTTGGAACACCAAATAAAAAGTGTTTTTTTTTTATCCTCGCCTAATTTTTTTGTAAATATAAAAGGTGTCTATAGCTGCTGTTCATAGCTGAGGCCTAAAATACACTATCTTTAAATACAATAAGTTGTTGACCACTCAAATTTCAAATTGGGAATCAATGGCTGTAAAAATAAACTTTTTACTCTTTGTACTTTACTTTTTGTTATACTTTGTCCAGGCGTTTTATACAGGGATCATGCTTTTATCCAAACCTATCCAAACCTATCCAAATTGGAAACATTTAGAAAACGTTTAATAACTTTTGACTCATTCAACCTACAGACATCATTGAGGCCTCTACTGAAAGCTTACAACTAGAGGAATCCATTTCTGCACACAAGGTCACTATATTATGTCCCTGAGAATTACATTCTATAAAAAAGTGTTTTTTTCAATCAAAAATAGACCAAACAAGTGTTGAAAATGAAAATATGTATTGAAAAATTCTATAACACTGCACACTGTATACATTTTCAAAAAAACATGGACACTAAACGTTACACACATATTTACAGGTATTTACACACTAAGAGTCTGGTGGCTGGTGTCAAGTGTTCCACACTGTGCAAGAACACAGTGTACAAAATACAATAAAGACAAAACAACAACTATCTAAGACAAAAATCTAAATCTAAAAACTAAAATCTATTCTTATTTATTTTCTTATTTATTTTATCTAAACACCCAATAAATAATAGTAGGTCTATTTTACAAAAAGTGATCTAAATGCATAAAAAAAATCTAATGTTTTTTGATAACAGGAGAAGTTCAATTTGTCAACTGGACAAAGTTTGTTTGGTTGAAAACGTTTCGCCGCTCATCCGAGAGGCTTCGTCAGCTCTAATAAGAATACTGGTAAGACACTTGCTTATATCTTGCTGCAGGGAGGAGCTAACTAGCTAACTACTTTCCGAAACTATCTCATTGGTTTCCGTCTTTTGTTTCTCTGGCGTCTAGATAACGATCCGTATTCATTCCTACACGCCTGTTTTTCACACCTCTGGCCCTGACCTGGCTCTAGCCCTATTGTTCCCCTGTTTGCTTGATCTAGGCTTAAGAATGGAATTATAGATCGGAGACAAATTATGTCTGACTCCACCATTTCTGTTCAGAGAAGGATTCTCTTTTTTGACAAAAATAGCCTCTTTAACCTGGCTAAGATCTGAACCTCACTGTCCTCAAAAGAATGGCCCGTGGCTTCTAGGTGAAGATGTACGGCAGATGACGATTCACTCTGGCACGCCCGTCTGTGTTGGTACATCCTCTTGTGAAGTGGCTGCTTGGTTTCTCCAATATAGCGCTCACTGCAGTCTTCACTACACTGAATGGAGTAGACCACATTGCTTTGTTTGTGGCTCGGTGTTTTGTCCTTTGGGTGGACGAGTTTTTGTCTTAAAGTGTTTGTGGGTTTGAAATAAACTGGGATTTCATATTGTCTGAAAATCCTCTGTAGTTTTTCCGACACACCGGCCAGGTACGGAATCGCTACCCCTTTCCTCCTGGGTTCGGATTCTCTATTATCTTGTTTCTTGCCCTTGTCTCTCTTGGTTTTGTTAACAGCTAATGTTTATTGTTTTCTTTTTATTCAAATACTACATCAAATACATAATAAAATGATACTTACACATTCAGAAGGAAATCCTTCATAAACAATCCATATCTGTTTCCTGATTCTCTACTTTCGACTCCTCCAGAGCTGAAATCGACTTCAAACTTAAATATTTTCTCTTTCCAGTTTTTTAGCCATATTTTCAATCAAGGAAACTCAAATCAACAGCAAAGGCATAAGACGCATGACACACTGTTTACGCTGCGTAAACTGTGCGTAAATTACGCACACTTTACGCACGGACCGCAGTTTTCCTTCCTTTTTCCACGGCTGCACGTGGAATTTGTTGTGAAAGGCCTAACAAACTATATGTCTCCCTGTTCAGCTACTCATTGGCTGTTCACCTGAACTGTCACTCATCCTGTGTAACCTAACTTGTTGTCTCAGCAAGCGTAAACGTCGTACTTGAGATTTACTGGAGTGCCACACATGATTGGACCTTTACAGCTCTGGCACAGCCCAGACCTCTCCTTACTGGCAAATCTAACTGTCAATTTGAAGCTTACCCTTATGTTTATCATCTGCAGCGCGGGTTTAGCGAGGAAGGATATATTTTGCTTGATTTAGGCTAAAGAAGTGGAAAAAAACACTGGCGCTTATGTAAGTTGGGAAGACTTTCGCGATCGTATTGGATCTAACACGTGTTTTGGACTAAATTGTTTTACTGGATTTTATTCGCTGGATCCTTACGGACAGATTGAGACCAAGTTTATTGTGAAATACCGGAGTTTGAACTGTCCAGAGCCTTCAAAGGTAAGCAAAGTAACAAACCTTGTTTTGTGCTTTTCCGTATAAAAGCCCCATGTGCTCGGGGAGTGGTTGTTGTGCGGGGAAATGAATTACATAGTCAAATAGAGGAGACTGTAAGGTTTCATTTGATATGTAGAGTGTCATGGTACACGTTCGGGAATGTGTGCTCTTATATGCAAAGAAAAAAAAATGGTGAAAAGGCCCGTGCACGGGCCGTCTACAGCGTAAGAGGTACCCCGCATGAGTTGTGTGGTTATATTTTATTAATTTATTTATTTTATTTTACTCTATTTTGTTTTTACTCCATGGTTCTGATTTGGTTTTACTGGTTTTATTGTTTTGGGACTAGTAAATCATTTACAGTACCTGATGTTTGTTGTGTCACTAGTTTTTTTTTGTCTGTACAGCACTTTGGAAACTGTTTATGTTTATGAAATGTGCAATAGAAATAAAGTGGATTTGGATAAACGGTATTATTTAGCAATTACGAACTATTTACTTTATTAAATGAGGCAAAATAAAATAAAACAAAGTCTTAAATTATTTTCATTTGCCTTGTCATTAAAATAGTTTTTTTTTTTTTTTTTTTTAGAATTTTACATTATTTAAAAAAAAAGCCAAATTAAGATCATAGCTATATTGATAATAATTATTATTTATAAAAAAATATTTTAATTAAAATACTAGGAGATTAAAATACTAATTAAAACGTCATTATTTCATGTTTGTTTACTTTAAAGGCTTCGACCTGCTGAAGAAGCAGAAAAAATCTTGAAGCTGAGTTGAGCCTTGAGTTTGTTTTTCTGGGTTTTTCAAGTTGGACTTTCATTGATCAGTGAAAGACTTGACACTGGAACGCACTCATGAAGAAGTGAACTATTCCATGAAAAGAAAAGTGTTGTGGATTTATTTGTCAAACCAGAAAAGACGTGACACCATGTTCAGTAATGCTTTTCATATGTTTGTATTATTATTAATGATATATTATCACGTCTTTATTTGGTTATTCACAATGTCTCGATGAGGACAATCCATATTTCTTTGTAGGCCTGTCACGCTAACACATTTGAAGTATGATATATCGCTGAAGAAAATACAGACGATAATATTGAAACTCACTTATGTCTCTGACACAGAAACCCAAGAGCAGATTTAATCCACAAAAAATATTCTAAATCTACAATGATCAAAGGAGAAGTTCAATTTGTCAACTGGACAAAGTTTGTTTGGTTGAAAACGTTTCGCCGCTCATCCGAGAGGCTTCGTCAGCTCTGGACGAAGAGCTGACGAAGCCTCTCGGATGAGCGGCGAAACGTTTTCAACCAAACAAACTTTGTCCAGTTGACAAATTGAACTTCTCCTTTGATCATGGATTCTACCTGGACGACTGAGGGACTTTTCACGCATAAATCTACAATATTGTAAAAAAAAAAAAAAATACAGCTCAAATCTTATTGTATCTCCAGAAAATAAACACACATTTCCCAGCAGTGCAAAGAAAAAGTACTCATGATAAATACTGATCCCAAAAATCTAGTTCCAGCTTTCATATATTGATCGATAAGTGGATATAGTAATTATGGTGACAGGCCTATTTCTATGGACGTGAACCACATCATGTATTCTTTATTCACATGTGTTCAAGGTTTGAACTAAAGTCATGTTTTGTTGAAATGACTTGAAGCTGTTGGGACTTGGTGCAGTGAATGACAAATAGTGTGTTAACAATGGAGAAAAAGTGTCATATAAGATGTATAACCACATCGTGTGTTCTTTGTTCAGATTGGAGGAGTGTGATTTATCAGAGATGAGCTGTTCTTCTCTGGCCTCAGCTCTGAAGTCCAACCCCTCACATCTCACAGAACTGGATCTGAGCCAGAACACAGACCTGTGTGATTCAGGAGTGTCTCATCTGTGTGGTTTTCTGCAGAGTCCAGACTGTCGACTGGAGACTCTCAGGTCAGTTCACTGTCTCTTACTTGTGTCATGTTTCAGAGCTTTCACTAAAGAGCTCGGCCATAATCAGCTCTAGTATTTACTCTGGACTTGGACTCAGAAGTGGACAAGAATTATATTAAAACAAAGTACACTAGAACTTTTCTGGTGGGGTTCTGCCACCTGCTGGTCTCCAGGGAGATGCTTTTGTGTTGTCTGGAATGTTCCACAGTATAGACTTACACTTATTTATCACACATCTATTCAGTTATTGGTGTTTCGTTAAAAATACATTTAGAAGCCTCAGTAAGATTGTAAATGCAGTCGGCTCATTTAATCTATTGGATCAATGTTCAAATTTAAGTAAACAGTAAATTAATTGATACATTCTGAAAGTAGTAATTTAATTTAATTTTTGAAAACGTTTAAAACAAAACTGAATAATTTACTGTAAAAGCCAATTGGTTGTTTAAATATATTGTAAAAATATATTTCAATCTGGACATTAAAGGAGAACTAATGTAAAAAGTGTATATTATTTAGCAATTAAGAACTATTTACTTATTAACTGAAGCAAAATAAAATAAAATAAAAAGTCATTTTCTTTCATTTTCATATTTAAAATGGTATAGAAAATTAGTTATTTTTTAGATTAATATATATACGTGAAAAGTCCCTCAGTCGTCCAGGTAGAATCCATGATCAAAGGAGAAGTTCAATTTGTCAACTGGACAAAGTTTGTTTGGTTGAAAACGTTTCGCCGCTCATCCGAGAGGCTTCGACGAAACCTCTCGGATGAGCGGCGAAATGTTTTCAACCAAACAAACTTTGTCCAGTTGACAAATTGAACTTCTCCTTTGATCATTAATATATATATATATATATATATATATATATATATATATATTTAAATGTTACATTATTCAAAAAAAAAAGTCAAATTAAGTTAATATGTAAAATCTATATTAATAAATAACATTATAAATAAAATGTACTACTTAAAATACTAGGAGATTAAAATACTAATTAAAACATCATTATTTCATGTTTGTTTACTGTAAAGGCTTCGACCTGCTGAAGAAGCGAAAATCTTGAAGCTGAGTTGAGCCTTGAGTTTGTTTTTCTGGGTTTTTCAAGTTGGACTTTATTTGATCAGTGAAAGTCTTGACACTGGAACGCACTCATGAAGAAGTGAACTATTCCATGAAAAGAAAAGTGTTGTGGATTTATTTGTCAAACCAGAAAAGACGTGACACCATGTACAGTAATGCTTTTCATATGTTTGTATTATTATTAATGATATATTATCATGTCTTTATTTGGTTATTCACAATGTCTCGATGAGGACAATCCATATTTCTATGTCGGCCTGTCACGCTAACACATTTGAAGTATGATATATCGCTGAAGAAAATACAGACGATCATACTGAAACTCACTTATGTCTGACACTGTCGAATGAGCTCAGAAGCAGAGCAACCAAGAAAACAAATTTCTACCTTTTACCTGAGGATGAGGTTTCCTTAAGGATCACTAAAATTAACCCCCCTAAAACCCTTTACACTCTCGAGGTTGGTGGTAACCCTTTACTAAGAGTTTAGGCTAGGTGAAGTGGAAAAGACTTACCAGGCAGAAGAGACGATCGTTAAAAGATGTCCTCTTGAAATTAAACTTTTTTCAAAAAAGTGGGCTCTCAGAACTGTTTGCTTTTATATGCTTTGTACTTTATTCGTAATCAGTCACTGTCTGGGAACTTTTACAATTGATTATCTACGTGGGTTATACGCTGCTTATAAAAGACCCGTACATATCACACCGAATGACTGGCTGACCTGCAACTTTGTATCTAACAAGCTCTATGCCTGACTTGCAGCCACGAACATGGAATACTTTACGTACCCAGCAAGGCAAAATTCAGTTGCACACGCTAAGTCCGCTGACAATCTTACTGATGGGCTACCGCCCCGGATAGAGCCCCGCTGCCACAACTCAGTCAATCAGTGGATCATATGCAAGGTCACCTACCTTGATACAGTGTAAAACACACGGATCTACTATGAGTCAGTGTGAGTGGAGTACAATGCTTCAGCAAATTCTGAGACCAGAAGCGACCAGAAACCACAGCTTATATTCTCTTCAGAGGGTTTTCCAGAAGGACTTCCCCCATTACCTCACTTTAGGCTATCGTGATTGGCCAAGGAATTGCCCACTGGCCCTCCTGAAAAAACGGTTTCAGTCGGTTCTTGGGACTTTCCAGGTGGCTGGTCTGAACTATCATAACCTCTCCACTGCCTGTACTATGCCCCAAAGTAACCCCACCAGTCTGTCTCCAGCTGCCTGAGGTTACTCCCGAGCAAAACTCAAGGTCAGCTTTGGGCATGTTCTGTCTTGTCTCATAACAATTTCATATTTATATAAACTTAAAAGTGAAACTTAAAGACAAAAAATAAATTAACAAAATGGATACATGCCTTTATGGCTCATGCTCACAACTTCATAGCATAACGAGATCAAATAATGGTTTTACCACATTTTTTGATAATCTCATACAATAAAATGAAAACTCGCTTCCTAAATCTGCTGTCTTTTCAACACAACCACTTGTCCAAGGTTACCTGCTAGTCTGTCTTCCCTTATCTCTGTTGGGTCAGTACTCCCTAAAACTCCTTTTTCACTCTTCATATGAGTGAAATAAAATCATATTTAGAATACATGAGTAACTTTAATAAAAATGATACATGATAAGTTCTATAATAAGTATGATTAATAAGTTGATAAATGTTAACATGCAAGATTATAATATGATCATAATGAAATGGTAACATAATAAATGATAATAAATGATAACATGTTAAAGCATCAAATCATAAAGAAAACATTATTCAAAATCACAAACTCAAAATATTAAAGGGTCAACCATGTTTTTATAACTTTTTATATTTTGTACCCTTATTGAGTATATAAGCGCTTTTACGGCTTAACATAAAAAATGTACCTTTATTATACCTTTAATATTTCTAACACTTATATATGTTAAACAATAAGTCCTTTTAACTGTACCAGTGTGAGGGCACGTTTACGTACCCTGTCGCCCTCTGGTGGTAAGGGCTAACTGTAACAGTGTAGAGGCACGTTTACGCACCCTCTCTCGCCCTCTCGTGGCAGGGGCGAGAATCTTCAACAGACACAGAAACCCAAGAGCAGATTTAATCCAAAAAAACTATTCTAAATTACAATATTGTTTTAAAAAAATCCTTCTACAGCTCAAATCTTATTGTATAGCCAGAAAATAAACACACATTTCCCAGTAGTGCAAAGAAAAAGTACTCATGATAAATACTGAGCCCAAAAATCTAGTTCCAGCTTTCATATATTGATCGATAAGAAAGAAAGAAAGCTATGCCTTTATTAGTCCCACAGTGGGGAAATTCCATTTCTGGATTTAACCCATCCTGTTATTAGGAGCAGTGAGCAGCATATTACTGCGCCCGGGGACCATCTCCATGATCTTCTTGCTTCGGCTTGGTCAGGACCTAAGCTGGAGGATTTTACCTATGGTGCATGTTTTGGGTTGGTGGGGGAAACCGGAGTGCCCGGAGGAAACCCACCCAGACATGGGGAGAACATGCAAACTCCACACAGAAAGGCTCGGGCGACCTGGGGACCGAACCCAGACCATGCATGCAAACTCCACACAGAACACACACAGAAAGGTCTGGGGGACCCGGGGATCGGAACCTTCTTGCTGTGAAGCATGAACGCTACCCACTCAGCCACCGTGCCGCCATAAGTGGATATAATAATTATCGTGACAGGCCTATTTCTATGGACGTGAACCACATCATGTATTCTTTATTCAGATGTGTTCAAGGTTTGAACTAAAGTCATGTTTTGTTGAAATGACTTGAAGCTGTGGGGACTTGGTGCAGTGAATGACAAATAGTGTGTTAACAATGGAGAAAAAGTGTCATATAAGATGTATAACCACATCATGTGTTCTTTATTCAGATTGGAGCGCTGTGGTTTGTCAGAGATGAGCTGTTCTTCTCTGGCCTCAGCTCTGAAGTCCAACCCCTCACATCTCACACTACTGGATCTGAGTGATAACACAGACCTGTGTGATTCAGGAGTGTCTCATCTGTGTGGTTTTCTGCAGAGTCCAGACTGTCGACTGGAGACTCTCGGGTCAGTTCACTGTCTCTTACTTGTGTCATGTTTCAGAGCTTTCACTAAAGAGCTCGGCCATAATCAGCTCTAGTATTTACTCTGGACTTGGACTCAGAGGTGGACAAGAATTATATTAAAACAAAGTACACTAGAACTTTTCTGGTGGGGTTCTGCCACCTGCTGGTCTCCATGGAGATGCTTTTGTGTTGTCTGGAATGTTCCACAGTATAGACTTACACTTATTTATCACACATCTATTCAGTTATTGGTGTTTCATTGTTAAAAATACATTTAGAAGCCTCAGTAAGATCGTAAATGCAGTCGGCTCATTTATTCTATTGGATCAATGTTCAAATTTAAACAGTAAATTAATTAATACATTCTCAAAGTAGTAATTTAATTTAATTTAATTTAAGTTTTGAAAATGTTTAAAACAAAATTGAATTATTTATTGTAATAGACAATTGGTTGCTTAAATATATTGTAAAAATGTATTTCAATCTGGACATTAAAGGTCCAGTGTGTAGGATTCGTGGTGCATAGGTGGATAGCGGCTATGGCGCTTCCTGTTTTAGCTACGGCAAACCTCGAGGGTCACCCAGGCGCGCCGTAACGCGAACAGCTCGCGCACCCGGCGCTGTGCGAGCCCTCGCCGACAACAACGGTATTAATAAAACGCGGTCCCGTTCACTGTTTCTTTTTTCTTTTCGCATGAAAACACACATTCCCACAATCTGCACATCAAATGAAACCTTACAGTCTCCTCTTTTTGACTCTGCAATTAATTTCCCGACACAACAATCACTCCTTGAGCACATGGGGCTTTTATACGGAAAAGCACAAAACGAGGTTTGTTACTTTGCTTACCTTTGAAGGCTCTGGACAGGTCAAACTCTGTATTTCACCATAAACTTGGTCTCAATCTGTCCGTAAGGATCCAGCGAATAAAATCCAGTAAAACAATTTAATCCAAAACACGTGTTAGATCCATTACAACGTGTGATACAGCAGCATGCTTATTGTTTACCCAAAACCACGAGCCCCCCCCCATCCCCCGACCGGCACCTCTCTCCCAGTTGCAGGTGCAGCCGAGCGCTCCACCTGGGGTTTGCCTCCGGTGCTACCACGAGCCTTGCCAAAGTCCTTCTGCGGCTCTCGTATTCAAAATGGCTGCCTCTCTCATGGGGAAGATCCCCCTTTTATGTGACTATATCTAAGTTCAAAAGAATACTTTGATTTCATGATGGAAGTGAAAAGGCTTGGAAAACACTGTATTTTTGAATGGGTATCTTCAATTTCGGTAATTAACGGGTAAAAATCTTACACACTGTCCCTTTAAAGGAGAACTAATGTAAAAAGTGTCTATTATTTAGCAATTAAGAACTATTTACTTATTAACTGAAGCAAAATAAAATAAAACAAAGTCTTAAATTATTTTCATTTGCCTTGTCATTAAAATAGTTTTTTTTTTTTTTTTTTTTTTTTTTTTTTTAGAATTTTACATTATTTAAAAAAAAAAAGCCAAATTAAGATCACATGTAAAAGCTATATTGATAATAATTATTATTATTTATAAAATTATTTTAATTAAAATACTAGGAGATTAAAATACTAATTAAAACATCATTATTTCATGTTTGTTTACTTTAAAGGCTTCAACCTGCTGAAGAAGCAGAAAAAATCTTGAAGCTGAGTTGAGCCTTGAGTTTATTTTTCTGGGTTTTTCAAGTTGGACTTTCATTGATCAGTGAAAGACTTGACACTGGAACGCACTCATGAAGAAGTGAACTATTCCATGAAAAGAAAAGTGTTGTGGATTTATTTGTCAAACCAGAAAAGACGTGACACCATGTTCAGTAATGCTTTTCATATGTTTGTATTATTATTAATGATATATTATCACATCTTTATTTGGTTATTCACAATGTCTCGATGAGGACAATCCATATTTCTATGTAGGACTGTCACGCTAACACATTTGAAGTATGATATATCGCTGAAGAAAATACAGACGATAATATTGAAACTGACTTGTGTCTCTGACACAAAAACCCAAGAGCAGATTTAATCCACAAAAAATATTCTAAATTACAATATTGTTAAAAAACAAACAAACCTACAGCTCAATCTGATCTCAATCTCATCTTATTGTATAGCCAGAAAATCAGGATCAGGAATCAGGAAGGTTTTTATTGCCATATGAGTGAACAGGTTCACAACATTAGGAACTTGCTTCGATACCTAGAGCGGACAGACACTCCGAGCACCAGGGCTGCCATTCGCGGCGCCAACTTGGTTGCAGAGTAGAAAAAGATGCAGTACAATCAATGACAATTTAACAACATGTAATGACAGAAAAACAATTGGAGATATAACATAAGGTGATCTTTTTTGTTGGTAACATAAGGAAGGATGTGGGGGGGGGGTCAGATTGGAAATCGATTAAATTGATTGAACCGAGAGCAGAGGTCAGACCTTTCTAAAGACAGGGAATTTCTACTATATTTCTAGTTGCAGTGTAGGTGTGAGAGTGGGTGCCATATTTATGTAGAGTCCAGATAACAAACCACAATTCGTGGCCTTGGAAGTGTTCATGCAGGGAGGCGAAGTCAAAACACAGATAACTATTGGAGCCAGACAGATTTTCACGGGAGAGACATAATTATCCAGGGGGGTTAATTTAGCATGATGAAATACATTTTTAGAGACCCAGGTAAATAATTTAGACTGGGCTCGGGTTGTGCCAGACCCCCATCTTCACATCGCCATGAAGATTCATGAGAGATCTCATTAGTTCCTCTTGGCACACAGACTGCGCTGCGTTGGCTTTACACAGTTCTGTCAGCATGCCCGAGATGATATCCAAACGTCGAGATGTTTCCTTCGGTTGAAATCCTTCCAAAAGGTCCTCAACCTGTCCCACTTTCTGATGTAATCCTTTCATGAGATCCCCCACTGCTTCACAATGGCTCGAAATTGCTGCAGACAGCTTAGGGGACTCTTTACTAGCTGCCAGCTTACAAATTTTGCGATAGATCATGGACAATCCCAGGCCAATTAACAGATGTCCAGCTATCAGAAATCCGAATACGTAAATATCCTCCACGTCCTCCAGGTACATTGGTGCCAAACATACGACTTGCCACGCACGATACGAGTCCCTCGCATATCCAGCAGCAAAAGTACCATCTGGACACGCCGCTTCTCCCGGATCGGCACTCCTCCGTGAAAAAAGAGTATCAATAGCGCTGAGGGTCCAGCTGATCACATCCATCTATTTGGAATTTGGAAAATCTGCTCCAAAAAGCGAGAAAATTACGAAAACAAGAGAGGCACGCAGACAAGAGGAGCAATAGATAAGAGAGGAAAAAGAGACGTCTGCTCGCTCTCAGGGTCAGAACAGTTGCCAATAAACACACATTTCCCAGCAGTGCAAAGAAAACGTACTCATGATAAATACTGAGCCCAAAAATCTAGTTCCAGCTTTCATATATTGATCGATAAGTGGATATAGTAATTATGGTGACAGGCCTATTTCTATGGACGTGAACCACATCATGGATTCTTTATTCACATGTGTTCAAGGTTTGAACTAAAGTCATGTTTTGTTGAAATGACTTGAAGCTGTGGGGACTTGGTGCAGTGAATGACAGATAGTGTGTTAACAATGGAGAAAAAGTGTCATATAAGATGTATAACCACATCATGTGTTCTTTATTCAGATTGGATGGCTGTGGTTTGTCAGAGATGAGCTGTTCTTCTCTGGCCTCAGCTCTGAAGTCCAACCCCTCACATCTCACACACCTGGAGCTGAGCCAGAACACAGACCTGTGTGATTCAGGAGTGTCTCATCTGTGTGGTTTTCTGCAGAGTCCAGACTGTCGACTGAAGACTCTCAGGTCAGTTCACTGTCTCTTACTTGTGTCATGTTTCAGAGCTTTCACTAAAGAGCTCGGCCATAATCAGCTCTAGTATTTACTCTGGATTTGGACTCAGAGGTGCCTCCTGGACGCCTCCCTCGGGAGGTGTTCGGGGCACGTCCCACCGGGAGGAGGGATATGTCTCCTGGCTGGCCTGGGAACACCTTGGGGTCCCCCCGAAGGAGCTGGAGGAAGTGTCCGGGGTGAAGGAAATTTGGGAGTCTCTGCTTAGACTGTTGCCCCCGTGACGCGGCCCCAGATAAGAGGAAGAAAATGGATGGATTAATACATTTTTAGGTGGTTTATTGTGCTCTCCCACAGTGCAAAAAAGGTGTCAAACGTCCGTGAAAAAATATTTACAATGGTACAGTGAAAAGACTGCATACTTCTCCTTAGTTTAGTTTAGTCTTTATTTGAAAAGGGACAATGTACAGAGACATTAAGCTCAAAAAACAAAGATGATCTGCACCAGATTATAGCTACATAGCTAGTTTCCATCTGCAGTCCCTGTTACATTAAAAATTACAGTAAAAAATCTCAACAATAAGGGTTAGGGTTAGGGGACACATTCTCACACCACACAGGAACACAGATAAACACACTCTCACATAGTCACACACACATGTTCAATGCAAAATACCATACAAGGCACACATTTTAAAATAATTACAAGTATTTACAAAATCTTCATCTTTTAAAATTCATACTGACCTACCATTCTACATTTCGTTTATATCATATAGCATACTTCCCCTTTAAGTAGTGATGTTATGAGACGTGCCGAGGCTTTGAAGTGTGTGTCGAGTAATGAAGGGGGTGTTTCCACGAAGCGCGTTCGAAGCCTCGCTACCCGGCTGTACCACGTGATCGCTTCGGGAAGCGGTTCGGATTATTGCCGCGAGCTATTCCAGCTGTACAGACCCTCAGGCTCCATTCAGAATGTGGGATTTGAAGGAGAGTTCAGTTGAGAGTTTGGAGAGTTTAGGCAGAGAGATTTAGGAGTGTGAGGAGAGTAGGAGAGGTGATAGGATGGAGCCAGCGAGAAAGAGGAGGTTTTCCCCTGTGTGGGAACACTTTGATCTGAAAACCAAAAACTGTTGAGAAACTCTTGTTTCTGAATAAAAATGAATAAAATTTCCCCTGTCCTGTACATCATTGTCCAAGTTACATAAGCATAATCTGTGTCCTTTTGCTAGTTCCAAAAACACTTTCACTGTCCTCTGCCCGATTACGCCATTTTCAGAAACCTGCCATATTATGAAAATTTACACACAGAATACATACAAAATTGATTATATACATACAGTATGTGATAATATATGTATAGAAATTATTTGGTCACACATGTTTTGTAATGTCATTCCCAACAGACACAAAAACACAAACACATTCTGTGGTTCAGGTACAGCTACTGTGATTACACACTTGGCCAGTAGGTGGTTTCATGCGCACATGAAGCTTCGAGAAATGAACCCTTTCAATGCCTCATGAGGTTCATCTCACCATCACTACCTTTAAGTCTTTCAGTCTTAGGCTCTCGCTCTTTCTCTCCGTGCACGTTACCTCCACTGTAACCAAAACAAGACTGCAGAGTGCAGCTGTATACCCCCATTCCCCCTCCCACATTACAGAACATTCATTAAAGCTCATTTACACCATTCCACTATTAAATGGCGAATATTTCTGGTGCCAAAAGGTGGGCACGTACAGTCGCTTTCATGCAACGTCAATAAATAATATACAAAGCTTCAAATATACAGAGAATACAAATAATTGCCCGTGCAAATTACTCATGGCTCACATGAACCCCGGAACCTGCGAGGATTTAAACTCCCGGTGTGGATGTGTCCGGTAGATCGCACCGCGAGAGGAGGGAGAAGGCGGCAGCGCGGGCGTGAGTAAAAATGATCGGGTTTAGCGCGATTTGGATGGGCAAAACTGGTGCTTCTAAGTGTGCACCCTGAGTCGCGGCAGAACACGCTGGAGAGGTTATGGGGAGTTAGTTTATGGTTGATAATGAAAAAGGTTCGGCGGAGCAGCAGATAAAGAAACGGGCGTCTTCACGTGCTCTCCCCGGGGACAACGCTCCATCACATTTTTATAAATAAACTCGCCGTTCAAAGACCCCACACGCCAAATTTAAAATGTGCATAATTTATTGCATTAATTTTTATAACACGTTAATTTGCAGCGTAATTAATTTATCTAATTAATGCGTTAAACTGACAGCCCTAATTCTAATCAAAAGTCTTGATGATTTAAATGGCATTAAGTCCAAAAATGCTGAATAAACATTCAGTTGTGTTTCATGTTTTATTATTGCCATATTTGATTTCTTTTATTATATATTTATAATATATAAGCACAATCTATATTTCTATGGACTTTAACCACATCATGTGTTCTTTATTCAGATTGGAGTACTGTGGTTTGTCAAAGAGGAGCTGTTCCTCTCTGGCCGCAGCTCTGAAGTCCAACCCCTCACATCTCACACACCTGGTGCTGGATTTTAACCGTCTGAGGAAATCAGATGTGAAGGAGCTCCTGGAGCTTAAACGGAGCCCTCACTGTCGACTGGAGTCACTGGGGTGAGTAGTGACATTATGGGTCTGTTTTGAGTGTGGAGCAGTCGCACACATGTCCTTCTGTTTTCACCTGACACATGGAGTGGCTCCTTACGCCCCAAACACACTGCAAGAGCATTTAGAAGCAGAACGGCGAGTCCCTGCACCAGGCTCGTTTCACTTGTGTTCCCAGTTTAACAGATTAAAGTGTGCAGACAGCACGCCAAAGCAGCACACAGCCGCACGCCCTGGGTCACAGCCCAGGACCCTCGTCCATCCAAATTACACTCCAAGTGTATTTTTCACATTAGAGACTCACACAGTGAAGCGCTTTTCTCTCCAAAGCCATGGAAAATGTGCTTTTATTGACCTAACAGCCCACAGAGACAGGGAAGGGAACAGATGCAGTGAGCTTTTGCTTGGGTCCACCTGTTCTCTGGGCTGTGCTCTACACTTCACCATAGAGAAACACAGAGACAGCAGCTCCTCTCCTGCCTGTGAGTGATCACTCCTCTCTCGGCGAGGCAGTGAGACCATTTTACACAAAAATGGTCTCAAATAAAAGCATGTTTTTCATTTGGGTTGTTTTGATTGCCCTGATTCTTCCTTGTCCTGGAGGAGGGCATCCTCCTGCTTGTTTCCATGGAAATGTGCTTCCTTTGGCTAGAATATTCCACAGTGTAGCATAAAACTCATCTATCTCAGACAATGGTCTCAAGTGGTTTTAACTTTCTGTTTCCATGGAAACATGCAGGTGATGTGCCACCTTAAGAAAGTTCCACACTGCAGCTTTAAATCAAATGATGGACATTTCTGTGACTGCAGTGAAGTGTATTTTAAAGACGTCACAGAGAAAAGGGGCGGGGCTGAGGGCAGAGTGGGCGTTATCTGAGCCCTGGAGCTGGAATCCACTGAAGCCTTTACACTTTGTACACACGGGGGGGTGCAGCGGACATGTGTGTGTGTGTCTGCGTGTGTGGTATCTGCACTGTGCATCTGAATCTTGTTTAGTCCTGGTCTAGTCCTGGTCTAGTCCTGGTCTAGTCCTGGTCTAGTCCTGGCCTAGTCCTGGCCTAGTCTTGTCTAGTCCTGTTTTTTTTTTGTTTTTTTTCCTTTATTTAACCAGGAAGTTAAATTCAAAATCTCATTTTCAAGAGAGACCTGGCCAAGTTAGCAGCCAATCCACATAAATAGCCACATACATACAATAGTTACAACATACTGCCCACTGCTCCTAATATATGTATATATATATATATATAGGATGGGTTAAAATGCAGAGAAGAATTTCTCCAGTGTGAGATCAATAAAGTTCACTTCTTCTTCTTCTTCTTCATACTGTACTTACATACATATCAACGCTACACTTTACATTTTCATTATAAAAAAATAAATACAGTATGTTAAAAACATCTCAAGAAAAACAAGCGCATGTGTTCGTTACCATTTTTTTTATGGTTTAGTCCTGGTCTAGTCCTGGTCTAGTCCTGGTCTAGTCCTGGTCTAGTCCTGGTTTAGTCCCATTGTAGTTCAGTATTGGATGTGATGTGTTTCAGCCTAACACAGTTTAAAGTGAATCATTTCTGGTCTCTGCTTCTCCACAGGTATATATACTGAAGATGTGTTGAAGACGTGTTGAAGACGTGTTGAAGACGTGTGTCGTGTGCAGAAGCCCAGGGACGAGAAACACAAATGAAAATACTCCATAAAAAGAAGAATGTGTGTCATTTCAACACAATTCCTTCATTATGAGTTTATTTCTACTCAATACATTTACATTTGTGTGTAAATATGAGCTCAGTCCAAATAGAAGCAGATCTGTTTTGGACAAATAAAGTTTGAATAACTTGTTTTTCTGCAGATTACCTTCATAATGATTTGAAAATATGAGTAGACAACTTCACCATGATTGTGTGGATCATTTCACATGTAAATCTTGTATTTGCTCCTTTTCAGTAGTTGCACCTTTTCTCCTCGGCGCTGATTCTGTTGTCCTGTTTTGTGGTGTTGTGGAATTCTGTTATGTACTCACTATTGGAGACAGGAAGTCTGAGATCTGACCTCTTCTGAACCTGGCCAGAAGAATCACAATTACGGGAAACAGGGTACTTTAAAATAGTTACAATGTCAAGCTGACCTGGTCTGTTTAAGGGATGTTTGGATCACCAAGTAACAAGTTATGTAACCAAATGCAAGGAGCCAGAAGCCATTCCAAATATGGGCCTGAAGTGACGATGTGCTTGGAGGGATAAAACTGTAGGGGGAAAAGAGCTCTGGGCTGATTTTTCTTCATCCCGGGTCCAGGAGGGTCAGACCTTGTCCGAATCTGTCCCAATGCCGTCTATTCTTCCATCAGTTCTCATATAGGCTCACTATACTATAAGATTTTGTAATTTGTACTTGCGTGCACTATTTTTGAATAAATATCATTTACTTGAGTAACTCGGCCTCAGTGAACTTTTTGGAAAACCCACTACAGTGGCTCTCTTAGATCTACTGAAAGTCCATTCTGCACATCCACACGCAGAGAGAGCTGTTGTTCCTCTTTCACTTTTCCTTCTGTGCTTGTAGGAAACACTTCAGCTCTACGCTGTAAAGTCCTAATAACTCAAAGTTTGTGCTGCAGTCGACAGTGTGAATCAAAAGCAGCTGTTGGTCGGTGTGGGAGGGCTTCCTGAAGACTTCTACCTGGACTGGGCTGTCCTCTCCTATGGACCAGCCACTCCAGGTAGAAGGGACAAATATTCTTTTTCACAGTTTTTTTTTTCTACATTTGATTTACACACAAAACACATCAAATATATCATGCGAGACTGATGGAATAATTGTAGAATTTGTGATTCTTTATTCCTTAGAAATTAAGTTTTAAATGTGTACATGACTTGTAATCATATGTTTTTGAGTTGCAGAAATGTCAGATATCTGAGGGCAGACAACTCGGCTCCTGTTTTCATTATCTGCTCAAGTCACAGTGACATTGTCACGGTGATAGATGTCATATCTGGAATTATCTTACAAGTGTCTTTTGTTTATGTTTCATCACTGTCCTGCCACGTGTCCCCCATCCCTTTAGGGCAGGGCAGTGGGCTGTAACCATGGTGTGAAAAATGAATAAATATGCACAGGGAATGGCAGAGGGCCAGAGCGCTCAGAGTGACTGTACCAGAGCATTTGTTATCTGGGCTTTTCTCTCTGACCGTTCTCCGCTTGCAAGTGAAAAAAATAATCTGTCTTGTCTTCCTTTCCTTGTTTACAGTATATGTTGAGTTTACCAGCACCCATCAATTGGTCCTTCGATAGCCGGATCCCAAGACCCTAAGGGCTCCAGGAGATGACGGAGACTCGGGAAAGACAGTGGCCACTGCATCTGAGATTTTTACCGGCCGACTCTCATTCATCGCTTGGAGTCTGCGGGTTGACGGGATACCGAAGGAGGAAGACAACCAGTCACTAGAGAACTGAGTGAGTACGTCTAAGTTTAAAACGTGTGTGACTGAGGGTCATAGTGCGTAGAAAACCCTAACAATCCTAGGCTCTATTAGGTAAAATGTGGACTAGTGTCCCTCTATCGGGTGGCGGGAGAGTCACTGGCAGGTAGTAAAACACTGGAAGGAGTAGTATCCTTCTAACGGGTGACAGGTTAGTCACATACAGTTAGTAAATAACTGAAGGATGCGGTATCCCTTTATCGGGTAACAAGTTAGTTACTGGCTAGATAATAAAATACCATGAAAATTGTACTCAAATAAAGGAATAAAAGTTCTGTGTGAAAGTGTCTGTGTGGAATTGCAGACCGTTAACACTGTAATTCATATAAACTGTTCAGAATAATACAGTAACGTATTGTAGATGCAGAGGCAAGATTTTTCCACCTGCTCAATGCACTGTGACAGGTTGAAGTGAAAAATACTACAATACTGATTATTACTGTCTGAACAAACCACATCCCAACCTATAGAGACTCCCCTCTGGACAAAAGGGTTGGACCAAATTGATCAAAATGGGAAACAAACAGACAAAACTTCAGAGTAAGGATTATAAAAGTGTTGCGTAACAAAATAAAGACAAAATAAAATACCTAAAATTATGGGCAACAAAATATAACTTTAAAGGGAAGTTAAACACTGTAGATATAATACAGTTAAGAGAAAAGATCTATGCAGATTGTGGAGGAGACTGGAATGGTAGAGGACAGCCACAAGGTGGAGCACAAGTAGGACCTATACTACAGTATGATAGTGACGTCTTACAAGGACGAGTGGCAGCATTACATGATAGAATCAGAGGAAGATTTAGACGGGCTGACAACTATGGTAAAATAAACCGAACAAAACAAAAGGATTAAAAGATTAAGATTAATCTTAAGCCTTTATTGGTCTCACACACAATGACACACGGGAGAAATTTGACTTCTGCATTTGACCCATCCTTTTCAGGAGCAGTGAGCAGCCATCTTTTTTCAGCGCCCGGGGGGCAGTACCGTGAAGGGTCTTGCCCAAGGACCCACACTGGTTAGCTCATTGCCCGGGGGGGATTTGAACCCACAACCCCCAGGGGGAAAGTCCATGACTTACCAGTTGAGCTAACCAGCCGATGATGAGTTATTTGAGGATTATCAGCTGATTATCAGAATGAGAGAAATATTTACAAACAATAGTGGATTAGAAGATAGAGAATGTATGTGTATGTATGCATGTATGTGTGTATGTATGCATGTGTGTATGTATGTATATATGTATGTACAGTATGTACGTATATATGTGTGTATGTATGTACGTATGTATGTGTGTATGTATATATGTATGTATGTATGTACGTACGTACGTGTGTGTATATTTATTCTGGTCAATAGGAAACATTTTCACCTGAATTTTTTCTAATTTTTTGTGCTAAATGTGTCTTTCCCCAGTACAGATATTCAGTTATCGAACGTAACGAAGTAATGTAGTAAAGTACAAGAATTAAGTACACATTTTATGTATCTGTACTTTACTTAAGTTCATTTTAGTCTACACTTTTTACTTTTACTTCACTGCATTTGAGAGTTGGTATCTGTACTTTCCACTTCACTTCAAGTATTTTTTATAGTTTATAGTTTGAGACCTGCTGAAAAGGTTCATTGTTGAGCAAATAAAAATATGAATTAAATTACTTTTAATCATTATCAAAAACAACACAAATAGGATGTCACAATTGGACCAGACAAGCATTATTTTGGCCAATACATATCAAACCATTTCAGTGCCTCCAACCACCAGATGACGTAGGCAGCGCCATCTGTAGGATGGAGAATGATACAAGATCTACAAGCAGTAAACCTAGCAGTGATTCAGAGAGCACCTTGTGTTCCTGATCCACATACACTTCTAAATTCATTACAACCAAATTCACAATACTTTACGGTTATAGACATTTCAAATGCTTTCTTTTCAATTCCAATTCGTGAAGATAGACAGTTTTGGTTCGCATTTACCTATAACAAAAAAATATATACTTATACCAGGTTACCACAAGGTTACTGTGAATCTCCTACAATATACTCACAGGCTATGAGGTCGAATTTGTCTAACTTTACACCTCCAGGAGAAAGTCAAATCTTGATTTACGTAGATGATATCTTGATTTAGTTTAGTTTAGTTTAGTTTAGTTTAGTTTAGTTTATTAAGGACAGTGTGCAGTTTCATTAAAAAGATGTCTGCACCAGATTTAGCTCAAAGCTAATTTCCATCTGCAGTCCTCACATCATAAAATACAATACAAAAATACGATAAAGTGCAATTATAAATACAATAAAAATACAATACAATATAATAAAAAGAAATCACATATCAAATACAAGGTACAATCTTAACAGGCTAGCGCAGGATAAAATCTTAAAATATAAGCAATTCTAAAATAAACAATCTCAAAACAATTCTATACATTATCCAGTATTAAAAAGTGCGTGCATATTCATAAGCGCATACAGGTAGAAATCACACGCATAATTTAGGAGCAAAGTCATTGAGAGCAAAGGTGAACGCTGATGATAATAACCCACTTTCGTTACTTTTATAAAGAGCAGCAGCTGTTGAATGGTACCCACGAGGGTATCATCCGACAGCCACCTACCTAACTGGTACGATTATTTTGAGGTGAAGCTTTAGAAATAGGGCCTTTGCCAACAGAGGATACCCACGAGGGTAACCTCTGTTGGCCAACTACCGTCTGGTATTAGTGAGAGCAGGACTGACTGTCCAGGAGCCAGCTTTTAACGGCTCGAGAGAATGTTAAAAAGTCTGCCATGTCCTTTATATGACTCGGGAGTCTGTTCCACTCCGTCACAGCTTTATAAGAAAAGGCTGATTGGGAGAAGGCAGTTCTCCTTTTTGGGACATCGCAGTCTCCCCTCGAGACTTTCCAGATTTCATCCGCCAGATAAGGAAACATGCCAAAAAGATACAATAGCGTGATTAAAATATCTAGCAGAAAACGGACATAAAGCAAGTAAAAATAAAGTACAGTTTTGTAAACAAGAAGTTAAATACTTAGGACATTCTCTTAGTAATGGAGGCAGAACAATTACTAACGACAGAAAAGCAGCTATCCTGAATGCACCAAAACCAGAAACCAAAAAACAAATGATGTCTTTCTTAGGATTAACGAATTACTGCAGACAATGGATTCCATGCTATGCAGAATTAACACATCCATTAAGTCAACTAATATATGAGACTCCAATAGCAATGAAAGATAAATTAAAATGGACGCAGGAAGCAGAAAAGGCATTCTGTGATCTAAAACAAACTTTAGTCTCAAGTGTAAGTCTAGCCTTACCGGATTATTCAAAACCCTTCGTGCAAATGGTAGATTGTAAAGGCATATTCATGACTTCAGTAATCACACAACTTCATGGAACCAAACTAAGACCTATAGCCTACTATTCAACTAAACTTGACAGTGTAGCACAAGCTATGCCACACTGTCTAAGAGCAGTAATGGCAGCATCTGTAGCAGTAGAAGCTTATTTCACCCGCTAACACTCAAAAGTACCACACGCTGTAGCAGTATTACTATTACAGAGCAACCACTCATTTTTATCACCAGCAAGACATCTTTCATGTATGACAAATTTATATTCACAACCACATTTAACCATAGAAAGATGTGCAGTATTAAATCCAGCCACTTTAATGCCGACTGAGGATGACGGAATCCCACATAATTGTAAAGAATTAGTAGAACAATCAACAAAATGTAGAGAAGATTTATTAGATACTCCAATTGAAGGAGCAGAAACTGTATTTGTAGACGGATCATCTAAAAAAGACAATTATGGAAAAACGCAGACAGGGTATGCAGTAACGACAGTAGATAGTAGTATATAATAGTAGTATAAAAGTGGAGTGTGCGTGAGTGTTGGTGGTGGTCGGAGGGGCCAATGGCGCAGATTGGCAGCCTCGCTTCCGTCAGTCTGCCCCAGGGCAGCTGTGGCTACAAAAAGTAGTTTACCACCACCAAGTGTGGAGTGAATGAACAATGAACTGTAAAGCGCTTTGGTTGAATGAAAGGCGCTATGTAAATGCTATGAATTATTATTATTATTATTATTATTATTATTATTAGATAAAGTTTTAAAAGCAAATAAATTACCTCCAAATTATTCAGCACAGGCAGCAGAATTAGTAGCACTAACAGAAGCATGCAAATTATTTAAAAGCAAGAACGTAACAGTATATACAGATAGTCAATATGCATATGCGACAACTCACGTATTTGCACAACATTGGAAAAATAGAGGAATGAAGACTTCTACGGGAAAACCAGTAACTCATGCTGAATTATTAACAGAATTAATAACAGCAGTACAATTACCAAATAAAATAGCTATTTGTAAATGTGCAGCACACAAATCAGGAACAGATGAAGTAATATGTGGAAATGCAATGGCAGATAAAACAGCTAAAGACGCAGCAGAATACAAAATAAATACATACTGTTTAATGGAAGGGACCCAACTAAACAAAAAAATACTACAACACATGCAAGAACAAAGCCCTAAAACTGAAATAAACTTATGGAAAAGAAAAGGAGCACAAATAAAAAACGACATATATATGTGACCAGAAAATAAACCAATACTACCACAGAATTTATATAGATACGCAGCGATATTGAGCCATGGTAAATCACATGTCTCAACAGGAGGGGTGGTATCTACAGTATGATAAATACGCAGTATACAACCTATGGATTTAATAACTACTCAAACAATTTTTGTAGAAGATGCCTAATATGTGCAAAACATAATCCACAAGGAAATCTTCGACCAACTAGAGGTAAATTTCCAGAACCACAATAGGCATTTCAAGAAATACATATGGATTTTATTCAACTAAATCAAAGTGAAGGTATGAAATATTGTTTAATAATCATAGATGCGTTTTCAAAATGGACAGAGATTTTTCCAACTAAACACCCAGATGCATTAACAGTAGCAAAAGCATTATGCAAAGAAATAATACCTAGATAGATTAGTAGAAGTGATTCGCTCGGATAATGGTACACATTTCGTTAATCAAATCATAGAATTGATAGAAAAGAAATTTGAGATAAAACTAAAAAACTTCTGTTCATATCACCCACAGTCAGCAGGACTAGTAGAGAGAAGAAATGGTACTTTAAAAACCAGACTTAAAAAAAAGACCATGGACTAAATGTTTAGATTTAGTCAAGTTAGAATTAAATACTACGGCTATACAAGGGTTAACTCCATTTGAGATATTGTTTGGTAGAACATATAAAATACCACAATTTAAACAAATATGGGAAGATGGGGAAGATATGGACTTAGCGTCACACATGAGAAAAATGTTTGAAAAGCAAATAAACAAAAATACTGAAGTAGAACAACCCTGTTCTCAACAGGAAGAAGAGTTAGTGGAACCAGGAGACTGGATCTTGGTGAAAAGCATTAAGAAAAAACACTGGTATTCACCGAAGTGGGAAGGTCCTTATCAAGTATTGTTAACAACCCCAACAGCACTAAAAATAGCTGAGAGAGCAACTTGGATTCATCAAAGTCATTGCAAAAAGGTTATAAACTACAAAGATGCTGATAAATCACAGGAATAAAATACCAAAATGGCTAAAGACAGCTATAATGTGTTGGATATTGTTGACATTCTTTGTGATGACATTCCTACTAATATGGTATCTATGGGAGACACCCATCGTCCAAGGAAATGAGACAAACATCACCACCACTCCCCCAGCAATCCTACGAAGACCAAAAAGACGGATTGCGAGCTTTCCTATCCCAGCCCAAGTTCCACCCCTGATACCAAAAATCCATGTAAAAAAAGGAAAAAGGATACTCCCCTGTACCATATGTTTGTTTTAATACATTGAAATTCATAAGTATGATTCACATACCAATGAATACCTTTTTGATAGGAGGATATAAAGGTGATGAATGGGAAGGGTATATACATGGTTGTATATGACTACTACTGGATGGGGAGACGTGTTTGCCACCACAGATAAAACGTGGGCTAAAGATAGTTATGGGTGGGAACAGGAGTCTAAAAAATGGGCTAGAAGGCTTAAGATGGAAGTGATCAAATTGAATAAAAAAAATTAACTTTAGTAATGTTCTTTAGCACAACAGCAGAACCATTAGAAGGAGGAATAGAATCAGGAGGTCATGGTCTGAAAGGTACCATGTTATACCTTATCATTATGTATTCATAAATCAGGAGAAGACCCATGCATAAAGTTTTTTATATGTTCTAACATAACACAGGCTGACTCGACAGAACTGCCTCAGCAGAAGGAAAGTCTAGTGATAGGACCATGAACTTTCACTAGGACAAAGATTAGGATAAATAACAAAGCGCTAAAAACAGACAATTGGTTTCTAGTAGCTACGGGAATATCAAGGCTCAACAACAACTGGTTGTTAATGGCGGAACAAGCAGCTAGTTCAGCACTATCGGACTGCTTAGTATGTTTGGAACCTAGACCAGTTTTGAAAGTAGTCCCTGCACCCATTAACAAGACATGTGTAATATCTATAATGACTAACACCAATCCACCAAACTGTTCTGACTTTGATAAAACTTTTCCAGTCACCCAACCTAAGTATTAAACCAGTATTTGATGCTAAAGTCGCACTTCAAGATTTTACCTGTATAAATTTCAATGGAACAAAAAACGTCTTAGGGGAAAATCCAACAGGAATTTTGTGAAACTAACATTAGTGGAGGTGACACCATGAAAGTAATATCCAGATCAGACGTGTGGTGGTGGTGCGGTGAAGACAAGATCTATGACAAAATACAGTCTAATACTTCAGCTCATTGTGCTTTAGTTACACTAATTATGCCAGTGCTAGTTCAACCAATGACTGCAGAAGAGATAAGTGCACATTACCAACTTGTGCGTCCAGGACATTTAAATAGAAGGAAGCGAACTAGCCACACCCCGTGGTTAGGAGAGAATGACCCCACCTACATTGACGCTGTGGGCGTCCCTAGGGGCGTGTCTGATTAATATAAATTAGCAAATCAAATAGCAGCAGGATTTGAAAACATACCAATTATAGCTGCATTCCTTCCAATTACGCCTAACAAAAATGTAGATAGAATCAACTACATCCACTATAACATCCAGAAACTTGGTAACTACATCGAAACTGCACTATCTGCTGTACACGACCAACTTAAAGCTACCTCACTCATGGCCTTCTAGAATTGCATAGCGCTTGATATGTTACTAGCCGAGAAAGGAGTTTGTGCAATCTTTGGGGATGTGTGTTGTACGTTTATACCGAATAACACCGCTCCCGAGGGTAAACTCACTAAGGCCTTGGATGGTCTGAGGGCTATACGCGCATGAAGGACCAATCAGGGGTAGATACTTCCATGTGGGACGGCTGGATGGATGTATTTGGAAAATACAAAGCCCTGGTAACGTCAGTCCTAATGCCAGTAGCAGTATTTGCAGCTATTTTGACCTTATGTGAGTGTTGTTATATTCCATGTTTAAGAGCTTTAATTAATAGACTAATTACAACTGCAATCTCACCCTTACCACAAGACAAGGAAGTGATGATGCATTTGCTGGCAGGTTATGATGGCACTCTAGCGACACCCATTGACGAAGAAACAGATTTACAGAATGAATTGACTGACTTATTCCAAGAAACAGTCTAAGAAATTAGACACCCTCTGAGTGTACAATAACAACTGAAAATCTGCAAAGAAGAGGTTACACGGGATATAACAAAAATTAATAAACAGGAGGGATATGATGGAATAATTGTATATATTATCAACTTTTGTGATTCTTTATTCCTTAGAAATGAAGTTTTAAATGTGTATATGACTTGTAATCATATGTTTTTGAGTTGCAGAAATGTCAGATATCTGAGGGCAGACAGCTCGGCTCCTGTTTTCATTATCTGCTCAAGTCACAGTGACATTGTCACGGTGATAGATGCCATATCTGGAATTATCTTACAAGTGTCTTTTGTTTATGTTTCATCACTGTCCTGCCACGTGTCCCCATGGTGTGAAAAATGAATAAATATGCACGGGGAACGGCAGAGGGCCAGAGCGCTCAGAGTGACTGTACCAGAGCATTTGTTATCTGGGCTTTTCTCTCTGACCGTTCTCCGCTTGCAAGTGAAAAAACTAATCCGTCTTGTCTTCCTTTCCTTGTTTACAGTATATGTTGAGTTTACCAGCACCCATCAGAGACCTATGGAATGATGTAGGAGAGATATATTATTTTTAAATATCTCTTTAATTCAAGTGCTCAGTGTAGCCACCCTTTACTTTTCCACTGCAAACCTTTGGCCTTCTCCCAATGAGCTTCTGCATGAATTCATATGAAATGCTTTTCACTTCACAGGGGAGCTGTGTCAGGGTCTGGAAATACCAAGAGTGTGAAAAGCAGGGTGGCCACTTTTAAAATGATAAAATCTTATACAGGTTTTCATCTATTTTGCATTGATATTTGCTACATTTACATGTGTTTATTCATAGTTTTGACTCCTTCAGTGAGAATCAACAATGTGAATATTGTGTGTGTAGGTTTCCTGAGACTGTGATTTGTGATTTGATATTTTATTACTTATTTTTTACTGTTTTATTCTGATTTGTACATATACACTTATTATTTTTTATTTTTATAATTATGTCTCATTTGACTCTGGTCTATTGCTCTTTTTTGCTATTCCATCTATTTTTTGTTACTCTCTGTTATATATTATATTTGATGAGTGAGCGACTGTACCCAAATAATTTCCATTGTGGATCAATAAAGCGATCAATAAAAAACGTGCCTCATTAGAGTTTCAAATCCACTTGTAATGGAAGCGTGTCCAGACTGTAGTGAATCCTTGAACACTGCTGTAATGTGTTGTGCTCATGAAAGACTAAACACTTGTCCTGCCTCAGATCTCCTGAGTCTCCTGCCTCTTTTGAAAACTTTACACAAGCCCTCAGACTATATCTGTGCTCTAGAGCTACAGCCGAAAGCTTTACGCTCTGTTTGAACATTTTCAAATGGGAACATTTCCCAGATACTTGGAAAGACGCTAGATCAAAACAACCACAAAGTCTCATGTTTGGAAAGAATTGTGTTGAAAAAATGTGTGGTGGTATTTTCTAAGCCCATGTCAAAGTGCACATTATTCACAGGGAAATACCGGCTCCTGGTGGGTTTGTGGTTGCCAGGTATGCCATCACTATCCTACGTTTTGGCACAGCTCCACTATTCAGAAATACTAATTAGATTAACAAGGCATTAAAGGTACACAAAATTGACTCCCGTGAGAGCTTTTAGTCATGTTCGAATGCTGTTACCTCATCACAAACGCACCAGGAGTTGTGTTTGGTTTCATTCACACATTTGAGGAAAGCTGTTTTATTGGGCTGTCTCATTAAATTAACATATTTTTGGCCTCAATTCAACTGCTTTACAGTACAGCAGTGTTGTCATAATGCTTAAATGCTCGATTTCGATACCACAGTGACATAAACACTGTTTATTGAGACAACAATGTGATTTTCAACATTAAATCATAGGACTTTCTTGTCTGTTCCCATGTGGTCTTAGATCTGTGTAATCCCTCTGTGCTCCAGGTGGTTAGGGTTAGGAGTTTAAACTGTCCTATAGAGACCAGTTCCTTTAGTTTCCCATCTTTTTGTAGATTGTTCCAAGTTGTGGGAGCAGAATCCTGGAACGCTCCTTTAACTTTAACATGTTCAGATTTGACCCTCTGTTCACGTTCACATTTGGGTCACGTTTGTCACGTTTGACCCTCTCAAATCCACATAGTTTCATTTTTTTCTTTACTTTCAAAACTCAGACCTCTTCATCTCCTTCACCTCTCCTCAAACACTTTAGGATGGTTTAGTGTTTGAGTAGATGATATATTATGATATACTTTTGAACATTATAACACCCAAAGTGAACCATAAAAAAGTGATTATCTAAATTAAAACAGTGAATTAGAGTAAAAATCAGATCACTCCTGTGTTTTGAATAGGAGGAGATTATGTACAAAGTCTTTGAACACACCTGAGAAACACACATATCCACATTTTAATCACTTTTCCACTTCTGCACTATTCAGACATGTGCAGATGTTACACTTTAAATGTGTTAAAGTTCATCCCAAGTAAACAATAAAAAGGAGAAAAAAAAACATATTTTCAAAACTGAAAATGAAGTTGGAAAATTTTGCTTTAACAAAGACTAAAATATGTAACTAATTGTGATGGGAAAAAAAGTGCTTTAGAGAGTTTTATGCACAATCCCACACTGCCTTCATTATAAACACAAATCCACACTAGAACTTTAGAATACAATAGATTCCTGTAGAAATCAGGACAAAACTGCAAAGAGCAAAACTATAAATAGCAATAATAATTCTAATTAAATTCTAAATAATTCTAAGTAAATAACAAAAATAGCAAGAGACTGGTGCCAAATAAGGAATAATTATATAAAACGGACACGAACAAGTAAAAATAAAATGAAATATAGTAATACAAATGTACAGCTCTGGAAGAAAATAAGAGCCCACTGCATTTTTGTGTGAAATCAGCATCTCTACATGTGCTACTTCAGTTCTTGCACCAGGAGTGGAATAAAGTCACCCAAGAACAATGTAAAGACTTGTGGAGGCCAAGACACATGAAAGCTGTGGTTAAAAATAAGGGTTATTGCACCAAATATTGATTTGTGAACTCTTCTTAAGTGTAAACATTAGTATTATGTTGTTTTAAAATGAATTTGATCTTGTTTCTTTGCATTGTTTGAGCTCTGAAAACATGGATCTTTTTTGTTATTTTGACCATTTGTCATTTTCTGCAAATAAATGCTCTAAACGATAATATTTTTATTTGGAATTTGGGGGAAATGTTGTCAGTAGTTTATAGACTCAAACAAAAATGTTCCTTTTGCCCAAACACAAACCTATAAGTAGTAACATCAGAAAAACTGGTCTCTTATTTTTTCCAGAGCTGTATCTGGGTCAGAAGTTTTAAGGAGGATCAGTAAATGTTCATTATAGATGACAGATGATGTATGTTTGGAGCATACCTTTCATTTAAAAATGTCACTGACAATCACCTCCAGTATTTACATCGGTATTTTCACACCGAACCAAAAAATAATGAGATAAACATGAAAACCTGCCACTGTCCCGTCACCTATGTACTGAAACACTTAAAGTGGCATTATGTAACTTTTCACTTGGTTCTATGATGTCATTTTTCTAGAATGTTCCACAGTGACATTAAACAGCTCTACTTCACATTTATTCATTTACAGGGGGTTTTATAGACGCAAAATACCTAAAAAAACAGACATTCTGACTGTGAGCGGAGTCGCCTCTCCACAGATCTGACCTGTAACCTGGTCTGATAGAAAGGTTTAATGCCGCAGTGTGAACCATTCCAGACAAAGCAATAATGTCAGACCCTCCACTAGAAAAGTTACACAATGCCCCTTTAAGCATTATTCAAACCCAGTGCATAGGTACATTTTTGTGCTTTTTGACGTTTTTCTTTTTTTTTTGGAAAAGTTCTTCATTTTTTATGCAGATGCTTCAGCCCTGTGCCCTGATTGGTGCGTTTCATATGATATCGTTCTAGAGGCCAGTTATATTTACTACAAACTGGGAGCAGAGAACATTAATATTGTTCAAATGCAGATTTTCTTTGTAACACAGTGAGCTCGTGGGTCTAATCAATAATAGAAATCACCAAGGTCAACATTTGTGGATTCTCCCTTTATATAATTTATATTTCATGGTAAAGTACAATGTAATCAAGAGAGAAAACTGTATCTGAATCAGAAATCATCTGGAAAAAAAACATTGAAATCATCTATAAAATGTGAAATCATCAATCAAAACGTGGTGGTTTTCAGACTCTATAATGTGATAATGTCATACTCCCAGATGGGGCAAGAGACAGATTTTCCTATTAATAATATTAATAACATTGTACTTTGTGATGAAATAGCTGAAAAAAGTTTATTCACAAATCTTTAATGTAATATTTTCTATCGGTGACTAGACCCATTAACTTGTTACTGTCAGTTTCATAAAAATGGGTCAGAAGGAGGTCTGAAGGAAGGCATAGTCGAAATTGAGGTTATTCAGCATTTTAATGTAAAAATAGCAGAATACAAACAAATGGTGACATCGGGCATCTTCAGCATCCATGTTACAGCTTAGCAGAGAGACGTCGGCCGTGAAGAGGGACATGGAGAGAACCCCCCAATGGGGTCGGATCACACACACCCTTCCACACACAAATGACCACAAGGGTCTGTCTTTAAATACAGTACAGACTGTTGAATATTTATGACCTCAACAACAGCTAACCTATAGGAGAATAGTTTAGCTATGCAGACCATGTAAAGAACTCCCCAGCTTTAGCTAAGAAGACCAGTTTTCCCAATAGTCAGCCAAAATATTGATGGATAGGGAGCAGGTGATGTCAACACAGCCCAGGATAGTCTATGTAGGTATCGAGTTACGCTTAACTGTTCACAGAACACTGGGTTAAAACACAGAAGAACCAGTAGTAAGCAGAGATTACAGTTTTCATATGTAAGTACACATGTAAATTAAATATGAGATCCCACATTACGTTAAAACAAAAACCTAGATGTTGACTGTATTTACTTTAGCAGCCCCCATCTGTATTAAATAATAAGGGCCTTTAGAATGTTCTGATAATCTGAAAGCCTCCTATACCCTCACTCAGGTCGGCAATAATAATACAACGGATTCCAACAGAAATCAGGATGAAACTGTCTGTTTTGGTGTGAAGGTAAAGATGGTGTGGCCCTGTGATGCCCCCTTGTGGCACCTGCCAGAACAAACGGCTCAGCGTCTTTTTCCTTTCCATCCCTGAATGATTTGTAATGAATCAGCCAAACTACATAAACTAAAACAACATATAGTCCTAGTAAAGTCCTATACAGTAAATGTACAAGTAAAAATAACATTTAAAAATATAGAAATACAAATATATCTGGGCTGTGTACAGCTCTGGAAAAAATAAGAGAGCACTGCAAAGTTATTATTATTGTTCAGATTTTACTACTTATAGGTTTGTGTTTGGGCAAAAGGAACATTTTTGTTTGAGTCTATAAACTACTGACAACATTTCCCTCAAATTCCAAATAAAAATATTATCGTTTAGAGCATTTATTTGCAGAAAATGACAAATGGTCAAAATAACAAAAAAGATCCATGTTTTCAGAGCTCAAACAATGCAAAGAAACAAGATCAAATTCATTTTAAAACAACATAATACTAATGTTTACACTTAAGAAGAGTTTAGACCGGGTTTAGTCCTAGTTTAGTCCTGGTTTAGTCCCTGTTTTAACCTGGTTTAGTCCTGGTTTAGCCCCAATTCAGTCGAAGTTTAGGCCTGATTTAATCCTTTTTTAGTCCTGGTTTAGTCCTGGTTCAGATCTGGTTTAGTCCTGGTTTAGACCTGGTTTAGTCCTGGTTCAGATCTGGTTTAGTCCTGGTTTAGACCTGGTTTAGTCCTGGTTTAGTCCTGGTTCAGATCTGGTTTAGTCCTGGTTTAGACCTGGTTTAGTCCTGGTTCAGATCTGGTTTAGTCCTGGTTCAGATCTGGTTTAGTCCTGGTTTAGACCTGGTTTAGTCCTGGTTTAGCCCCAATTCAGTCGAAGTTTAGGCCTGATTTAATCCTTTTTTAGTCCTGGTTTAGTCCTGGTTCAGATCTGGTTTAGTCCTGGTTTAGACCTGGTTTAGTCCTGGTTCAGATCTGGTTTAGTCCTGGTTTAGACCTGGTTTAGTCCTGGTTCAGATCTGGTTTAGTCCTAGTTTAGACCTGGTTTAGTCTTGGTTCAGACTGGGTTTAATCCTAGTTTAGACCTGGTTTAGTCTTGGTTCAGACTGGGTTTAGTGCTAGTTTAGTCCTGTTTTAGTCCCTGTTTTAACCTGGTTTAGTCCTGGTTTAGTCCTGGTTCAGATCTGGTTTAATCCTAGTTTAGTCCTGGTTTAGTCCCATTTTTCACCTGGTTTCGTCCCGGTTTAGGCCTGGTTCAGTCCAAGTTTAGACCTGCTTTATTCTTGGTTCAGTCCAGGTTTAGTCCCAGGCTTTCACATTGTTCTTGGGTGACTTTGTTCCACTCCTGGTGCAAGAACTGAAGTAGCTCAGCTTTGTGTTTGTGTTGGAATTCCACAGACGCTGGAATGGAATGGCTGTAATACATGTATCAGTGGTGGGCCGTCAGGGCCTTCAAGGCCTTCTCTGCTGGCCTAAAAAATATCTGAATCATCTGTTCAATATATTTTGTCCATGTATACTTATTAAATAATTCCAAATGGTCAATTTCCTTTTATTGTGTTTCCGATGGTTGTGCTGCTTCCAGACATGTATTTTCATATTGGAGCATTTAACCAATCACATTTCAGCTACCCTTTGTTGCCAGGCAGGGTCAAAGTCAAAGAGGCCTTCACTCTCCGTTCTGCAGGCCGTCGAACGCCAAATCAATGTCGAAACTTCAACCAATCAGATTTTGAGTTGGTGTCACCAGGGCCCTCTAGTGGGCGTAGGCAACGTCTCCGTATTCAGACCTGCTGATTGGATAATCGGAGAGCGTAGCTACGTAAGCTAGCAAACTGCATGAGCCGCAGTTTGTTGATGACTGATAGAACGCTAAAAAAATATTTAGTCACCCCACAAGAGAAGAAATGGATTTGGTGGCAGATTTACTATCAAGGCCATTTTCAAGATGGACTTTTCAAGAAAAGCTGGACATTGTCACGAAAGGTCGGACAACTCCAGCGCTAGCTAGCTTGTCACAACCAGGAGGACATTTTCGGCTCTAAAGCAAATTAAAACCTACGCAAGAAACTCAACAGGACAGGCTCGGCTCTCAGCACTGGCCTTGAGGGTAATAAAAAAGGACTTCTTGACGGAACTGAAGCGCCATAATCTACATGAGGGCGATAGAACTGTTTTTGAGGAAAGAGAGGAGGATGGATTTTGTCTTCAAATAATCCGATTTTTTGATGAGTGAAATGTTGCTATCATTCCAAGTTTATGACCTTATTATTCATGTTTTTTGCTGGCTGTAGTTGCAGAACGAGACTTGTTCACTCTTGGATTGTTTATTCAGTTGAAGCATTTATTGTGGCGACAGGAATTTTCTATATGCAACACAAGGCTCATTTCTGCATAGTGAAATGTTTTTCGTAACAAAATGGTTAATGAGGGGTTGAGTGATTCAGACGGAGCACTACTGAAGGCCTAGGTGTGAAATGCATGGGCTGCCACTGGTAGAGATGCTGATTTCAGAAGAAAATGCAGTGGTCTCTTATTTTTCTCCAGAGCTGTATATCTGGGCTGCATAAAGTACAAGAGGTCATAAGGAGGAACAGAACAAAGACGTTCTACTTTCATAGACAACTACACTAAACACGCACTATCAGAAGACATCACTAAATCTTCAGATGACATTTATTGTGTGCTGTGACATATATTCTGTTTTAGAACTCACCGCTACCTTTCATTTAAAATGTTCTTCCTCAAACTCACTTCACTGATGTCAGTCAATTTACCACAGGTACTTTGCACCGAACCAAGAAATACCAATATAAGCACGAAAAGCTGTCACTGTCACATCACCTGCTACATATATGTACTTTAACAGGAAGATGAGACACTTAAATGTGCATTATGTTTTCGCTTGGAGGTCAACCAACAACGGTGTGGTATTAAACTTACATAAAAATACCTTAATACCTCAAAAATCCCTTTAAAAACATGCATTCTTAGTGTGGGTGGGTTTCGCCTCTTCACAGAGCTCACCTGTAAATTGGCCTGGTGGCATCTCCTGATTGTAAAGTTTAATCCCATACTTTTGAATCCTGGAACTGAAGCAATAACATCGCCATGGAGACAAGTAACTGGCAGGCCGTCTATCAGAAAACATTATGATTTATAAAGAGATAACTGGACATGGAAATGAGCAGTCTGGTACAAACTGAACTTTGTGCGTTGAAGCTTTCAGGGAAACAGAAGTTCTATGCTCTGACAGACAAGAAATTTGTAAATTTGAGTTTTGTCCAAATATCGGATTTTAGTAAGAATTCCATGTGAAGTTTTATAAATGCAACTCCAGGTGAGGTAAAGAGGAGAAAGGCTCCTTAAATCCGGCACAAACGAACTGTGTGGAGTCATGGAGTCTTCAGCACAATATAGATACCTGTCCATGATGCTCATTACAGGATTATTCTGGCACATATTCAGTGACATATTCATTTTTATGTTGGAACACCAGGTTCAGGGGCAAGAATGCTAACCACATCATTTTGTACAGAGACTGGAAAAAGAATATTGGTACTGAACAAGCCAACGCCACCCATCAATCAATCAAACTTTATTTATAAAGTGCTTTTCATACAAAAAATGTAACACAAAGTGCTTTACAGTGATTAAAAACAACTCACATTTCCTTCCACCCACCAACCAGCCCCCCACAGGTGCCCGACACCACACAACCAAACAACCCACACACTAACACACACACATATACACTCACACACACACACACACACATACTAACATGCTAAAATACATAAAACTACACATAGTAAAAAAGTGAGGCTGAATACAGGTGAACCAAGAGCAGAGAGCCGTCCACCGCCACCAGGAACCGCCACCAGGAACCGCCACCAGGAACCGCCACCAGGAACCGTCACCAGGAACCGCCCCAGGACCCAGTTGAGAGATGAGGCCCAAGCACCACCCCCATACCAAGGAGCCCACGGGACAGACCCCGGCACCCGCAGCGTACCACCGCTCCCGGTGCAGAGGGCCCCTACAGAGTTAGCACTGGAAATCCTAAACATGATAGATGAATATTAGTTCAAGCTAATAAAATACCTACAATAAAATATGAATTATAAAACAGGTAAAAGTATAACATTTCAATCAAAGGCCAAGCTAAGCAGGTGAATCTTGAGCCACTCTTAAAAACATGAACGTTCTGTGGCCCTGAGCTCCTCCGGCAGTTCCATAGACGAGGGCCGTAGTCCTGAAAAGACGGCTCTCCGTGAGTGTGTGTCCTGACTTTGGGAATGACCAGGAGCTGCCGGAGGAGCGCAGGGCCCGTGAAGGTTGATAAGGGGAAAGCAGTTCTGAAAGATAAGAAGGCCCAAGACCATTAAGACATTTAAAAACCAGTAAAAGAACTTTAAAATCTATCCTGAAACTCACAGGGAGCCAATGCAGAGATTTTAAGACCGGTGTAATGTGGTCCCGCCCTCTGGTCCTAGTCAGGACACGTGCTGCTGAGTTTTGTAATAATTGCAAACCTGAAATCCTCTTTTTGGGAAGACCAGAGAGCAGGGCATTACAGTAGTCTATACGACTGGTGACAAAAGCATCAGTGTCTCCGGATTGGCCTGAGAGAGAATAGGGCGAACTCTGGTTATGTTTTTTAGGTGATAGAAACCTATTTTTGTGATGTTCTTGATGTGTGGGATAAAAGTCAGCTCAGAGTCAAAAATGACGCCCAGGTTTTTCACTTGAGGAGATGGGTTAAAAGACTGTGCTTGTAGTTTGGGTAAAAGTTTCTCTCTCTGGGCCTCAGGACCGATGATTAAAACCTCAGTTTTGTCCTGGTTAAGCTGGACAAAGCTTTCTGCCATCCAGAATTTGATATCTAGAATGCAGTTAAAAAGAGCATCCATTGGCCTGGTGTCATCAGGAGACATGGAGATGTAGAGCTGTGTATCATCTGCAGAGCTGTGGAAATTGATTCCATGTCTCCTGATGACGCCGCCAAGGGGGAGCATGTGCGAGTCAAAAAGCACAGGGCCTAAAATGGAACCCTGGGGAACACCACATGTGATCTTATGGACCTTGGAGGAGCACAAGTCCACACTCACCATAAATGTTTTATTTTTGAGATAGGACGTGAACCATTTGTGGACAGCACCAGAGAGGCCGAGGTGTTTGAGGAGAGTTAAAAGAATCATGTGGTCTACTGTGTCAAAGGCAGCGCTCAGATCCAGTAGAACACAGTCACCTTTTGAGAGTCACAATTAATTCTAAAATAATTTAAAAACTTTGCCAAGGCAGTCTCGGTGCTGTGGTTCACCCTAAAACCAGATTGAAATTTTTCCAAAATGTTATGATCATCTAAAAAATCATTTAGTTGGATAAAGACAAGTTTTTCCTCAAATCTTGCTTAGAAATGGTAAGTTAGACACTGGCCGGTAGTTGTTAAATCATTAAAATCTAAATTGCTCTTCCTCAGCAGGGGCCTCACCACCGCCGCTTGGAAGGCCGCGGAAAAGACCCCTGTCTGAAGAGAGCAGTTCATCATGATTAAAAGCCCATCCCTAAAAGATCCATAAAATGACTTAAAAAATGGGGTGGGGATTGGATCTAACACACAACACACAAAAACTTGACAAACCTGATGTGATGTGCAGTTCATGAGCGGGATGCACACTGCTTGTGCTCTGAAGGGGGAGCGACTTAATCCAGAGAGCAAAGGGAGGAGAGACTTATAAACCAATGGCATTTGCAAAAAAATAAAAGGTAAAACATGGTGCTCTTATGTTACACATTAGCAGTTAATACCCCACAGATGTAAAAAAAAAAAAAAAAACCTCCTTAAAAAAACCACCACCAGGGTTCTTGGTTGCCTTCGAGCGGGTCCTGAGGTTCAATTGTCAGTGGCGCTTTATCACTAGTGTTAAAGAAGGGATAGATCTTCTCCTTGAAATTATATGTGAACGTGTGGATGCATGCGTTTGTATCTGCATCACAAAAAGACAATTTCCATTTATTAAAATCCAAGCTTATTCTGATTTTAGTTGGCTTATTCCTCAGGGAGAGTTTGACGGCAGTGTTGGGCGGGGAAAAAGCATAGTACTCATCCCAACACAAACTGATCCTCCACAAGCCTGAGTCGGAGCAGATGTTCCCTTTTCGCTGGAACGACTCTGAGACCACACCCAGAAGCCAGTTTGAATTCTTCTCCACGGCAACCACCCAACTGTGAGCGCCACTGTCAAAAGATTCAGACCCAAGCACAGACAGAAACTTATCAAACCTCTCAGGATTATCTGGGAGGTTCTTCTTGCTGTCATGGCTCACACTGGTCAGATCACTGGACAACAGCAGCTGTTGTTGGGCTGTGTTAGGATCGAGAACAAAAGGTCTGTACTCTACCAGTTTCTTCATGCTGGTCCAGATGTTGAAGATTAGGTTGCCCAGATGTTTCGCCTGGTCTATCAAAGCTTTTGGAGCCAGATGTGGTTCCTCCAGCAGGGGGCAGCGCTGCACTCTCTCCACTGAAGCCTTATATTCACGTAGGAAGGAAACATTTGTGGCTCTCAGCTGCTCCTCTGTGGTTTTGATGGTTTGTGACAGAGCTTCTATCTCTCTACTCACAGCCTCCATTTTGTTCTTCATTCTCTCAATCTTCTGCTTCTCTTCCTCCTTCACAGCCTTGATCCTGGCCTCCTCATCCTCCACCAGAAACTGATGCAGCTTCTTGAAATCATCACGGATCTGTTTCTGGGTATCTTGGGCTTGCTTCTTGATATGGTCCACGGTCTGAGAACAGCAGATGTTGAACTCTTGTAGGATTTTGAGTTTTTCTTCCAGCGGTAGCAAGGACGTGCGGATCACCTCTCGATTCTCAATAGCAGCTTCGATTACAGGCCTGAACCCGTGATCCTTGTGTGTGGAGGAGTCTCTACACACAAGACAGATTAGCTCCTGGTCATGTAAACAGAACAGCTGGAGTTTCTCAGAGTGTAAAGCACAGAACTCCCCAGGCTGCCTTTGCACATGGGCCTCACACAGGAGCATCAGAGCCCGGTTGAGAGGCGGATTCTTCTGTGATGACGGTATCTTGCAAACCGGACAGTCGCGGTCAGGTTTCTCGGTCCACCATTTTGCGAGGCAGCCTTTGCAGAAGCTGTGGCTGCACAACAAGAGAACGGGCTCTTGGAAGATGTTGTGGCAAATGGGGCAGGTGAGGTCAGGTACAGCAGACATGCTGTACACCTGCAAAACAAAACACAGAAGAGTTCAAAGCAAATATAGCAACTATGGTTATTAACTATGGGGTATTCATTGTTAAGACATGCAAACACATTTACATCACCATACTACTTTTTACTGTGTGTAGAATCCCTCAGTTGTCCAGGTAGAAACCATGGTAAAAGGAGAAATTCAATTTGTCAACTGGACAAAAGTTTATTTGGTTGAATACGTTTTGCAGCTCATCCAAGCTGCTTCTTCAGTTCTGGTCAGATGCTGGTGGACACTGCTTATATCTGCCTGAAGGGGGCGCTAACTACAATGAAATTACTATGAAACTACCACACCTACTTTTTTAAAGTTTCTGTTAGTTAGGTGGGCCTATTAAATATGCAGTGGGAATCGAGTGGGGTCTTGTTAGCAGAACCATTCAGGACCATAATGGGTGTTTTTACACCTCTGGACCCGACCTGCTGCCCTATTGTTTTCTTTGTTTGTTTTGATTTAGGTTTGAGGATACAGTTATAAATGGGAGACAAATGATGTCTGAGACCTCCATTTCTGTTCAAGGAAGGATTCTCTTCCTCGGCAGATTGAGGTCCACTCTGGCTCTCTCGTCTGTGTTGGTACATCCTCCTGTGAAGTGGCTGCTTTGTTTCTCCAGTGTAGCGCTCACTGCAGTCTTCACTACACTGAATGGAGTAGACCACATTGCTTTGTTTGTGGCTCGGTGTTTTGTCCTTTCAGGTCAGGTCCAGAGGTGTGAAAACATGGTTCTGCTTACAAGACCCCCCACTCCCACTGCAGATCTAACAGGCCCACCTAACTAACAGAAACTGTAAACAAGTAGGTGTGGTAGTTTCAACGTAATTTCATTGTAGTTAGCGCCCCTTTCGGAAAGTGTTTATTATTTGTACTTTATTATGGTGAGCTAAGGGTTGTGATGTCACTTCCTTTTCTGTGCGTATCCCCAGTTGTAGCGAACTCACTATTACAATGCTTGTGGATTGTGTTTAAATTTTTATTTTAGAGCCAATAGCCCGCTGATGTTTGTATAAGCATGACTATGTTATGTCGCATCACTGTTTTGTGTTCTTTGGGCTACTTTTGAGTCATCTTTATCAGGGCTCTCAAGTTTTGAAGATTGCTAGGAGTGAGATTTCTGAGGAGCGGGGGGGGCGAGCAGTAGTAGCAGCAGTAGAATTAGAAGGTACTTTATTAATATGGAAATGCTTTTATAACTAAAAGTCCATATTATCATTCAATAATGCACAGGATAATATGTTATCACACACAGTCTTGGTTTAGTCCTGGTTTTGTCCTGTTTTAGACCTGTTTTAGTCCTGGCTTAGTCTTGGTTTAGACCTGATTTAGTTTTGGTTTAGTCCCGGTTTAGTCCTGGTTTAGACCCGGTTTAGATCTGGTTTAGTCTTGGCTTAGTCCTGGTTTAGACCTGGTTTAGTCCTAGTTTAGACCTGGTTTAGTGCTGGTTTAGACCCAGTTTAGATCTGGTTTAGTCTTGGCTTAGTCCTGGTTTAGACCTGGTTTAGTCCTGGCTTAGTCTTGGTTTAGACCTGGTTTAGTTTTGGTTAAGTCCTGGTTTAGTCCTGGTTTAGTCCCGGTTTAGTCCTGGTTTAGACCCGGTTTAGATCTGGTTTAGTCTTGGCTTAATCCTGGTTTAGACCTGGTTTAGTCCTGGTTTAGACCTGGTTTAGTCTTGGTTTAGTCCTGGTTTAGTCCTGGTTTAGTCCCGGTTTAGTCCTGGTTTAGACCCGGTTTAGATCTGGTTTAGTCTTGGCTTAATCCTGGTTTAGACCTGGTTTAGTCCTGGTTTAGACCTGGTTTAATCTTGGTTTAGTCCTGGTTTAGTTCTGGTTTAGTCCTGGTTTAGTTCTGGTTTAGTCCTGGTCTAGTCCTGGTTTAGTTCTGGTTTAGTCCTGGTTTAGACCTGGTTTAGTCTTGGTTTAGTCCTGGTTTAGTTCTGGTTTAGTCCTGGTTTAGTTCTGGTTTAGTCCTGGTTTAGACCCGGTTTAGACCTGGTTTAGTCTTGGTTTAGTTCTGGTTTAGTCCTGGTTTAGTCCTGGTTTAGACCCGGTTTAGACCTGGTTTAGTCTTGGTTTTGTCTTGGTTTAGTCCTGGTTTAGTTCTGGTTTAGATCTGGTTTAGTCTTGGCTTAGTCCTGGTTTAGACCTGGTTTAGACCCGGTTTAGACCTGGTTTAGTCTTGGTTTAGTCCTGGTTTAGTTCTGGTTTAGTCCTGGTTTAGTTCTGGTTTAGTCCTGGCTAGGTCCTGGTTTAGTCCTGGTCTAGTCCTGGTCTAGTCCTGGTTTAGACCTGGTTTAGTCTTGGTTTAGTTCTGGTTTAGTCCTGGTCTAGTCCTGGTTTAGTCCTGGTCTAGTCCTGGTTTAGACCTGGTTTAGTCTTGGTTTAGTTCTGGTTTAGTCCTGGTCTAGTCCTGGTTTAGTTCTGGTTTAGTCCTGGTGTAGACCTGGTTTAGTCTTGGTTTAGTTCTGGTTTAGTCCTGGTCTAGTCCTGGTTTAGTTATGGTTTAGTCCTGGTGTAGACCTGGTTTAGTCTTGGTTTAGTTCTGGTTTAGTCCTGGTCTAGTCCTGGTTTAGTTCTGGTTTAGTCCTGGTGTAGACCTGGTTTAGTCTTGGTTTAGTCCTGGTTTAGTTCTGAGTTCGAGTGAACATTTTTTCCCGAGGAGGGCGGGGGGGGGGGGGGTATTCCGCGCGTAAGCCGTCGGGGGGGACACGTTACACACAGACGGACACCGGGACCGGAGTCGGTCCCGGTGAGAATAAACATATAAGTATTTTCCAAACAAATAATGAAAGACAAGAAACATTCATTGTTACAGTATTAAGGAGACGTGGCACCGGGACTGAGGCTCACACAAAAAAAAAAAAAGAAAGAAAGAAAGAAATCAGCGTGAGAAATGCCATGTGTGGCGTGTGAGCGTGTGAACATGTCGAATTGCGTGTGTCACACTCTCAATGTGTGAGACTTGAGAGCCCTGTCTTTATTGTGGGTTTGTCGTTGATTGGGAACTGATAATTTGTCGTGGTTCAGTGTATTTGTTCCGAGCCTTGTGCCATGTTTCTCGAGACCAAATATTGTATTTCTGTCCTTGTTTGCCTCGTTGTGTCCCGTTTACCTGCCCGCATGCGTAATTACCTGGTGCCGCCATAAGCCACGAGGCTCTCACCACCTGTGCGCATAGGCTGTAATTGCGGTCTGCCTCCATAAGAGGGAGCCAGAGACTACCGAATCTTTTGTAGTTTTGACTGTAATTTGATATCTGATCATTGAAATAGTTACCATTTTGAGAGTTTTGTTGAAGTAATATATTTTTAGATATATTCCACAATGTTTATTGCTATCTTTGCCATTTGTATAATTTCGAATATTAATGTCCTTTTGTATTTTGTTTCTTTTTCAGACCACACACACACACATACACACATACGCATATTCACCCCGCAATGGGAATTCAGTTTCAAGATTAAAGGTTGCTAACAACAAGTCAAAAGAAGTTCTCAGACCAGTATTCCCCCTTCAGAGTGTCCCACTCTATCACAGCCCCCTTCAGGCAGATATAGGCAGTGTCCACCAGCGTCTGACCAGAACTGAAGAAGCAGCTTGGAGGAGCTGAGAAACGTATTTGACCAAATAAACTTTTGTCCAGTTGACAAATTGAGTTTCTCCTTTTGCCGTACATTTCAAATAGAGTGAAGGTGTATGGAGTTTAAAAATACAGTGGAGAGTTTCCTGTGTAATGATACATGACAAGGGGGAATCAAGGTATGTTTGTGATGACGAAACAGCGTTATACAGATCAGAAAACAGTGTAATATGGGCCCTTTAAACGTTTGATTTTATTAGTTCCTGATAGTACACTGTAGGTATTATTGCTTGCTCAGGTACACACGGGTGATCTATAAAACAATTGAGTTGTTTATCAGGAAAGATGACATTCCTTCAGTCACCAAACCACATCACTATCACTCTTACTACTATTTCAAAATCAAACATTTACAAATCAACTTTTGACTTTCATGCACTAATTTCTACGTTTGAAATTATGTATCTGTAGTTTAATGTCATTTGTATGCCAATTGTATAAACATAGCACCTCTTTACAGGGGTGTAGCTCCAAATTCTAGGCTCTGGGTACAAATCACCTCGGTAGGCCCATACTACATGATGTTTAACGTAAAATGCACATTACAGGCTTGGTGAGGGCCCCTCCTTGCAACAACCTTTGTACATTTATGTTTAGAGATGAACTTCAGCTGCAAATTATTCTAAAAGAGGTTAGATCAAATGAATTAGATCTAAAATGTAATTTAAAGCCAGACCGGCAAAAACTAGACCAAGATAAAGTGCGATTTCCTCCAGTGTCAGATATTGTACTATAGATACATATTCCTATGATATTCATGCAAAAAAATGTAAAAGAAAGTATGAAATTGACCCTATAGGCACTTACAGATGTGTTTTCCGAGTTTTCAGGAGAGCTTGTTCTGCTGTAGCCTCTGTATTTCCTGAGTGTGAATGCCTTTTATTTTCATTTTTAACACTAGATATCAGGGTGAGGCCAGCCACACCTCACATTCATCACCGGACTTGTTTTGGAAACGCAATGTTTGGACTACAAATATTTTATGTACTGATATACTTCACAGGCCCACTGACAGAAATTTGTGGGCTCAGGACAAGAAGCCTCACATGGGCTCGCCCTCTTTTATAAATGAACAGAAAGAAGATCCAATCTGGGCCCCTAAAACCCTTTGTCCCTGTCGATGTCCCTGTAACTTATTTATTAAGAAAGAAAGGGAAAAAATCAAATAAAATTAATTTGCTCAAGTGGACCACAAGAGGGCGATATTGTTTTTTTTTTCTCAGTATTTATGTTTTCTCAGCAGATGAAAGACTGAAAGGGAACTGAGCAGAAAATAGATACAGTATTTAATGTACATAAAACCAACAAAATGTAAATTGGCATTTTTGCCAAACTACATGTTTTTTTGGTTGGGGGTTCATCACCTGCTTGTTTCTATGGAGATGTCATTGCTCTGCCTGGAATGTTCCACAGTATTTAACAGCTCCACTTTACATTTATTCAATTAGAGGTGGTAGTTGAAGTAGTAGCTCAAAAATGCCTAGAAAAACAGGCACTGTGACTGAGTGGGATCGCCTCTCCACAGATCTGACCTGTAACTTGGTCTGGTTTGGTCTCCATGAAGAGAGAAAAGTTTAATAAGTTAAGATCAGACTTTATTGATCTCACACAGGAGAAATTCACTTGCCACATTAGTTCCAGGCAGTTTAGCGCACAAGAAAGTTTGAACAGAAAGTGCACGCAGACAATTAGTAATAATAATAAAAATAAGAGAGTATAGAAAATATTGCACATCTGGACTATACAATGGAGTTGTACAGTCTGATGGTGGTGGGGATGAAGGATCTGTGGTAGCGCTCCTTCTTGCACTGGGGGTGCCTCAGTCGGCTGCTGAAGGAGCTGCTCAGCTCCTCTACAGTCCGGTGCAGAGGGTGAGAGGTGTCGTCCATGATGGACGTGAGTTTGGCCAGTACCCTCCTCTCAGCCACCTCCTCTACAGAGTCCAGAGGACAGCCCAGGACAGAGCTGGCCCTCCTGACCAGCTTATTAAGTCTCTTCCTGTCCCGCTCTGTGCTGCTCGGGGCCCAGCAGACGACAGCGTAGAGGAGAGCAGAGGCCACCACAGAGTCATAAAAAGTCTTGAGCAGAGGCCTGCACATTCCAAAGGACCTCAGTCTCCTCAGGAGGTGGAGGCGACTTTGGCCCTTCTTGTACAGGGCGTCGGTGTTGTGGGACCAGTCCAGTTTATTGTTGAGGTGAACACCCAGGTACTTGAAACTGTCCACAGTCTCTATGTCCTGCCCCTGGATGTTCACCGGTGAGTGAGGTAGTGGTCTCCTCCTGAAGTCCATCACCAGCTCCTTTGTCTTACTGGTGTTAAGGCTCAGATGTGAAATGGAGTGGGGGTGTCACCGTGTTTTTTGATCGAGACCATGTCACGAATGTGTGGTCCAAATTTGGTGTCTACGACAAAGTAAAATTTTTCTGTTCCATGCAATCTCCCTAGGGGGCGCTATTACGGCCAATTGAGATTTTCTTATATCAATCTGTGTAGGGCCGGGGTGTTCACCAACGATTAAAGTTTGAGTAAAATCGGCCAAAGTATGTGCGAATTATCACTCGTCGAAATTTGACAGGAAATGGCGCCTTCGCCACCAGGTCACATGGTCTATCCAAAATGGCTGGTTGGTTGCCTAGCAACGGTATAATATACTTTTTGTTTATCTTCCCATGATGCATCTGTGTACCAAATTTTGTTTGACTACACCAAAGTTTTTTCCAGAGAATCCTAATAACAAGGACAGATGTTTGGCCTGTTGCCATGGCAACACGATGGGAGATGCCCGGGGTCATCATTGAGATTTTTGATCGAGACCCTGTCACGAATGTGTGTACCAAATTTGGTATGTTTACGACAAAATCAAATTTTGCACTTCCATGCAATCTCCCTAGGGGGCGCTATAGCGTCCATTTCAGATTTTCTTATAGAAATCTGTTCAGGGCCGGGGTGTCCACCAACGATTAAAATTTGAGTGATATCGGCCAAAGTATGTGCGAATTATCACTTGTCGAATTTGATGGCGAGCCACAAAAACGAACCTGAAATTTGTGGCGTTGTCACGGAAACACCGTTCACTCTTTTAGAACGCTTTTAACAACTTTTAATGTCCCACTTGTCTAGATGATACAGCACGATTCTGGTGAGTCTGGGTCAAAAACCCTAGGAGGAGTTCGTTAAAATATGAGGACAGGAAAATGCGCCCTCGATGCCAGGTCACGTGCTCGGTCCAAAATGGCTGACTTCCTGTTGGTCGCTTAGCAACCGCATAATATACTTTTTTGTTCCTTATCCCATGATGCATCTGTGTACCATATTTGGTATGGCTACAACAAAGTTTATGCTGGGCGTCCCATTGGCGACGACAGATGTTTGGCCTGTTGCCATGGCAACACGATGGGACATGGCGTGTTGACGTCATTAAGTTTTTTGATCGATACCCCGTCATGAATATGTGTACCAAATTTGGTATGTCTACGACAAAGTAAAATTTTGCGCTTCCATGCAATCTCCCTAGGTGGCGCTATAGCACCTATTTCAGATTTCCTTATATCAATCTGTTCAGGGCCGGGGTGTCAACGAACGATTAAAGTTTGAGTGATATCGGCCAATATGGCTGGCTGGTTGCCTAGCAACGACGTAATATACTTTTTTATTCCTATTCCCATGATGCATCTATGTACAGAATTTGGTGTGGCTATACCAAACTGTCGAGCATCCTATTGGCAGGGACCTGTTACCATGGCAACACGATGTGAGATGGCATGGGGGTGTCACTATGTTTTTTGATCAAGACCATGTCACGAATGTGTGGTCCAAATTTGGTGTGTCTACGGCAAAGTAAAATTCTTCTTTTCCATGCAATTACCCTAGGGGGCGCTATTATGGTCATTTCAGATTTTTTTATGTCAATCTGTTCAGGGCCAGGGTGTACACCAATGAGTAAAGTTTGAGTGAAATCAGCCAAACTATTAGCACATTATCACTCGTCCAAGTTTGACAGGAAGTAGCGCCGTCACCACCAGGTCACATGGTTTATCCTATATGGGTGGTTGGTTGCCAAGCAATGGCGTAATGTACTTTTTGTTCCTCTTCCTATGATGCATCTGTGTACCAAATTTGGTTTGACTATGACAAAGTTTTTGCCTGGCGTCCCATTGGCGAGGACAGATGTTTGGCCTGTTGCCATGGCAACACGATGGGACATGGCGTGTTGGCGTCATTGAGTTTTTTGATCGAGACCCTGTCATGAATATGTGTACCAAATTTGGTATGTCTATGACAAAGTAAAATTTTTCTGTTCCATGCAATTACTCTAGGGGGCGCTATAACGGCCATTTTAGATTTTTTATATCAATCTGTTTAGGGCCAGGGTGTCTAACAACGATTAAAGTTTGAGTTAAATCGGCCAAACTATGAGTGCATTATCACTCATCGAAGTTTGATCGGAAGTGGCGCCTTCGCCACCAGGTCGCATGGTCTATGCAATATGGCTGGATGGTTGCCTAGCAATGGTATAATATACTTTTTTGTTTCTATTCCCATAATGCATCTGTGTACCAAATTTGATTTGACTACACCAAAGTTTTTGCCAGGCGTCCCATTGGCAAGGACAGATGTTTAGCCAGTTACCATGGCAACAAAATGGGAGATGGTGCGGGGGCGTCATTGAGTTTTTTGATCGAGACCCTGTCACAAATGTGTGTACCAAATTTGGTATGTCTACGACAAAGTAAAATTTTACACTTCCATGCAATCTCCCTAGGGGGCGCTATAGTGTCCATTTTAGATTTTCTCATATCAATCTGTTCAGGGCTAGGGTGTCCATGAACAATTGAAGTTTGAGTGAAATCGGCCAAAGTATGTGCCAATTATCACTCGTCGAATTTGATGGCGAGCCGCAAAAACACACCTGTAATTTGTGGCGTTGTCACGGAAACACCGTTCACTCTTTTAGAACGCTTTTAACAACTTTTAATGTCCCACTTGTCTAGATGATACAGCACGATTCTGGTGAGTCTGAGTCAAAAACCCTAGGAGGAGTTCGTTAAAATACGAGGACAGGAAAATGCGCCCTCGGTGCCAGGTCACGTGCTCGGTCCAAAATGGCCGACTTCCTGTTGGTCGCTTAGCAACTGCATATTATACTTTTTTGTTCCTTATCCCATGATGCATCTGTGTACCAAATTTGGTTTGACTATGACAAAGTTTATGCTGGGCGTCCCATTGGCGATGACAGATGTTTGGCCTGTTGCCATGGCAACACGATGGGACATGGCGTGTTGACATCATTAGGTTTTTTGATCGATACCCCGTCACGAATATGTGGACCAACTTTGGTATGTCTACGACAAAGTAAAATTTTGCGCTTCCATGCAATCTCCCTAGGTGGCGCTATAGCACCTATTTCAGATTTTCTTATATCAATCTGTTCAGGGCCGGGGTGTCCACCAACGATTAAAGTTTGAGTGATATCGGCCAAAGTATGCGCAAATTATCGCTCATTGAAATTTGATGGCGAGCCACAAAAACGAACCTGAAATTTGTGGCGTTGTCATGGAAACACCGTTCACTCTTTTAGAACGCTTTTAACAACTTTTAATGTCCCACTTGTCTAGATGATACAGCACGATTCTGCTGAGTCTGGGTCAAAAACCCTAGGAGGAGTTCGTTAAAATACGAGGACAGGAAAATGCGCCTTCAACTCCGGGTCGCGTGCTCGGCCCAATATGGCGGACTTCCTGTTGGTCGCCTAGCAACGCCGTAATATATTTTTTGGTTCGTAACGACATGACCTATCCACCACCCGAATTTCGTTTATCTACGACAAAGTTCATTTATCGGGTATAGCCATAGACGCAATGTATTTTGATTTTCGAGGTGGCGCTGTCGAGCCATTTTTTAATATTTTTTAATACAGATTATTTGTAAATTCCTTTTTTGGCGTTCTTGAATTTTGCGCAAACTTTCGTGAGTTTTCGTCCGTGGGAAGTACCCGAAACCTGAAAAAGTGGTCGGGAAAATAATAATAATAAGAAAAACCAGAACAGTAACAATATAGTACCACGAATGGTGGCACTAAATATATCAATGGAAAGGGCGCGCGTCCAGTAACGCACCCGTGGGGTCCATTGACACCTACCAGCCCGTTGCACACGTTCCACGCTGGTTCTGCAGTGCTTCGCACCGCAGAACGGTTACAATAGGCCCTATGCGCTCTTCAGCGCTCGGGCCTAATTAAAGCCGCAAGCGGCGTTGGTCGGGACCTCGCACCTGCGGCCTATGGGGGTGGGGGGGCATGCTCCATGCCAGCAATACAAAGTATTTTCAGCCGCACAAGATGTCATGTCAATCTAAAGCACAGTAGCAGCTTCAGTGCATTTTTTTTACAGTTCCCTTGTCTACCACATGGTGGCGCTATGACATACGGGGCAGTTCATTTGCATAAAAATGTTTCTCTTCATCATATACAAGGCTATACCAAATTTTGTGTGGTTGGCTCAAGTGGTATGCTAACCGTGACCTACTTTATGTTTAGGGGGCTAAGCTTTGCCTACCATATGGTGGCGCTATGCCAAACTACCATTTAATTTGCTTGAAAATGTTAATAGTCACAATATACATGAGCGTATGGGGTTTCAGGCTTTTAAACCCTGCTAAATGCAGTGGTAACACACCTCCTATTGAATTTGGCACTTTCAAATGGTAGCAAAATTCATCAGGCCGCCATTTTGTCATCTTACAAGATATCAAAAATCCCTTCGCAATTTAACATCTCCAATGTCTTGAGCTCATGTACACCAAATTTTACGCCCATCTGATGTACGGTGTAGGAGGAGTGTTTTAAAATCTATTCTATGTCATATCACAGAAAATCGCAATACAAGTCTTCTTATCTCACTTTCTGTTGGGCGTGGCCATGACATTGTAATTACAATTTTGTTCATCTTAGTGAGATACACACCCATACCAACTTTCGTGTGTCTGGCTGAAATCGTATGCCACCCACGATCCTCTTTGTGTTAAAGTGCTCATTTGCGGTACATTTTCTGACAGTTCACTGGCCTGTCATATGGGGGCGCTATGTCAAACTGCCAGTTATTTGGCATGAAAATCTTGGTAGTCCTCATCTACATTACCCTGTGAAGTTTTAGTCTGAGGAAGAACTCCAAATTCAATAAATATCTCCCATTCATAACTCCCATTCAATAAATACCTAAGTTTATCGATCCGCCGTATCGTCATATTACCGCCTATTTGAAAATCCTTCGCAATTTAACATCTCCAACGTCTTAAGATTATGTTCACCAAAATTTAAGCCCATCTGAGGTACATTGTAGGAGAAGTGTTTCAAATTCCATTGAATGTCCAATATCCACAAAATCACACAAAAGGCCAATTATCTCACTTCCTGTTGGGCGCGGCCATGACATTGCAGTGAGGCGTTTGTTCGTCTTATTGAGATACACGTCCCTACCAAATTTCGTGCGCCTATCTTAAACGGTATGCCAGCCCCGAAAGACAACGCGCCAGCCCCGAAAAACAACGCGCTAGGGGGCGCTATCAAGCTCCTGGGGGTCACCGGGGGACGGGTCTTTTTGGAGGCGTAGCTGCCGCCCTATGTGATGCCCGTGCAAAGTTTCGTTCATTTTGAAGCATGGGAACATGTTCAAAATTGCCCAAAAGCGTGATAAAAAAAGTGTCCCAAGAATAATAATAATAATAGAGAAACAGAGCAACTTCAATAGGGACCTCGTGCCCCTTCGGGCTCGGTCCCTAATAATAATAGAGAAACAGAGCAACTTCAATAGGGACCTCGTCCCCTTTCGGGCTCGGTCCCTAATAATAGAGAAACAGAGCAACTTCAATAGGGACCTCGTCCCCCTTCGGGCTCGGTCCCTAACAATAATAGAGAAACAGAGCAACTTCAATAGGGACCTCGTCCCCCTTCGGGCTCGGTCCCTAATAATAGAGAAACAGAGCAACTTCAATAGGGACCTCGTCCCCCTTCGGGCTCGGTCCCTAATAATAATAGAGAAACAGAGCAACTTCAATAGGGACCTCGTCCCCCTTCGGGCTCGGTCCCTAATAATAGAGAAACAGAGCAACTTCAATAGGGACCTTGTCCCCCTTCGGGCTCGGTCCCTAATAATAATAATAGAGAAACAGAGCAACTTCAATAGGGACCTCGTGCCCCTTCGGGCTCGGTCCCTAATAATAATAGAGAAACAGAGCAACTTCAATAGGGACCTCGTCCCCCTTCGGGCTCGGTCCCTAATAATAATAATAATAATAATAATAATAATAATAATAATAATAATAATACGGAAACGAAGCAACAACAATAGGGACCTCGTCCCCCTTCGGGCTCGGTCCCTAATAATAGAGAAACAGAGCAACTTCAATAGGGACCTTGTCCCCCTTCGGGCTCGGTCTCTAATAATAATAATAGAGAAACAGAGCAACTTCAATAGGGACCTCGTCCCCCTTCGGGCTCGGTCCCTAATAATAATAATAATAATAATAATAATAATAATAATAATAATACGGAAACGAAGCAACAACAATAGGGACCTCGTCCCCCTTCGGGCTCGGTCCCTAATTACAATACAATAAATACACACGACAATGGCACACAGACACAGGGCAAGAGGCCAGCAGGGGGCAGCGACAGCGGATAAAGTCAATGTTCACAGATCTGGTTTGTTTTAACTGTATTTTAAAGGTATTGATTAATCTTTGATTGATTGATTAAAGGTTTGATAAGTGTTAGCGGATCTGATGATTGTGGGTGTGAGGTTCCAAACTGAGGCAGCACGAACAGAAAAAGGAACTTTTCCTGAGGGGGATGATGCCGTCTCCTCGTGCTGCTCCTCTAGTTCTACTGTGGCTGGTGCTTCTGATGGAGATAAACTGACTGAGTGGTGGAGATGATACACCGTCAATGATTTTATAGATTAGGCAGAGATTAGAGTATTTGATCATGAGTATTTGATGTAAGTAAGTGGTGTTTTTGGAGTATTGGACAGTGGTGAAAATGGTTTAGTTTTTTTATCCAGAATTTGAACAGTTCGCTTGTAGAGTGATTGCAGAGGTTTCAGTGTTGTGGTGTTTGCCGGGGACCAGACGGGTAAACAGTTTGTAATGTGAGAGAGAATCATTGAGTGCATGAATATTTTAGCTGCTTGGTTGGACATTTGATGCCGAATGTGTTTGAAGTTGCGAATACTGAGTTTTATATGATTACATATTTTATTAATGTGAGATTTGAATGATAATTTTGCAGACACTTTACACTACTGGAACTGTATTTATGATGCTTTTTTATCTATTTATGATACTTTTTATCTTTATGCTTGTTGTATTTTTACACTTCTGTAGCCGGGAGTCCGTCAAAATTTCGTTATGCTTGCATAATGATAATAAAGAATCTTGAATTTAGAGTCTATTAGAATTCCTAGATATTTGTATTGTGGGACAATCTGCAGCCATTCTCCAGAGACCAGGATGTCTGGAACTGTATGAGAAGTGTTGTTGCATTTACTGAAAATCATTGCTACTGTTTTGGATGTACAGTACAGGATGTATTCAGTTTAAGACAGGAGTGATTTAGCCAAGCTGAGATTTGAGCCTTGGAGTGAGTTTGTCCGCGACCTGGGAGATGTTATTGCCATGTGTGTATATTACCGTGTCGTCAGCGTACATTAGTATGTGGACATTGTTGCAAACGGAGGGAAAATCATTAATGTATAGTGAAAATAACAGTGGCGCTTATGTGGACCCTTGGGGAAGACCGGTGGACAAAGTCAGTGCTGAAGATTGTTGAGACTGAATGCGGACATGTTGAGAGCAGTTGGTCAGGTAAGATTCGATCCATTTCAGTGTATCTGGTGAGAAGTTAAATGTAGTTTAGACATCAAAATCTTGTGGTTCACAGTGTCAAAGGCCTTTTTTAGATCTAAAAATACAGCCCCCACTACCCCACCCCAATCTAGCAGTGCTCTGATGTTTTCAGCAAAATAGCAAGTTGCTGTTTCGTTCGAGTGATTGGTTCTGAAGCCAAACTGCATGGGTATATTGTGTGGTTTTCAGATGTGTGGTGATTTGATTTGCTACTAGTTTTTCCGCAAATAAACTTTTGCCTTTTTTTTTCCAACTTTTGTTGAGGCCCTCCTCAACACTCTGAAACATTGGTTGAAAAATAATCAAACATGCTCTCACAGGTAGATGTTTTTAAACTCAGAGAATGGCCTGTTGTGGTGAACTTGCTGCACTTCTGTCTCCTCTGTGTGTTCCTCTAAATGTTCTTCTGTTCTGACCTGCCTTAGGACAACAGATGTAAAGTAGCTCTTGTGCTAATTCCGGCATATTTACATTGATGCTGTTTATTAATATGCATTGTCCTAATTAAAATAAATACATTTATTCTTCCCTCCTTTTTTGGCACTGTTCATACCTAAAATGTTCCTGTGAAATAAAGGTCACTTTTGGAGAGGATTGTTGATGGGTTCTCTGGTTTTGGTGGTGGATGGCAGCGGTGACCAAGGAAATATACGAAACATACTGGATCATTCCTCTGTCAAAGTCTTTGACAATCCAAAAGCACAAGCCACCATTGTTTATCTCTTTATTTTATTTGTATTATTTTTGATCATGAAATGCCTTGACAGTTAATTCACATCTTTACCATTTCACACACACTTGTACATTCAAGACAGGATCAGCCAAACAAATGTTGGACCAATCCCAGTGTTCCTTATAGCTCTGTGCCCCGGCCTTCCTCCCCCTCACTCTCTTCTGGAGTCCTCCAGGTACTGCCCAAGTTAGCAGATCTGAAATGTGTTTGTGGGCGGAATTTAGGTGTTTAGTCCCACTTTAATACAGAAAAGGGTTAGGGTTACAGACAAGAGTCAAAAGCAGGTGTCCAAGGTGAGACAGACATGGCCATTCCTAATACTGTTTAAAATAACTTTACTAAACAAGTGTTTTCTTTAAATGGCCCATATGTATGGAGTAAGAAAGGACAAAATAACGTGTATTCACAAGAAATTAATCCACGCAAATAACGTGTCGTCATGCATATTTTGGATATACACGCGTCTTTGGTTGTAGTTGAGCATAAAATAAATATTTGCAAACTCTAAAAGGAGGTGTTGTGTGTTTGATATTTGTCAGAATACAAATCTAAAAGTTAGGACATCAAAAAGTTACGAGTACTCAGCATCGATCAGCATCGAGATTACGCATGCGCTGAAGTTTGTCCTCTTTCTTACTCCATATATCACACCAAACGCGCAAGCCTACCCGACTTCTGTCCACCATGCAGACTGTTCAGAATTTAGCGCCAAACTTCAGCGCATGCGTAATCTCGATGCTGATAGACTTTTCTTCTGCTGACGCATGTGACGTGATGACGTAACCAATTACGTATTTTTGTCCACTTTCTTCCATCTGAGAAATTTGTATTCGTACTTAAGACAGTACTCGTAACTTTTCGATGCAACTTTTAGATTTGTATTCTGACAAATATCAAACACACAACACCTCATTTTAGAGTTTGCAAATATTTATTTTATGCTCAACTACAACCAAAGACGCGTGTATATCCAAAATATGCAGGACGACACGTTATTCGCGTGGATTAATTTCTTGTGAATACACGTTATTTTGTCCTCTTTCTTACTCCATACATATGACAGTGTTTTCTGATGTGTTAGAATGTTGTTTCCTCATCACAAACAAACCTGGATGTCATTTGGTAATACAGGAAGTGCTCCACTGTGTTTACAACAATCAAAAAGACGAGGTAGCAGAAGGAACAGAGCAGCAGCCAAACTATTTCTGTTTGAGTATTTTTTTAATTTTTAGCACCTTCTAAAATGGGTCTCTGGCAAAAAAAAAAAAAAAAAGTGTTATCATACTAGCCTTCATGCGGAGACTCGTGAACACTCAGGGATAATGGAATATAGAATACACAATTACTACGAATAAACATGCATGAGTCGCTCATTGTGGGGGGTCCATAACGGAAGAGAATTTATTGCTGTGCCACACCCTTTTTATACCTGCACATCACATGATCTTGACCATGCACATTATTGGCTCCCTTCATAAAACAAATAAAAGTACATGTGCAATTAAACAAAATTAAACAATTGAGGGCATATATTATTTACTCATGTCAACACCCCCACTTGCACTCACATTGTTAATGCAATAAATCAAACGATTCACCACCGTGTGGCACATTACTCCTGTAATTACTTCCCAAACATAAACCTTTCCAATTTCAACAACTTATATTTGGTTGCAGGCTTCGTCATTACATCTGCCACCATTTCCTCAGTTGGACAATATTCCAGACTCACTTTCCCATCATTTACTGTTGACCTAACAAAATGGTATTTTATATCAACATGTTTGCATCTTTGTCTGCTTACAGGATTTCTTGCTAAAGCAATTGCGCTTTGATTATCCTCATACACTTTTGGTGTAGCGCATTGATATCCATCAATCCCTTCCAACAATTGTATCAGATACATACATTCTTGTACTGTTGCGGCTAATGCCATATATACCTGCTTCGCAAGTCGACAGTGCGACAGTGGGCTGCTTTTTGGTTCTCCATGAAATTAGAGGTCCACCCTCACTCAGGCTTACACAATAACCTGTAGTGCTCCGTCTGTCTGTCTGATCAGCTGCCCAATCTGCATCACTGTATGCTTGTATCCGCAGTTCCATGTCATTAGATTTTCTGTAACACAATTCTTTGTCACTTGAACCCTTAAGATACCTCAGCACGTGTTTCACTGTTGCCCATTGTTCTTCAGTAGGCTCACTGAAGTACTGTGACAGTTTACTGACTGTGTAACTAAGATCTGGTCTGGTGCATGTAGTCAGATAAAGTAGACTACCCACCACTTCTCTGTATTTTCTTACATCTGTCATTTTCTCAGCATCATGACTGTAATTGAGCTTCTGCTCGCAAGGTGTGGCCCTAGGTTTACAATCTTGCATATTGAACCTCTCCAACAGTTTGCCAACATACCCTTTCTGTGTCATTGTTACACATCCATCACACTGGTTAAAATCGATGCCTAGGAAGTGTTTCAATTGACCTAAGTCCTTCATCTTGAACTTTTCCATGAGCATTTCTTTTACCACCTTCAGTGCATTTTCATCACTGGCAGCTATGATGACATCATCCACCCATATTATTATGATCACCTTTTCTTTTGTGCCCTCTTTCACATAAACACAGTGATCAGCTGCATTCTGCCTGAACCCATTCTCACACAGATGCTCATCAAACATCTTATTCCAATTTCTGCCCAACTGCTTTAATCCATACAGTGACTTGTTTAACTTGTACACTAGGTTCTTTCCGGTTTCGATCTCAAACCCTTCAGGCTGTTCCATGAATATCTCGCAGTCAATAGGTGCATGCAGATATGCAGTTTTGACATCCATCTGATGCAAAATCAAATTTTCCTGGGCCGCCTTCTGCATTAACACCCGGATGCTAGTCAGGTTTGCGGTAGGAGAAAATGTCTCCTCATAATCCACCCCCATCTTCTGACTGTATCCTTTGGCCACATAACGTGCCTTATATTTATTTGACCCATCAACATCATTCTTAATGGCGTAGACCCATCTACCCCCCACTGCCTCCTTTCCTTCAGGTAAGCTGGTTAGGGTAAACGTGTCATTTTCTCTTAACGACTGCATCTCTTCCTGCATTGCGTCAATCCACTTTTTAGACTCATTGGAGGCTACTGCCTCCAGCCAGATGTTAGGGGCACATTACACACCAATCTGTAACAGTAATCTACGTTCATCATTAGCCTGTCATCAGTAACGTAAGCAGTTAGATAATCTGGCTTCTTCCTCTCTCTGGGAGGGTAACGCCTCTCCTCACTCCGAACTGGCTGTGCTTGGCTACTGGCCTCAGGTTCTGTCACTGGATTTTGAATCTCTGTCTGTCCGCCTCTCTCATCAGAATTCTGTCTGGTTCTGTTAGGCCTAATCGACACGTCCAAGTCATCGTCATCTGGCATCATGTCAGTCTGTGTCTGCTGCTCTACTCTCTTTTTGGTAACAAACTTGACCAACCTATGTTTCTGCACTTTCCTACTCTCTGGGTAATAGACCATGTAGGCTGGACTATTCTTGTCGTATCCGACAAAAACTCCCTTCTCAGATCTGGCATCAAGCTTTTTCTTGTCTTGTCTGTAAACAAAACACTCAGCCCCAAATTTCTGCATTCTTGACATGTTAGGCTGTTTCCTTGTCAGCATGAAGTATGGTGTCTGCTTTGTGCGGTTGCTAAAGCACCTGTTCCTCACTACAGCTGCACTATGTACTGCATATGTCCACAGGTTCTTAGGTAGCTCGCTCTCGATAAGCATACACCTGGCCATATCGAATAGTGTCCTCCAGTTTCGCTCCGCTGTTCCATTCTGGTGGGGCGAATAGGGCGCTGATGTCTCGTGCCTAATTCCATTCTTGCTAAGCAATGCCTGATAATCCTTCCCCATGAACTCTGTACCATTGTCTGATCTGATACATTTTACCTTCCCATATGGGGACATGTCAGTTAGGAATTTCTCAGTTGCTTGTGCAGTGTCACTCTTATTTCGCAGAAAATACACAAACACAGCACTGGAATAATCATCAGTGAATGATACGGCCCACCTGTATCCATCACGTGACTCTGGGTCAATAGGCCCAGCTAAATCTGTGTGCACTAATTGCAGGGCTGCTGTAGCCCTAGCATCAGGCTCTCTGCTCCTACTTTGGGTAAATTTCCCCTGGGTACACACATCACATCTCAATGTAGACTTGTCTACTTTCCCCTTGATTGTCATCCCATCGACAACATCCTGCAATTTTTGTACATCATTGTAGTTACAATGGCCTAGAATTTCGTGCCATGTTTGCATGTCATAACACCCATAACATTGATCATCATTACACTCACCATTCACAGTCTTTAAGTAATAGAGTTTGTTCAGTTCGTGAATGTGGAATTTGGTACCGTCTCTGACCTGTAACAGGCTATTCTTCTCTTTGAAGATGACTGTTGCGCCACTCGCCGTAGCCGCCTTAACGGAGAAAATGTCCTGCGGATATGAAGGGATGTAGAGTGCCTGTTTCAGCGTCGCGTTGTGGCAGCGGCCTCCACTGTCAATCAAGCACACCTCTGCATCTCCTCTCCGCGACTCCGTTGCTCCGCGTGCCGTCAGCCAACTCCACACAATGCGTGGCAGGCTGGAAACTCCGGTCAAACTTCTTGAATTTGGCTATATCCGTAATGATGTGCGAGGTAGCCCCCGTGTCCACCATAAGGCCTTTCTCTGTCACACCACGACCGGACTGGAAGACTGTCACACTCGCTAACCCAACTTCTCCGTCACTCGTCAGGAACGCATACGACCTGTTCTCTGGTCCCTCTGAAGCTTGTCGCGTGACGTCTCCACGCTGTTTCTTTCTGCAGTTGCCATCTCGGTGGGTACTGCTTCTACAGTGGTTGCACCACTGTCTGCGTGAACAGCCTTTCGCCCTGTGTCCTTTCTGCCCACACTTGAAGCACACGATATCTGCGTCGGGTCCCCGATCACCTGCATCTGCCATGGATCTCCCACCTGGCTGTGCACGCGCCTTCATCACGTTGTCCTCGGTGGCTGTAGCGCGCATTTTCTCATTGTCCTCGTAGCTTCTCAACTTTGTTTTAAACTCGGCAAAGGGCATGGTCTTATCTCGCTGGGTTATGTGAATGGTAAATGGTTTGAAAGATTCAGGCAATCCTTTCAAAACCATAGCCACAAGTAGTCCATCACTCAACTGTTCACCAGCATTTTTCAAAGCGGTCATCACAGTCTCTGCACGAATAATGTATTCGGTGACGCTTTCGCTGCTCGACTTCTGCAACGAAGTCAGCTCTGTGTAAAGACTATTCGCGGCTGTGCTGTGCCTGCATAATAGTCCCTTAAAATCTGTAATGCTGCCCGACCATCGTCAGCTGCATCTCGCATAACCAGCGATAAACTCTTGTCATCCAGGAACTGTATTAACTCGGCATAGGCGTCTGCGTTTTTCTCCTGTTCTTCTGCCTCATCCGCGTCTTCGTCGGGTTCCTCGAGGATGGTATCTCTTAGTCCTTGAAGTCGGAGATGTCCTAAGAATTTCGTTTCCCACAATTCGTAATTCTTTTCATCTCCATCGAAGACTAGCCGAGACCAACGGCTGCTGCTCGATCTGTCCATGGCCCTCCTCTCGTTTCTGTTAGCCATCTTAACTCGCTTAGCTGGCTAATGGCTAGCAACGTGCATGCAAAACTTTCCGACGACTTTCCTTCACTATCTCACTGAGCACTTCTGGGCCCATAACCTGTTATCATACTAGCCTTCATGCGGAGACTCGTGAACACTCAGGGATAATGGAATATAGAATACACAATTACTACGAATAAACATGCATGAGTCGCTCATTGTGGGGGGTCCATAACGGAAGATAATTTATTGCTGTGCCACACCCTTTTTATACCTGCACATCACATGATCTTGACCATGCACATTATTGGCTCCCTTCATAAAACAAATAAAAGTACATGTGCAATTAAACAAAATTAAACAATTGAGGGCATATATTATTTACTCATGTCAACAAAAAGTCACATTCAGAGGACAGAAATTAAACTTTCTTGAACAGCTTTAGAATGATCTTGAGCTGTATCAGAAGTTTAAGAGCACATAGACGAGTATACGCCCATGGAACATGTTGCCGTACAACTCACAGTAGAGCTGGACCTAGAACCATAGATTTTTGAAATTATAAAAGCATGTCACTTACATGCTGCGCGGGTGCGCGGACACGAAACAAGGCAAAGAGCCGCAATTCTGGTTTAGACCTGGTCTAGTCCTGGGCAGGGTGCACCGCGCTCATTCAACGGCACTGGCATGTCCCGGACGCGACGCACCAACCCCTTGAAGAAGTGCGCGACATGTGCACCACCGGCGCGAGGCCACGCGTACACCGGGGCTGTGAGCAAGAAATCGATCCGCGGCCCGGAGTGTGTACTCTCAGCCCGAGCCACAAACCAGCCGCACGAAACCAGCAAAGAGCGGCACGTGGTGGTTTAATCCTGGTTTAGTCCAGGTCTAGACCTGGTCCAGTCCTGGTTTAGTCCAGGTCCAGTCCAGGTTTAAACCTGGTTTAGACCCTAATTTGCATCCCTACTGCTAATGACAAAATAAAATGTTCATATTTATGTTGGTAAATGACTCACAATAATTCCCATAAATTACCAAAACTTCTGTGCAAAGTTACCAATTTGAAAATTCCCAAAATTCCCACGCCAAAGTTTCCATGGAAATTTTCCCCTTTGCAACTCTAATTGCTACTTATTTAGAATTTATTATTACTCTTTATATTTTTTTAGGTTTTTTTTAATTATATTATGTTGTGATATGTGAGCTGCTGTGTCCAAGTATTTTCCCTTGTGGATCAATAAAGTTTGTCTAAGTCCACATCTAAAGTACAGCTCTGGAAAAAAACAAGAGACCACTGCAAAATGATCAGTTTTTCTGATTTTACTACTTATAGGTTTATGTTTGGGCAAAAGGAACATTTTTGTTTGAGTCTATAAACGACTGACAACATTTCCCCCAAATTCCCATTATCGTTTAGAGCATTTATTTACAGAAAATGACAAATGGTCAAAATAACAAAAAAGATCCATGTTTTCAGAGCTCAAACAATGCAAAGAAACAAGATCAAATTCATTTTAAAACAACATAATACTAATGTTTACACTTAAGAAGAGTTCACAAATCAATATTTGGTGCAATAACCCTTATTTTTAATCACAGCTTTCATGCTCTCCACAAGTCTGTCACATTGTTCTTGGGTCCTAGTTTAGACCTGGTTTAGTCCCAGTCTTTCACATTGTTCTTGGGTGACTTTATTCCACTCCTGGTGCAAGAACTGAAGTAGCTCAGCTTTGTGTTTGTGTTGGAATTCTTCTTACAGATTGCTGTGATGTTCTCAGTCCAGGAGATGTCATCGGAGGTGAGAACACCAAGGAACCGGAAGGTGTTGACCCTCTCCACACACTCGCTGTTGATGTAGAGGGGAGCCAGGTCTCTGCGGTGCCTCCTGAAGTCGACGACGATCTCTTTGGTTTTCTTGGCATTCAGAGCCAGACACCAGGCGGCCAACTTCAGTATAAGTATATCAGTACACCAAATACTGATAGTCCAAACACTACGTTTGCAAAACAAGTCTGGTGATGAATGTGAGGTGTGGCTGGCCCCTGATATCTAGTGTTAAAAATGAAAATAAAATGCATTCACACTCAGGAAGTACAGAGGCTACAGCAGAACAAGCTCTCCTGAAAACTCGGAAAACACATCTGTAAGTGCCTATAGGGTCAATTTCATATTTTCTTTTACATTTTTTGCATGAATATCATAGGAATATGTATCTATACTGCAATATCAAACATTGGAGGAGAGTGAGAAGATCTGACTCATTTGATCTAACCTCTTTTAGAATAATTTGCTGGTGAAGTTCAAACACAATTGTACAAAGGTTGTTGCAAGGAGGGGCCCTCACCAAGCCTGTAATATGCATTTTACATTAAACATCATGTAGTATGGGCCTACCGAGGGGATTAGTACCCAGAGCCTAGAATTTGGAGCTACACCCCTGTAAAGAGGTGCTATGTTTACACAATTGGCATAAAAATGACATTAAACTACAGATACATAATTTCAAATATAGAACTGAGTGCATAAAAGTCAAAAGTTGATTTGTAAACGTTTGATTTTGAAATAGTAGTAAGAGTGATAGTGATGTGGTTTGGTGACTGAAGGAATGTGATCTTTCCTGATAAACAACTTTTATAGTTCACCCGTGTGTACCTGGTTTGATCTGTGTTATAACGCTGTTTCCTCATCACAAACATACCTTGACTCCACCTTGTGATGTCATATGGTTACACAGGAAGCACTCCACTGTGTTTTTAAACTCCAGACACTGTCACTTTTGACTAATTTGAAATGTAGTTGTGGGCGGAGCTTACGTATTAAGTTCCACTTTAATTTTATAATGTTGTTACCTCACCAAAAACACCCCTGGAGTTGTGTTTTGTTCCATTCAAACATGTTTGAGTAATTCTGGTTTATTCGTCTGTCTACATTACCAAAGCTTGAAATGCTCTGTTCCACCTTGTGATGTCACAAAGCAGTAGTTTTCAAGTTAACAGCTCCTTTTACCTTTTGTTCAGTAGATAATTCTTGGCTGAAATCATTCCAATTAGTTAGTGAAGGTGTTCTGAGTTTAAAAACACAGCAGAGCACTTCCCTTATGTATCTACAGTGGAGAAACAAAAGATTCACTTCACAAGAGGATGAACCAACACAGACATGAGAGCCAGAGTGGACCTCAGTCTGCCGTACATCTCCACCTAAAAGGACCTCAGTCTGTCGTACATCTCCACCTAAAAGGACCTCAGTCTGCAGTACATCTCCACCTAAAAGGACCTCAGTCTGCCGTACATCTCCACCTAAAAGGACCTCAGTCTGTCGTACATCTCCACCTAAAAGGACCTCAGTCTGTCGTACATCTCCACCTAAAAGGACCTCAGTCTGTCGTACATCTCCACCTAAAAGGACCTCAGTCTGCCGTACATCTCCACCTAAAAGGACCTCAGTCTGTCGTACATCTCCACCTAAAAGCCACGGGCCACTCCTTTGAGGACAGTGAGGTCCAGATCTTGGCCAGAGAAAAGAACTGGTTTGAGAGGAGGAGTTAAAGAGGCTATTTTTGTCAAGAAAGAGAATCCTTCCTTGAACAGAAATTGAGGTCTCAGACATTATTTGTCTCCATCTATAACTCTATCCTCAAACTTATCTCACAGCACTCTACAAAACAAGACACTCCACATTTGGCTCACTGATATGTATTATGTAAACACTCTGCCCTGTCTAGTTAGTAGTGTTTGCCTCTGCTTCAGTTTTCAATAAATTTCATTGATTTTTCTGGACTGCTCCCCTTCCCACCCGCCCGTCTGTCACCAACGAAAAAAACGCTGCGTGTTTTACCTGTCCAATTGTTGTTGTCATCATATGTTTGTGAATATTGTTACTGATTGTACTGCACTTTTCATCTCTGTTATCTCCAAGTTGGCCCCTCCCCTGGCCGTCTCTATCACTGTCCGGCTTGGTCTGGGGGAAAGGAACTTTTGATCTTCTATGTGTACGTGTGCATATGGTTTTTCGACAATAAAGCAAACTATGAACTATGAACTAAATCAAAACAAACCAAGAAAACAATAGGGCTCCACTCCCACTGCATATTTAATAGGCCCACCTAACTCACAGAAACTGTAAACAAATAGGTGTGGTAGTTTCATACTAATTTCACTGTAGTTAGCGCCTCCTTCAGGCAGATATAGGCAGTGTCCACCAGCATCTGACCAGAACTGAAGAAGCAGTTTGGATGAGCTGAGAAACGTATTCGACCAAATAAACTTTTGTCCAGTTGACAAATTGAATTTCTCCTTTTACCATGGATTCTACCTGGACAACTGAGGGATTCTACACACAATAAAAAGTAGTATGGTGATGTAAATATTTAATATTTACATCATCAAACATTTAATAACCATAGTTGCTATATTTGCTTTAAACTGTGTTTTGTTTTGCAGGTGTACAGCATGTCTGCTGTACCCGACCTCACCTGCCCCATTTGCCACAACATCTTCCAAGAGCCCGTTCTCTTGTTGTGCAGCCACAGCTTCTGCAAAGGCTGCCTCGCAAAATGGTGGACCGAGAAACCTGGCCGTGACTGTCCGGTTTGCAAGATACTGTCGTCACAGAAGAATCCGCCTCTCAACCGGGCTCTGAAGCTCCTGTGTGAGGCCCATGTGCAAAGGCAGCCTGGGGAGTTCTGTGCTTTACACTCTGAGAAACTCCAACTGTTCTGTTTACATGACCTGGAGCCAATCTGTGTTGTTTGTAGAGACTCTTCCACACACAAGGATCACGGGTTCAGGCCTGTAATCGAAGCTGCGATTGAGAATCGAGAGGTGATCCGCACGTCCTTGCTACCGCTGGAAGAAAAACTCAAAATCCTACAAGAGTTCAACATCTGCTGTGCTCAGACCGTGGACCATATCAAGAAGCAAGCCCAAGATACCCAGAAACAGATCTGTGATGATTTCAAGAAGCTGCATCAGTTTCTGGTGGAGGATGAGGAGGCCAGGATCAAGGCTGTGAAGGAGGAAGAGAAGCAGAAGATTGAGAGAATGAAGAACAAAATGGAGGCTGTGAGTAGAGAGATAGAAGCTCTGTCACAAACCATCAAAGCCACAGAGGAGCAGCTGAGAGCCACAAATGTTTCCTTCCTGCTCGAATATAAGGCTTCATTGAAGAGAGTGCAGCGCTGCCCCCTGCTGGAGGAACCACATCTGGCTCCAAAAGCTTTGATAGACCAGGCGAAACATCTGGGCAACCTAGTCTTCAACATCTGGACCAGCATGAAGAAACTGGTAGAGTACAGACCTTTTGTTCTCGATCCTAACACAGCCCAACAACAGCTGCTGTTGTCCAGTGATCTGACCAGTGTGAGCCATGACAGCAAGAAGAACCTCCCAGATAATCCTGAGAGGTTTGATAAGTTTCTGTCTGTGCTTGGGTCTGAATCTTTTGACAGCGGCACTCACAGTTGGGTGGTTGCCGTGGAGAAGAATTCAAACTGGCTTCTGGGTGTGGTCTCAGAGTCGTTCCAGCGAAAAGGGAACATCTGCTCCGACTCAGGTTTGTGGAGGATCAGTTTGTGTGGGGATGAGTACTATGCTTTTTCCCCGCCCAACATTGCCGTCAAACTCTCCCTGAGGAATAAGCCGACTAAAATCAGAATAAACTTGGATTTTAAGAAATGGAAATTGTCTTTTTGTGATGCAGATACAAACGCATGCATCCACACGTTCACATATAATTTCAAAGAGAAGCTCTATCCCTTCTTTAACACTAGTGATAAAGCGCCACTGACAATTGAACCTCAGGACCCGCTCGAAGGCAACCAAGGACACTGGTGGTGGGTTTTTTTAAGGAGGGGGTCTTTTACTTCTATGGGGTTGTAACTGCCAGTGTTGTACCTGAACGCATTCACTGAACGATAGTTCATGAACGCGTTCATATTTTGGGCGAATGTTCAACCTCGTTCAATAGGGTCTCAGATTTCTTTAGTGTTCCAGGCGAAAACCCGCAGGAAAAAAAATAATTTAACAACACCAGCGTCGTATCGCCGCATGTGTCATCGAAGCAAGACAGAACAAAAAAGGCAGCATGGAGACATGGAGACGACTGTAGCAGGAGCAGCAAGGATTCGTCATATGAACATTTAAAAGAGCTCTATGAGAAGGTCGGTGAGGAAGGGAATAACCTCACATTTATGTGCAAACTTTGCCCGCCGGCTTTCAAGAAGAAAATCCACCTTCACCTCGAGCCTTTCCTGACCAACCCGGAGCCGGTCGCGGCGCATCGCCGCAGAGGAAGTGCGCTTGGCGGAGGCCAGTGACACCCGGGGAGAGGGGATCCTCCCGCACCGGGCGGCTGTCCCTTGCTCACCGAGTTGAATCCCCCGGGCGGACCCCACCCGTTTACCTCTAAACGGTTTCACGTCCTCTTTCAGGCTCAACCTTATTTCCTACTTCAGCCTGGTTCATAGCTCTGTTTGTGGTAGCAGAATGTTCCGTATGCCACTGTCCTGTTTTCCTTTAATAATAAAAAAGACCATCCAAGCAAGTAGCAACTTTTCCCTCATGTTTTTTGACAATATACTGTAGGGGTGAGAGTTGCAGCTGCTCCTAGTGTGGACTGAACAGACAGAAACAATGGGGAAATCCTGTTGCCTAAATGTTATTGTGACCCTGGTTGGATAAGGATGTGAAATTGGATCTGAAGATGGAATCTAACACATGGTTTGATTGTTCAAACTGATATAATAATTGCTGTCTATGGTTCTATATGGGCTTTGGCAATGATATTGAAAAATAAGAGCTCGCAACAATGTATTGGGAAAAAAAAAAGAACTATGAACTACTTCATTTTTTTGAACTATGAACAAACTACTAACTATAAACAATTATGAACTATGAACTAGTTCATTTTGAAATGTGTGAACTGAACTTTGAACTAGTTCATGTAGAAAATGAACTTTCCCAACACTGGTAACTGCTAACGTATAACATATTTAGAGCACCATGTTTTACCTTTTATTGTTTTGCAAATGCCATTGGTTTATAGGTCTCTCCTCCCTTTGCTCTCTGCATTAAGTCGCTCCCCCTACAGAGCACAGTCAGCGTACATCCCCCTAATGAAACTACTGCACATTGCATCAGGTTTGTCAAGTTGTTGTGTACAGTTTTGTGTCATGGTTTTGTATATTTCTGCACCCACTGCACCAGACCATAGAGGGACAGAGGAGCTCATTCAACAGGCTCCTACAGCTCCACTCAAACAGTGAGAGATACAGGACGACATTGATACTATAATACTCCCTACAACTGTACAACTCACCCTTATGGAACAGATAACCCTATGTCCTGTCAATCATCACATCATCTGTTTTCCTTATGACCTCTTGTACATAGTTGACATATTTTTATTACTTATTTTTCTATTTTATTTTGACTTGTACATATACATTTATATAATTACGCCTTATTTGACACCGGTTTATTGCTACTTATTTAGAATTTATTATTACTCTTTATAATTTTTTTTATTTATTATTATATTATATTGTGATGTGTGAGCTGCTGTGCACAAGTATTTTCCCTTGTGGATCAATAATGTTTGTCTAAGTCCACATCTAAAGTATATCAAGTAGTAGTAGTAGTACTAGTAATAGTAGTAATAGTTTTTCTTTTTTTTCCTGTTTTCATTTATTAAGTAATTTGAGATCAATATTGTGATTTAAAAAGTACAAAATATAACAATGATCCATGGGTGTCATAGATTTGATCAATATAGCAATATGTTTTGATTTACATTAAAGGTGCATTGTGTAACTTTTCTGGTGGAGGCTCATCAAATGCTTTTCTCCATGGAGATGTTATTGCTTTGTCTGGAATGTTTCACAGTATGACATTGACCATGGAGAGGGTGATCCTCAGTCACCTCCGCTCTGTGGTGAGCCCCACCCTGGACCCGCTGCAGTTTGCCTACAAGCCAAACGTAGGAGTAGAGGACGCCATCATCTACTTGCTGCAGCGGGCGCTCACCCACTTAGAGACCGCCGGGAGTGCTGTGAGAGTCATGTTCTTTGACTTCTCCAGCGCCTTCAACACCATCAGGCCGGCGCTGCTGCGGGGGAAGCTGGAGGACGCGGGAGTTGATGGACATCTCGCTGCCTGGACCATCGACTACCTCACTGACCGTCCACAGTACGTGCGGCTGCGTGGCTGTGAGTCAGAGTTGGTAGTCTGCAGCACTGGGGCCATCCAGGGAACTGTCATCTCACCCTTCCTCTTCACCATCTACACCTCGGACTTCACATATAACACGGACAGCTGCCATCTCCAGAAGTTCTCTGACGACTCGGCCATTGTGGGCTGTGTGTCTGAGGGGAACGAGCTGGAGTACCGCTCGGTCATCAGAGACTTTGTGGACTGGTGTGGGCGCAACCACCTGAGCCTTAACACCAGTAAGACAAAGGAGCTGGTGATCGACTTCAGGAGGAGACCACTACCTCACTCACCGGTGAACATCCAGGGGCCGGACATAGAGACTGTGGACAGTTTCAAGTACCTGGGTGTTCACCTCAACAATAAACTGGACTGGTCCCACAACACCGACGCCCTGTACAAGAAGGGCCAAAGTCGCCTCCACCTCCTGAGGAGACTGAGGTCCTTTGGAGTGTGCAGGCCTCTGCTCAAGACTTTTTATGACTCTGTGGTGGCCTCTGCTCTCCTCTACGCTGTCGTCTGCTGGGCCCCGAGCAGCACAGAACGGGACAGGAAGAGACTTAATAAGCTGGTCAGGAGGGCCAGCTCTGTCCTGGGCTGTCCTCTGGACTCTGTAGAGGAGGTGGCTGAGAGGAGGGTACTGGACAAATTCACATCCATCATGGACGACACCTCTCACCCTCTGCACCGGACTGTAGAGGAGCTGAGCAGCTCCTTCAGCAGCCGACTAAGGCACCCGCAGTGCAAGAAGGAGCGCTACCGCAGATCCTTCGTCCCCACCACCATCAGACTGTATAACTCCAGTGTATAGTCCAGTCGTGCAATATTTTCTATACTCTCTCATTTTTATTATTATTACTAATTGTCTGCGTGCACTTTCTGTTCAAACTTTCTTGTCCGCTAAACTGCCTGGAACTAATGTGGCAAGTGAATTTCTCCTGTGTGAGATCAATAAAGTCTTATCTTATCTTATCTTATCTTGCAAAACAAGTCTGGTGATGAATGTGAGGTGTGGCTGGCCTCACCCTGATATCTAGTGTTAAAAATGAAAATAAAATGCATTCAGAGTCAAGAAGTACAGAGGCTACAGCAGAACAAGCTCTCCTGAAAACTCGGAAAACACATCTGTAAGTGCCTATAGGGTCAATTTCATATTTTCTTTTACATTTTTTGCATGAATATCATAGGAATATGTATCTATAGTACAATATCAAACATTGGAGGAAATCGCACGTTATCTTTGTCTAGTTTTTGCCAGTTTGGCTTTAAATTAAGTTTTAGAGTGAGAAGATCTGACTCATTTGATTTAACCTCTTTTAGAATAATTTGCTGGTGAAGTTCAAACACAATTGTGGCCATACCTGCCTGTCAAAGCCTGATCCCATCAGATCTCAGAAGCTCAGCAGGGCAGGGCCTGGTTAGTACTTGGATGGGAGACCGCTGGGAATTCCAGGTGCCACAGTGGGGCGCTAGTTGCAAAAAACTGTCGCTGTGTCCTTAGGCAAGACACTTTACCCACATTTGCCTTGTATGAAAGTAGTGTGTGCGTGAGTGTTGGAGGTGGCCTCGCTTCTGTCAGTCTGCCCCAGGGCAGCTGTGGCTACAGAAAGTAGCTTACCACCACCAAGTGTGGAGTGAATGAACAATGAACTGTAAAGCACTTTGGGTGTCATGAAAGGCGCTATATAAATGCAATGAATTATTATTATTATTATTATTATTATTATTACAATTGTACAAAGGCTGTTGCAAGGAGGGGCCCTCACCAAGTCTGTAATATGCATTTTACATTAAACAACATGTAGTATGGGCCTACCGAGGGGATTAGTACCCAGAGCCTAGAATTTGGAGCTACACCCCTGTAAAGAGGTGCTATGTTTACACAATTGGCATAAAAATGACATTTAGCTACAGATACATAATTTCAAATATAGAAATGAGTGCATAAAAGTCAAAAGTTGATTTGTAAACGTTTGATTTTGAAATAGTAGTAAGAGCGATAGTGATGTGGTTTGGTGACTGAAGGAATGTGATCTTTCCTGATAAACAACTTTTATAGTTCACCCGTGTGTACCTGGTCTGATCTGTGTTATAACGCTGTTTCCTCATCACAAACATACCTTGACTCCACCTTGTGATGTCATATGGTTACACAGGAAGCACTCCACTGTGTTTTTAAACTCCAGACACTGTCACTCTATTTGAAATGTAGTTGTGGGCGGAGCTTACGTATTAAGTTCCACTTTAATTTTATAATGTTGTTACCTCACCAAAAACACCCCTGGAGTTGTGTTTTGTTCCATTCAAACATGTTTGAGTAATTCTGGTTTATTCGTCTGTCTACAGTACCAAAGTTTGAAATGCTCTGTTCCACCTTGTGATGTCACAAAGCAGTAGTTTTCAAGTTAACAGCTCCTTTTACCTTTTGTTAAGTAGATAATTCTTGGCTGAAATCATTCCAATTAGTTAGTGAAGGTGTACTGAGTTTAAAAACACAGCAGAGCACTTCCCTTATGTATCTACAGTGGAGAAACAAAAGAGGATGTACCAACACAGACATGAGAGCCAGAGTGGACCTCAGTCTGCCGTACATCTCCACCTAAAAGGACCTCAGTCTGCCGTACACCTCCACCTAAAAGGACCTCAGTCTGCTGTACATCTCCACCTAAAAGGACCTCAGTCTGTCGTACATCTCCACCTAAAAGGACCTCAGTCTGCCGTACATCTCCACCTAAAAGGACCTCAGTCTGCCGTACACCTCCACCTAAAAGGACCTCAGTCTGCCGTACATCTCCACCTAAAAGAAACGGGCCACTCCTTTGAGGACAGTGAGGTCCAGATCTTGGCCAGAGAAAAGAACTGGTTTGAGAGGGAGGATAAAGAGGCTATTTTTGTCAAGAAAGAGAATCCTTCCTTGAACAGAAATTGAGGTCTCAGACATTATTTGTCTCCATCTATAACTCTATTCTCAAACTTATCTCACAGCACTCTACAAAACAAGACACTCCACATTTGGCTCACTGATATGTATTATGTAAACACTCTGCCCTGTCTAGTTAGTAGTGTTTGCCTCTGCTTCAGTTTTTAATAAATTTCATTGATTTTTCTGGACTGCTCCCCTTCCCACCCGCCCGTCTGTCACCAACGAAAAAAACGTTGTGCGTATACGTGTCCAATTGTTGTTGTCATCATATGTTTGTGAATATTGTTATTGATTGTACTGAGGGGTATTCCACGAAAGCTACTAAGCGCAAAGCCCGGCTTTATTCGTCAGTTGGCGCTAGTTACGTGAGAGTTCGGTTCCACGACGCTCGCTAAACTTAGTTCCCGCTGAGTTACTGGGGCAACATGGTCTTAGCAGATAGTCTGGTCGCGGGCTGGCTAAAGTTGTGGCTTAGTCAGGCCGTGTCGCAGAGAATACGTGCCTGACGTAAACAGAGTGTCAAACAAACAGTTCCGCACACCTCCCGCATGAGTATCTGTGTTGTCCGAAAACAACATCAGCAAAAAAACAAATTACCTTACGTTCTTGGTTCTTGACAAATCTCCGGTAATCTAAACACATGCTTTTGAACCGCTGTCTTTACATTAACAATTCCGGAGGTGTGTCAGAGAAAGACTTTGGTCAAGTGGTTATGTCCTATGACTCACATATGGGGGACCCGGGTTCGATTCCTGCTATTGACCTATTGATGTCCACTTCAAATTTGAGTTAAATTTTCACACATTTATATTTGGAATATATTACAGAAATGGAAATGAATTTAACCTACAATTATTGTTATCATCACATAAATTATATCAGTTGGGCCTAACATCACTCTCACTTGACGACATTGACACTTTATATTTTATGTGACATTTCTATCAAAGAATACAGTTACAGGTAAACCTTTACTTTTAAAACAAAATGTAGCCAAATAACAGGCACACTCCATGATGCAACATTTCAATGATTCAACAAATTTGCTTCAGAGATGCTGTGCAAGCCTCTTTAATGAAATCCTATTTATCAATTTCCATCAATAGGCATAAAACAATAAAAGACATTAGGTATGACATTCTGGTGTGAGGCCACTGCTGGAGGACTGCTGAGGGTCAGGCAAGGCACTGCTGGAGGACTGCTGAGGGTCAGGCAAGGCACTGCTGGAGGACTGCTGAGGGTCAGGCAAGGCACTGCTGGAGGACTGCTGAGGAGGGTCCAAGTGTACGCCATCTTCAGTAACTAGAACACAAACATACTATTAAAATACACAAATGCTTGGATCACAGCTGAGGCAAGCATTAGCCTAGAGAATACCTTGAATATACTCTTCATGAGAACTCGCAGGAAGGATCTTTGATGGGGTCCCTCCATCAATTACCTCCACCAGTGGGCGACCCCGGTTTAGGGCCAGTGCCAGCTCCTCTGCAGGTGAAAGGTTTTGAGGGGGGCTCCCACCTCCTGTGGCTTGGTAGCTACTGTTCATTTTAAATTAAATTAACCCCTTACAGTGGAGGGCCTTTTTTGAGCAATTGTCCCTAAAAGAACCTCTCCAAATTAAAATCATTCCTGTTATTGAAGTATATGGATTATATACAAATGTTTGGTCTCTGTGTAAAGGGAACATTCTCTAGTTTTACCCTCAGCATTTACATTCACTCCAAATGTGATTGGAAAAAAGTTACACACCTTGGAACACCAAAAAAAAAGTGTTTTTTTTATCCTCGCCTAATTTTTTTCTAAATATAAAAGGTGTCTATAGCTGCTGTTCATAGCTGAGGCCTAAAATACACTATCTTTCAATACAATAAGTTGTTGACCACTCAAATTTCAAATTGGGAATCAATAGCTGTAAAAATAAACTTTTTACTCCACTTTTTGTTATACTTTGTCCAGGCGTTTTATACAGGGATCATGTCTTTATCCAAACCTATCCAAACCTATCCAAATTGGAAACATTTAGAAAACGTTTAATAACTTTTGACTCATTCAACCTACAGACATCATTGAGGGCTCTACTGAAAGCTTACAACTAGAGGAATCCATTTCTGCACACAAGGTCACTATATTATGTCCCTGAGAATTACATTCTATAAAAAAGTGTTTTTTTCTATCAAAAATAGACCAAACAAGTGTTGAAAATGAAAATATGTATTGAAAAATTCTATAACACTGCACACTGTATACATTTTCAAAAAACCATGGACACTAAACGTTCCACACATATTTACAGGTATTTACACACTAAGAGTCTGGTGTGTTCCACTGACTGTAGCAGTCCCTTGTTTGAATAAAGCAGAGTGCAGTGTCACAGGTAGAACATTTTACAGCTGTCTTTGATATGCTTTCTAAAATGTTATTTTCAAAGATCAAAGCCAGCTTTATTGTCAATTCTCCCATATGTGTTCAACATAGTGAATCGAAATTTTGTTTCTCTCTGGCCAAGTAGTGCAAAAACAGTGTACAAAATACAATAAAGACAAAACAAAAACTATCTAAGACAAAAATCTAAATCTAAAAACTAAAATCTATTCTTATTTATTTTCTTATTTATTTTATCTAAACACCCAATAAATAATAGTAGGTCTATTTTACAAAAAGTGATCTAAATGCACAAAAAAAATCTAATGTTTATTGTTTTATTTTTATTCAAATACTACATCAAATAATTCACACTAATTCACACTACATCAAATACATAATAAAATGATACTTACACACTCAGAAGTACATCCTTCATAAACAACGCCTCCTCCTCACAGTCCATATCTGTTTCCTGATTCTCCACCTGCTCCAGACTGCTCCAGAGCTGAAATCGACTTGTGCAGTCTCCAAACTTAAATATTTTCTCTTTCCAGTCCTTTTAGCCATATTTTCAATCAAGGAAACTCAAATCAACAGCAAAGGCGCAAGACGCATGGCTGCGCGTAATTTACGCACAGTTTACGCACGGACCGCAATTTCGCGTTACGCAGCTGTTTCACGTGGAGCTTGTTGTGAAAGGCCTAACAAACTATATGTCTCCCTGTTCAGCTCCTGATTGGCTGTTCGCCTGAACTGTCAATCATCCTGTGTAACCTAACTTGTTGACTCAGCAAGCGTGAATGTGGTACTTGATTTTTACCGGAGCGTCACACATGATTGGACCTTTATCGGTCTCGCTCAGCCCAGACATCTTCTTACTGGCCGGTTCAAGTGTCAGTTTTCAGTATACTCTCGTGTTTAGCTGCTGCTAGCGCGGTTTTAGCGAGGAAAGTTATATTTTGCTTGATTTAGGCTAAAGAAGTGAAAAAAAAAACACTGGCGCTTATGTAAGTTGGGAAGACTTTCGCCATCGTATTGGATCTAAAACGTGTTTTGGATTAAATTGTTTTACTGGATTTTATTCGCTGGATCCTTACGGACAGAATGATACCAAGCTTGTGGTGAAATACAGATGTCTGACCTGTCCAGAGCCTTCAAAGGTAAGCAAAGTAGCAAACCTCGTTTTGTGCTTTTCCATATAAAAGCCCCATGTGCTCGGGGACTGATTGTTGTGCCGGGAAATGAACTGCATAGTCAAAAAGAGGAGACTGTAAGGTTTCATTTGATGTGTAGATGTCATAGGACACGTTCGGGAATGTGTGCTCTTATATGGAAAGAAAAAAAAAAACAGTGAACAAGCCCGTGCACGGGCCGGTCACAGCGTAAGAAGTAAGGTACCATTTCAACAGTATTACTAATTTCACTGAATAATAATATTAATATTAGCCTAGTTACCACTCTGCAAAATGTTTTTGTGCTTTGTCTTTACCTGCAAAACAGTCCTCTTCACATTATTCCTGCTCAAAGACAAGATAACACAGTTTAACGTATTAGTTGGAGCAAATACTTTTACACAGTAAAAATAAATTACAACTGACAAGACTGCTCTACAAATATATAATATTTATGACATCAACTGCCCATCAGTCACAATCTCCCACACCCCAGACGGTAACTTTTCCCCTCGGCCACAGATCAGTGTTGACATCAGTGGTGAAAAACAGACTTAAAAAACTCAACGTCCAGCACTGTTATAGGACTTAACTTACGTATTTAAGCGCTCGGCGATCTTCTGCCGCGCCATGTCTCTGGCCTTGGTTATTGCAAATGTGTTGTAGAGTTCCAAAAGCAACTTCTGTTCTGATGCGCTGAAATAATCGGCCCGAATCTTCGACATGATCGCGTTTTCGACAGTTGCTTGTTCAGGGCTTCTTATTTACCCTGTGCACGCGCGGAGGCCCGGCCTGATTAGGCCAGACTGAGCTTAGCTCTGACTAGGCGCAGCTGAAATGCGTTAGTGGAACGGCTTCAGGCTTTTGTCTAAGTTGTGTCTCAGCCAGGCGAGAACTTAGCACTTAGTCGCCGCTAAGTTTAGCCACGTTCGTGGAATACCCCCCTGCACTTTTCATCTCTGTTATCTCCAAGTTGGCCCCTCCCCTGGCCGTCTCTGGTCGTTTTCACACCTGCCTTGTTTGGTTCGTTTAAAACGAACCAGAGTTCGTTTGCTCCTTTGATTCGGACCTTTTGTTCTGGTGTGAATAAAAACCAAAAGTCTCGATCCGGAGCAAACAAGCGGACCGAGACCACCTAAAAAGGTCGGTCTCGGTCCGGTTCCATACGAACTCTGGTGCGGTTCGCTTGAGGTGAGAATGCAGACCGGACTCGATCCGACACAAGTTGGCTTTTTGTACTTAACGAGCTCCCGTCGTATGTCGAGCATTATGGGAAACTGAGGCTTATGAAACTAAACGAAACGAAACAAAACTAAACTTACAAGTCTTACTTACGTTTTGCGTGAAGAGCAAGAGTCAGAACTTGATGCGCGCACGAGCGCTGTCCTCCGTAGTCGTCTTGCCCTGTGACTTCGTCATTTGTAAATTGATTGTAAAATAGTGTAAACCTCACGATGCTGCTCAAACATTTGTGCAAACTGTATAAACTGAGCAAACCATATCGCTAAGGCTAGATTGAAAACAGCACGTAACACCATAATTCTCCTCCTTCCGCGTTTGGACACCGACAGGGCTCATTCTGTCCAATGTCTGAGCGACCTCAGCACATGTGCTTTTGTTTATAGACTTTAGTTCGCTTGGGGAAAAACTGCAGTGTGAAAGAACCGCACCAAAATAAAAAAATAAAAAAAATGTTTGGTCCGGACCAAAGCAAGTGAACTATCGGACTTTCCTGGTGTGAAAACGACCTCTATCACTGTCCGGCTTGGTCTGGGGGAAACGAAATTTTGATCTTCTATGTGTACATGTGCATATGGTTTTTCGACAATAAAGCAAACTATGAACTATGAACTATGAACTAAATCAAAACAAACCAAGATAACAGGAGAAGTTCAATTTGTCAACTGGACAAAGTTTGTTTGGTTGAAAACGTTTCGCCGCTCATCCGAGAGGCTTCGTCAGCTTGCTTATATCTTGCAAGATATAAGCAAGTGTCTTACCAGTATTCTTATTAGAGCTGACGAAGCCTCTCGGATGAGCGGCGAAACGTTTTCAACCAAACAAACTTTGTCCAGTTGACAAATTGAACTTCTCCTGTTATCATGGATTCTACCTGGACGACTGAGGGACTTTTCACGCATCAAAACAAACCAAGAAAACAATAGGGCTCCACTCCCACTGCATATTTAATAGGCTCACCTAACTCACAGAAACTGTAAACAAATAGGTGTGGTAGTTTCATACTAATTTCATTGTAGTTAGCTCCTCCCTTCAGGCAGATATAGGCAGTGTCCACCAGCGCCTGACCAGAACTGAAGAAGCAGTTTGGATGAGCTGCGAAACGTATTTGACCAAATAAACTTTTGTCCAGTTGACAAATTGAATTTCGCCTTTTACCATGGTTTCTACCTGGACAACTGAGGGATTCTACACACAATAAAAAGTAGTATGGTGATGTAAATATTTAATATTTACATCATCAAACATTTAATAACCATAGTTGCTATATTTGCTTTAAACTGTGTTTTGTTTTGCAGGTGTACAGCATGTCTGCTGTACCTGACCTCACCTGCGCCATTTGCCACAACATCTTCCAAGAGCCCGTCCTCTTGTTGTGCAGCCACAGCTTCTGCAAGGGCTGCCTCGCAAAATGGTGGACCGAGAAACCTGGCCGTGACTGTCCGGTTTGCAAGATACCATCATTACAGAAGAATCCGCCTCTCAACCGGGCTCTGAAGCTCCTGTGTGAGGCCCATGTGCAAAGGCAGCCTGGGGAGTTCTGTGCTTTACACTCTGAGAAACTCCAGCTGTTTTGTTTACATGACAATGAGCTAATCTGTCTTGTGTGTAGAGACTCCTCCACACACAAGGATCACGGGTTCAGGCCTGTGCTTGAGGCTGCGATTGAGAATCGAGAGGTGATCCGCACGTCCTTGCTACCGCTGGAAGAAAAACTCAAAATCCTACAAGAGTTCAACATCTGCTGTGCTCAGACCGTGGACCATATCAAGAAGCAAGCCCAAGATACCCAGAAACAGATCCGTGATGATTTCAAGAAGCTGCATCAGTTTCTGGTGGAGGATGAGGAGGCCAGGATCAAGGCTGTGAAGGAGGAAGAGAAGCAGAAGATTGAGAGAGTGAAGAACAAAATGGAGGCTGTGAGTAGAGAGATAGAAGCTCTGTCACAAACCATCAAAGCCACAGAGGAGCAGCTGAGAGCCACAAATGTTTCCTTCCTGCTCGAATATAAGGCTTCATTGAAGAGAGTGCAGCGCTGCCCCCTGCTGGAGGAACCACATCTGGCTCCAAAAGCTTTGATAGACCAGGCGAAACATCTGGGCAACCTAATCTTCAACATCTGGACCAGCATGAAGAAACTGGTAGAGTACAGACCTTTTGTTCTCGATCCTAACACAGCCCAACAACAGCTGCTGTTGTCCAGTGATCTGACCAGTGTGAGCCATGACAGCAAGAAGAACCACCCAGATAATCCTGAGAGGTTTGATAAGTTTCTGTCTGTGCTTGGGTCTGAAACCTTTGACAGTGGCACTCACAGTTGGGTGGTTGCTGTGGAGAAGAATTCAAACTGGCTTCTTGGTGTGGTCTCAGCGGCGTTCCAGCGAAAAGGAAGCATGTGCTCTGGCTTAGACTTGTGGAGGATCAGTTTGCGTGGGGATGAGTACTATGCTTTCTCCCCGCCCGACATTGCCGTCAAACTCTCCCTGAGGAATAAGCCGACTAAAATCAGAATAAGCTTGGATTTTAAGAAATGGAAATTGTCTTTTTGTGATGCAAATACAAACGCATGCATCCACACGTTCACATATAATTTCAAGGAGATCTATCCCTTCTTTAACACTAATGATAAAGCGCCACTGACAATTGAACCTCAGACAATTGAACCTTTTTTTTTTACTTCAATGGGGTAGTAACTGCTAACGTATAACATATTTAGAGCACCATGTTTTACAAATGCCATTGGTTTATAGGTCTCTCCTCCCTTTGCTCTCTGCATTAAGTCGCTCCCCCTTCAGAGCACAAGCAGCGTACATCCTCCTAATGAAACTACTGCACATTGCATCAGGTTTGGTAAATGGTCACATCTTTATATAGCACTTTTCCACCTTCTAGGCTTCTAGGCTTTACAACAAGGAACCACTCACCCATTCACACACACATTCACACACCAGTGTACGCAGACACCGGGGGCGAGGTGGGTTAAGTGTCTTGCCCAAGGACACGGCAGCATTCATCTGTGGGAGCTGGAATCGTACCAACCAACCTGTGGGTCAGTGGATCTGACCGCTCAACCACTGATGTTTCTTATGTCAGGAGCTGGATTTGAACCGCCAACCTTTGGATCAGTGGACAAACGCTCTACCAACTGAGCCACTGCACAACTACTTTGTTGTGTACAGTTTTGTGTCATGGTTTTGTATATTTCTGCACCCACTGCACCAGACCATAGAGGGACAGAGGAGCTCATTCAACAGGCTCCTACAGCTCCACTCAAACAGTGAGAGATACAGGACAACATTCATACTATAATACTCCCTACAACTGTACAACTCACCCTTATGGAACAGATAATCCTATGTCCTGTCAATCATCACGTCATCTGTTTTCCTTATGACCTCTTGTACATAGTTGACATATTTTTATTACTTATTTTTCAATTTTATTTTGACTTGTACATATACATTTATATAATTACGTCTTATTTGACACCGGTTTATTGCTTATTGCTTATTAGAATTTATTATTACTCTTTATAATTTTTTTTTTTTTATTATTGATGGAATAATTATATATTATTAACTTTTGTGATTCTTTAATTTGTAGAAATGAAGCTTTAAAAGTGCGTGACTTGTGATCATATGTTTTGAGTTACAGAAAGGCCAGATATCCGAGGGGAGACGTAAGCAGACAGCTTGGCTCCTCCAGTATCTAAGTTCCAGGGACATTGTCCCTGTGAAAGATGTCATATCTGGGAATTATCTTATAAGTGTTTTACTTTTAATACTTATGTTTTGGTTTTAATGATTTTGCTTTGGTTTTAATGATTATGTTTTGTCGGCTGTCCTACCACCTGTTCCCCCACCCCTTAGGAGTAAGACAGCCCATTGTAACCAGGGAGGTGAAAAACTCAATAAATATGCAAGTGGGGGGCACAGAGAGCCAGGACGCTCAGAGCAGAATATGGGCCAAGAGCATCTTTGTAACCTGGTCATATCTCTCTGACTGTTCTCCACTTGCAAGTGAAAAAATCTAATCTCTTGTCTTCCTTTCCTGTGTACAGAATATGTTGGGTTTTTAACACCTATCAGATGGTCCTTCGAGCCGGATCCCGACATACCTGAGGACTCCAGGAGGTGACGGAGGCTCGGGAAAGACAGTGGCCACTGCATCTGAGACATTAACAGCCGACTCTCATTCATCGCTTGGAGTCTGAGGGTTGACGGGATACCGAAGGAGGAAGACAACCAGACTAAAAGAACTGAGTGAGTACGTCTAAGTTTAAAACGTGTGTGACTGAGGGTCATAGCGCGTAGAAAACCCTAAAAATCCTAGGCTCTATTAGGTAAAACATGGACTAGTGTCCCTCTATCGGGTGGCGGGAGAGTCACTGGCAGGTAGTAAAACACTGGGTGGAGTAGTATCCTTCTAACGGCTGACAGGTTAGTCACATACAGTTAGTAAATTACTGAAGGATGCGGTGTCCCTTTATCGGGTAACAGGTTAGTTACTGGCTAGATAATAAAAGACCGTGAAAATCGTACTCAAAGGAATAAAAGTTCTGTGTGAAAGTGTGTATGACTGGAATTACAGGCCGTTAACACTGTAATTCATATAAACTGTTCAGAATAATACAGTAACGTATTGTAGATGCAAAGGCAAGATTTTTCCACCTGCATTGCACTGTGGCAGGTTGAAGTGAAAAATACTACAATACTGATTATTACTGTCTGAACAAAAACACATCCCAGCCTATAGAGACTCCACTCTGGATTAAAGGGTTGGACTAAATTGACCAAAAAAAAATGGGAACAAACAGACAAAACTTCAGAGTAAGGACTATAAAAGTGTCGAGCAACAAAATCAAGACAAAATAAAATACCTGAAATTATGGACAACAAAATATAATTTTAAAAGGAAGTTAAACACTGTAGAGATAATACAGTTAAGAGAGAAGATCTATGCAGATTGTGGAGGAGACGTAAAGAAAATGAAAAAGAAAGGATATGACGACACAGATTTCTGGTTAAAAATAGCAGAGCAAAGAGAGGCAGGAAAAAATAAAACCATGCTTTTGAAACACGATGACCTGGACCTAGAGACAGGAGTGACACAAATACGAAAACAAAGAATAAGGCGAGAACCTACTCCAGAACCAGAATCACACATAGAGACAGATGAAGAAGAAGGAGTAAAATTAAGATCACTAACAGACTCAGAAATAGTGCGACACGCAGGACACGGAAGTCCCCACCCACCACCATATATTTCTGCAGAACGAAGCGCTCCGAAAAACCTATATCCAGTAGAGGACTTACAAAAAATGCAAATAGATGAAAATAAACGTTTAACAAGAGCAGAAGCAAGGGACAAACACATAACGCTGACATTTAACAAAGAAATGGGAAGTGAGAAAGTGGTGGTAATACACGTAGACGCACCACCTAGCCCCATACCCAGCACACCTCCCCTGAGTTCTAACACACAAAGTAGCCGCCCTGCATCTAAAAATACAAATCCACTCCATTCCGAAGATCCAACAATTTTCCAAGCACCAATGATAGCAGTGGCGAACCCAAGAGCAGGTCAACTAGTGGACGAAGCAGATTATGACGGACCGCATCACTCGGACACACTCTTCGTCTATCGACCCTGGTCAGACTCAGACGTAACAGAGGCAGTAAAAGGATTAACCCCATATAAAGATGATGTAACTAAATTTTGCAGCGAAATGAAGCAATTGCATGAGTCATATAAACTAAACGGAAACGAAATGGAAAGATGTTATAGAAAAGCATTAGGGCACCACTGGGTAACAGTCTCAGGAGACTGGAATAGCAGAGACCAGCCACAAGGTGGAGTACAAGTAGGACCTATACTACAGTATGATAGTGACGTCTTACAAGGACGAGTGGCAGCATTACATGATAGAATCAGAGGAAGATTTAGGCGAGCTCCCAACTATGGTATAATAAACCGTACAAAACAAAAGGATGATGAGTTATTTGAGGATTATCAACTCAGAATGAGAGAAATATTTACAAACAATAGCGGATTAGAAGATAGAGAAGATAACAACTGCCCATACAGACAACAGTTAAAAAACGCTTTACATGCAAATTCCAGACCAGAAGTCCATAAATGGATAGAAAAACATTTTGTGGGTTTTGGGACAGCATCGATAGATCAATATATAGAACAAGCCAGTCATGCAGACAAAACCACAAGAGAAAAAAGGAAAGAAAACGCTAAACGAAACGCAGCATTCGTGATGACATCAGAAGGAGGTGAGAATGAGATATATTTTACAGGAATAGCAAATAGGGGACGAGGTAGAGGCAGAGGGGGAAAAGGAAAGGCCAGGGGTAAGGGGGGTCCTGGAAGAGGAGGTTATGAAAATCAGAGAAACAATAATCAGAAACAGGAGGAGGATGAGCAGACAGGCGAGGAAAACGTGTGTTGGTATTGCAAAAAGCCAGGACACTTTAAGAGAGACTGCAGGAAATACCTAGCAGCATGTGCAAGATGGGAAAATGACGCATGACTAGGCCACGACAAAACGAAAACAGAATTAGAAATTGGAGATCAAAAGGAATGGGAAGAATTTGATAAACACCATGAACGAGTAGATTCAAAAGATTTTGACATAAAAATACCCCGAGAATGGTGTCCATGGGAAAATAAAGAAAAAGTAGTCACAGATGTGTATGCAGCTTTAAGAGACACACACAACTTACCCCAAATAGACTTATTGGTAAACGGACAGAAAATAACGTTCTTATGTGATACAGGCGCATGTAAGACCACAATAAACAAGGCAGTGCCAGGGATGACTCTTAGCTCTGACACAATGTCCGTACGAGCAGCAAACGGACAGGTGAGTCAAGTCCCGATAACAAGTTTATTGACACTGACAGATCCAGACGGACTGAGCATAGAAAGCACAGTGTTATTTTTGGAGGACTGCCCAGTTTGTCTCTTGGGAAGGGATGGACTGAGCAGTCTGAAACTAGCACTGTTCCCAGAATCAGGAGGCAGCATGAAAGTAGTTCGCGCACGAGACATACCATCACCGCAATACAGTTTTGTTATACAAAAGGCAGGAATTCCACGTTATTGGTACGGGTATCAAATACCACACAATGACGTAGGAAAGACGGGAAGTGCATTGTTAAAAGAGGCAAAATCAGCAGTACACCCAGTAAACCAATCTCTACAATGCCAGTGGACGAATTACACATAACAACATATTTCGGACATGAAAGAGGACCAGATAAACAATATTTTGACAAAATGGAAAAACTAGGCTCCATTCCAGCAATAATTCAGTATGTATATTCTGACAACAAAACGTTTTGTGTTGCGGATATACAACTAAAGTGGAAAGATGAAACGGATAACGGATAAGATTCATTGAAAGAACACACACACCTATGCACATCTCATTGATGAAACCAGAAGACTGGGAATGGGAAACCCTAGGACAAGTCATGGCAGAGTGTTATAGATGCAAAGATTGGGTAACTACAGGGCCAAAAACACAAACAGGATGTCACAAGTGGACTAGACAAGCATTATTTTGGCCAATACATGTCATACCATTTCAGTGCCTCCAACCACCAGATGACGTAGAACAGTGATATTTAGATTCCCTCACTGAGGCGGATGAAGCATTGCTGAAACAAGTTCCAGAAAAGTTATGGTCTACAGGGCCATCAGATGTAGGATTGATAAAAGGAGTAGAACCGGTACAGATAAGACCAAAATCAGAATGGAGACCATGTGTAAGACAATATCCATTGAAACCTGAAGCCTTAGAAGGCATAAAACCAGTTATACAAGATCTGTTAACACTAGAAGTCCCGCGGAGGGGTCAATTGACCTTTTTACCTAAAAGACCCACAGAGGGGTCATCTGACCCTTTGGACCCCTTGTGGACACTCCTTTTGTTGTGGAAATGTGGCTGTTAGCGGCTCACAGCAGTCGCTTGAGTCACAGAGTCGCTTGAGCCTGTGTGGGGGAGGGGACCCCCAGGCAAGCGTAGGTAATGCGTGTTTTTGCATGTGTGTGTGTGTGTGTGTGTGTGTGTGTGTGCGTGTGGATTTTTATGCAGTGAATCATCAGGATCAACGAGAATTTGGGATCAAAAACTCTAAACATTTATTGTTAAAAAAATACAAAACAAAACATATTTACAATGAATGCAAAAGCAACTGTTTTCCCAGTTTTTGTGTGGAAGGTTGTTGCAGAAGTAACTTATTTTTGTGTGCCAAAAATAGAAGAAAAAAAAATTACAAAGGAAAAAAGCATATTTACAAAGAATGCAAATGAGTGAAATACATTTGAGCAGTCACTAACAATTCTGGCACTGCCATTGCTCCTTTCGGCATTTCCCACATGTATATTTGTAACAGTCATCACAGCGCACTGTTGCACGATTGTCCTTGCATTTGATTTTAGCCTGACACTTGGCTCTTTGTCCGAGTTGTGGTGTGGAGGGTTGTTGCCGAAGCAATTGCTCCTTTTGGGCCTTTTTCATACCCACGTGGGAGTGAGCCAACTCTCTTGCCAGTTCAAACAGGAAATCCACCCGTCTTTCCTTTCTCCCAGTGCATAATTGATAGAGCACGTGGGCATTCAGTGCTGCAATGTCTATCATGTTGTAGAACACTGCTACTGGCCAGCGCCTTGTTCCTGTGTGGACAGTGTATTCCCGCACCATCTGGTCCATGATATCGACGCCGCACTTTGTTGTGTTGTAGAGTGTGATGGTGTTTGGCTTCTTTTTGGTGGTTTCCTGTGTCTGAATCGTGCTGTGCATGCTGCTGAGAATATACACAGTCTTCTTCCGCTTGGGTGCATACACAGTCAGTGTGGCACCAGTGGATGAAAACACCTGGGTGGTAAATTCATCGCGGTGCATCTGTCGAGTTGACGGTGGGATTTCTTGGCGAATCGTGTTGACTGTGCCGAGGATGGTTGAATTCCGGCTAAGTAGTCGTTTTGCAAGTGACAGTGATGTAAAGAAATTGTCTGTGGTAACATTTCTGCCCTTGTCCAAGAATGGTTCCATCAGCCTCATGACTACACTCTCAGACACTCTCTCCCCACGAGGTCGAGTGGGGTCCTTGCCAAGATATGGGAGGATGTTGCAGACGTATTTGGTTTTCAAGTCACACGCCACCCAAAACTTGATACCAAACTTGTCTGGTTTAGTTGCAATGTACTGTAGGAAACAGCAGCGAGTCTTGCACGGGAAAAGTTGTTCGTCAATGGTGATGTGTCGACCAGGGATGTAGGATGTGATGCAGTTGGTGACAAACAATCCCCATATGTTTGAAATTGCCGCAAACCTATCAGTCTGTACTCGCTCGCTGCGGGTGTCTCTGTCATCAAAGCGCAGGTGATGCATGATGTTTTGGAAACGGCCTCGGGACATGGTTTCGATGATGTGTGGGCTTCCCAGCTTTTTCGACCAGCAGTCACGCAGTGATGGCACCTTGAAGATTCCCCTCATGATGGTGATGGAAATAAATGCCATTAGTTCAGGTATGCCCATGAACCAATCCACATGCTCAGTTTGCTTCGCATGTTGAATTGTGCAGTCTCGAATGATGTCAAGCATGTCCGGAGTGATGAAACAAAGGAAGCTCTGAAGGCGACTTGTGATTGACCTGGCCTTAGCTGTTGGCTCTCCATCTGCGCTGTATGGCGATGGTGGGGTGAAATGTGGACCGGTTCCCACCTGTTCTTCATGCCATACTGTGCCATCTTTTGCAGTCTCTCTCACATCAGTCGCCAGCCGAGCTCTCTTTGTTGGTTGGGGAGCACTCTCCTCATCTGTTGCGTGAAAAAAATGTAATAATGAGCAATGGGAAATTCAAATGATATCACAAATGCAAGTATAGAAGCTAATCACTGCAAAATTGGTTTATTTTTCTAGTTTCAAGTAATGTAGTAAAAATCACCTTGGAACTAGTATTTTTCAAATAGAAATAAAAACCTCAAATTAGACTATTTTTACTTGTTTTAAGAAATTTGCCGATGGGCAAGCATTTTTTTTTACTAGGTTAGCAATATTTGCTAGCCAATTTGCCAGGCAAAATTTGCTAGGCAAACAACATTTGCTGGAAATGAGTAAATCAAGTAAATCTTAGCTAGTAAAAAAGCTTGCCCCATTGGCACGCAAAAAAATACTAGTTCTGAGGTGATTTACTCCCCCACTGAAATGAAATGTAAAATGGGAAATAATATGAAATGAAATATTACCTGAAGACAACTGAGACAGGTCGGAGTCTGAATCCACCTGGAGATTGATGTCCTCCCCCCTGCTGATTCAACAGGTAATGGACGCATTTACAAATGAAGAGATGCTAATTGTGGCCATCAGAGCCATCAGTTTGGACTAAGGGTCTTTTGACCCTTCTCCAGGACTTTAGGGGGGCTGTCAAAATTCCCGGGACTTCTAGTGTTAAAGGCAGGAGTGTTAACACTAGAAGTCCCGGGAATTTTGACAGCCCCCCTAAAGTCCTGGAGAAAGTCAAAGACCCTTGAGTCCAAACTGATGGCTCTGATGGCCACAATTAGCATCTCTTCATTTGTAAATGCGTCCATTACCTGTTGAATCAGCAGGGGGAGGACATCAATCTCCAGGTGGATTCAGACTCCGACCTGTCTCAGTTGTCTTCAGGTAATATTTCATTTCATATTATTTCCCATTTTACATTTCATTTCAGTGGGGGAGTAAATCACCTCAGAACTAGTATTTTTTTGCGTGCCAATGGGGCAAGCTTTTTTACTAGCTAAGATTTACTTGATTTACTCATTTCCAAGCAAATGTTGTTTGCCTAGCAAATTTTGCCTGGCAAATTGGCTAGCAAATATTGCTAACCTAGTAAAAAAATGCTTGCCCATCGGCAAATTTCTTAAAACAAGTAAAAATAGTCTAATTTGAGGTTTTTATTTCTATTTGAAAATACTAGTTCCAAGGTGATTTTACTACATTACTTGAAACTAGAAAAATAAACCAATTTTGCAGTGATTAGCTTCTATACTTTGCATTTGTGATATCATTTGAATTTCCCATTGCTCATTATTACATTTTTTTCACGCAACAGATGAGGAGAGTGCTCCCCAACCAACAAAGAGAGCTCGGCTGGCGACTGATGTGAGAGAGACTGCAAAGATGGCACAGTATGGCATGAAGAACAGGTGGGAACCGGTCCACATTTCACCCCACCATCGCCATACAGCGCAGATGGAGAGCCAACAGCTAAGGCCAGGAGGTCAATCACAAGTCGCCTTCAGAGCTTCCTTTGTTTCATCACTCCGGACATGCTTGACATCATTCGAGACTGCACAATTCAACATGCGAAGCAAACTGAGCATGTGGATTGGTTCATGGGCATACCTGAACTAATGGCATTTATTTCCATCACCATCATGAGGGGAATCTTCAAGGTGCCATCACTGCGTGACTGCTGGTCGAAAAGCTGGGAAGCCCACACATCATCGAAACCATGTCCCGAGGCCGTTTCCAAACATCATGCATCACCTGCGCTTTGATGACAGAGACACCCGCAGCGAGCGAGTACAGACTGATAGGTTTGCGGCAATTTCAAACATATGGGGATTGTTTGTCACCAACTCACATCTACATCCCTGGTCGACACATCACCATTGACGAACAACTTTTCCCGTGCAAAGACCTGCTGTTTCCTACAGTACATTGCAACTAAACCAGACAAGTTTGGTATCAAGTTTTGGGTGGCGTGTGACTTGAAAACCAAATACGTCTGCAACATCCTCCCATATCTTGGCAAGGACCCCACTCGACCTCGTGGGGAGAGAGGTCTGAGAGTGTAGTCATGAGGCTGATGGAACCATTCTTGGACAAGGGCAGAAATGTTACCACAGACAATTTCTTTACATCACTGTCACTTGCAAAACCACTACTTACCCGGAATTCAACCATCCTCGGCACACTCAACACGATTCGCCAAGAAATCCCACCGTCAACTCGACAGATGCACCGCGATGAATTTACCACCCAGGTGTTTTCATCCACTGGTGCCACACTGACTGTGTATGCACCCAAGCGGAAGAAGACTGTGTATATTCTCAGCAGCATGCACAGCACGATTCAGACACAGGAAACCACCAAAGAAGCCAAACACCATCACACTCTACAACACAACAAAGTGCGCGTCGATATCATGGACCAGATGGTGCGGGAATACACTGTCCACACAGGAACAAGGCGCTGGCCAGTAGCAGTGTTCTACAACATGATAGACATTGCAGCACTGAATGCCCACGTGCTCTATCAATTATGCACTGGGAGAAAGGAAAGACGGTGGATTTCCTGTTTGAACTGGCAGAGAGTTGGCTCACTCACGTGGGTATGAAAAGGCCCAAAAGAGCAATTGCTTCGGCAACAACCCTCCACACCACAACTCGGACAAAGAGCCAAGTGTCAGGCTAAAATCAAATGCAAGGACAATGCGTGCAACAGTGCGCTGTGACTGTTACAAATATACATGTGGGAAATGCCGAAAGGAGCAATGGCAGTGCCAGAATTGTTAGTGACTGCTCAAATGTATTTCACTCATTTGCATTCTTTGTAAATATGCTTTTTCCTTTGTAATTTTTTTCTTCTATTTTTGGCACACAAAAATAAGTTACTTCTGCAACAACCTTCCACACAAACAACTGGGAAAACAGTTGCTTTTGCATTCATTGTAAATATGTTTTGTTTTGTATTTTTAACAATAAATGTTTAGAGTTTTTGATCCCAAATTCTCGTTGATCCTGATGATTCACTGCATAAAAATCCACACGCACACACACACACACACACACACACACACATGCAAACACGCATTACCTAAACGCTTGCCTGGGGGTCCCTCCCCCACACAGGCTCAAGCGACTCTGTGACTCAAGCGACTGCTGGGAGCTAACAGCCACATTTCCACAACAAAAGGAGTGTCCACAAGGGGTCCAAAGGGTCAGATGACCCCTCTGTGGGTCTTTTAGGTAAAAAGGTCAATTGACCCCTCCGCGGGACTTCTAGTGTTAATAGAGTGTAATGACTCACCATGTAATACTCCTATTTGTCCGGTACAAAAAGCAGCGCCATCTATAGGATGGAGAATGATACAAGATCTACAAGCAGTAAACCAAGCAGTGATTCAGAGAGCTCCATGTGTTCCTGATCCACATACACTTCTAAATTCATTACAACCAAATTCACAGTATTTTACAGTCATAGACATTTCAAATGCATTTTTCTCAGTCCCAGTACACAAAGACAGTCAATTTTGGTTTGCATTCACCTATAATAATAAACGTTACAGTTATACCCGGTTACCGCAGGGTTACTGCGAATCTCCCACAATTTACTCACAGGCTATGAGTTCGAATTTGTCTAAATTTACACCTCCAGGAGGAAGTCAAATCTTACTTTACGTGGATGATATTTTGATTTCATCACCAGATAAGGAAACATGCCAAAAGGATACAATAGCGTTATTAAAATATCTAGCAGAAAACGGACATAAAGCAAGTAAAAATAAAGTACAATTTGTAAACAAGAAGTCATATATTTAGGATATTCTCTCAGTAATGGAGGCAGAGCAGTTAGTAATGATAGAAAAACAGCTATCCTGAATGCACCAAAACCAGAAACCAAAAAACAAATGATGTCTTTTTTAGGATTAACGAATTACTGCAGACAATGGATTCCATGCTATGCAGAATTAACACACCCGTTAAGCCAACTAATATATGAGACTCCAATAGAAATGAAAGATAAATTAAGATGGACGCAGGAGGCAGAAAAGGCATTTTGTGATCTAAAACAAACTTTAGTCTCAAGTGTAAGTTTAGCCTTACCGGATTATTCAAAACCCTTTGTGCAAATGGTAGATTGTAAAGGCATATTTATGACGTCAGTAATCACACAACTGCATGGAACCAAACTAAGACCTATAGCCTACTATTCAACTAAACTTGACAGTGTAGCGCAAGCGATGCCCCACTGTCTAAGAGCCGTAGTAGCAGCGTCTATAGCCGTAGAAGCTTCAGCAACAGTAGTGTTATTTCACCCATTAACACTCAAAGTACCGCACGCTGTAGCATTACTATTACAGAGCAACCACTCATTTTTATCACCAGCAAGACATCTTTCATGTATGACAAATTTATATTCACAACCATATTTAACCATAGAAAGATGTACAGTTTTAAATCCAGCCACTTTAATGCCGACTGAGGATGACGGAATCCCACATAATTGTAAAGAATTAGTAGAACAATCAACAAAATGTAGAGAAGATTTATTAGATACTCCAATTGAAGGAGCAGAAATTGTATTTGTAGACGGATCATCTAAAAAAGACAATTATGGAAAAACACAGACAGGGTATGCAGTAACAACAGTAAATAAAGTATTAAAAGCAAATAAATTACCTCCAAATTATTCAGCACAGGCAGCAGAATTAGTAGCACTAACAGAAGCATGCAAATTATTTAAAGGCAAGAACGTAACAATATATACAGATAGTCAATATGCATATGCGACAACTCACGTATTTGCACAATATTGGAAAAATAGAGGAATGAAGACTTCTACAGGAAAACCAGTAACTCATGCTGAATTATTAACAGAATTAATAAAAGCAGTACAATTACCAAATAAAATAGCTATTTGTAAATGTGCAGCACACAAATCAGGAACAGATGAAGTAACAAGAGGAAATGCAATGGCAGATAAAACAGCTAAAGACGCAGCAGGATACAAAATAAATACATATTCTTTAATGGAAGGGACCCAACTAAACAAAAAAATACTACAAGACATGCAAGAACAAAGCCCTAAAACTGAAATAAACTTATGGAAAAGAAAAGGAGCACAAATAAAAAACGACATATATATGTGACCAGAAAATAAACCAATACTACCACAGAATTTATATAGATACGCAGCAATATTGAGCCATGGTAAATCACATGTCTCAACAGGAGGGATGGTATCTATGATAAATACGCAGTATACAACCTATGGATTTAATAACTACTCAAAAAAATTTTGTAGAAGATGCCTAATATGTGCAAAACATAATCCACAAGGAAATCTTAGACCAATTAGAGGTAAATTTCCAGAACCACAATACCCATTTCAAGAAATACAGATGGATTTTATTCAATTAAATCAAAGTGAAGGTATGAAATATTGTTTAGTAATCATAGATGTGTTTTCAAAATGGACAGAGATATTTCCAACTAGACATCCAGATGCATTAACAGTAGCAAAAGCGTTATGCAAAGAAATTATACCTAGATATGGATTAGTGGAAGTGATCCGATCGGATAATGCTAAACATTTTGTTAATGAAACCATAGAATTGATAGGAAAGAAATTTGATATAAAACTAAAAAACTTCTGTTCATATCACCCACAGTCAGCGGGACTAATAGAGAGAAGAAATGGTACTATAAAAACCAGACTTAAAAATGTATGGAAGAAACTAAAAGACCATGGACTAAATGTTTAGATTTAGTCAAGTTAGAATTAAATACTACAGCTAAACAAGGGCTAACTCCATTTGAGATATTGTTTGGTAGACCATATAAAATACCACAATTTAAACAAATATGGGAAGATGGGGAAGATATGGACTTAGCTTCACACATGAGAAAAATGTTTGAAAAGCAAAATAACAAACATACTGAAGTAGAACAACCCTGTTCTCAACAGGAAGAAGAGTTAGTGGAACCAGGGGACTGGATCTTGGTGAAAAGCATTAAGAAAAAACACTGGTATTCACCGAAGTGGGAAGGTCCTTATCAAGTATTGTTAACAACCCCAACAGCACTAAAAAATAGCTGAGAGAGCAACTTGGATTCATCAAAGTCATTGCAAAAAAGTTATAAACTACAAAGATGCCGATAAATCACAGGAATAGAATACCAAAATGGTTAAAGACAGCTATAATGTGTTGGATATTGTTGACATTCCTTGTAATGACATTCCTACTAGTATGGTATCTATGGGAGACACCCATCATCCAAGGAAATGAGACAAACATCACCACCATTCCCCCAGCAATCCTGCAAAGACAAAAAAGACGGATTGCGAGACTTATCGTGAGACCTATCCCAGCCCAAGTTTCACCCCTGATATCAAAAAATCCATGTGGTAAAAAGGAAGAAGGATACTCTACTGTGTCATATGTTTGTTTTAATACATTGAAATTCATAAGTACGATTCACATACCAATGAATACCCTTTCTATAGGGGGATATAAAGGTGATGAATGGGAAGGTTATACATGGTATATGACTACATTTCATGGTGGATGGGGAGACGTGTTTGCCACCACAGACAAAATGTGGGCTGAAGATAGTTATGGGTGGGAGTCTAAAAATTGGGCTAGAAGACTTAAGATAGAAGTGATTAAAGTGAATGGCAAATTAACTTTAGTAATGCTCTTTAACACAACAGCAGAACCATTAGAAGTAGGAATAGAATCAGGAGGTTATGGTTTTGAAGTACCATGTTATACCTTATTGTTATGTATTCATAAATCAGGAGTAAACCCATGCACAAAGTTTTTTTTATGTTCTAACATAACACAGGCTGACTCGACAGAACTGCCTCAGCAGAAGGAAAGTCTAGTGATAGGACCACAAACTTTCACTAGTACAAAGATTAGAATAAATAACAACAACAACGAGCAAAAAACAGATGATTGGTTTCTAATAGCTACAGGAATATCAGGACTCAGCAACAACTGGTTGTTAATGGCGGAACAAGCAGCTAATTCAACACCATCAGACTGTTTAGTATGTTTGGGACCTAGACCAGTTCTGAAAGTAGTCCCTGCACCCATTAACGAGACATGTATAATATCTATAATGACTCACACCAATCCACCAAACTGTTCTGACTTGGATAAAACTTTTCCAGTCACTCAACCTGTAAAGATTAAACCAATATTTGATGCTAAAGTAGCACTTCAAAATTTCACGTGTGTAAATTTCAATGGAACAAAAAACATCTTAGGGAGAATCCAGCAGGAATTTTGTGAAACTAACATTAGTGGAGGTGACAACATGAAAGTAATATCCAGATCAGACGTGTGGTGGTGGTGCGGTGAAGACAAGATCTATGATAAAATACTGTCCAACACTTCAGCTCGTTGTGCTTTGATTACACTGATTATGCCAGTGATAGTCCAACCAATGACTGCAGAAGAGATAAGTGCACATTACCAACTTGTGCGTCCAGGACATTTAAATAGAAGGAAGCGAACTAGCCACACCCCGTGGTTAGGAGAGGATGACCCAACCTATATTGACACTGTGGGCGTCCCTAGGGGCGTGCCTGACGAATATAAATTAGCAAATCAAATAGCAGCAGGATTTGAAAACATACCAGTAGTTGTTGCATTCTTTCCAATTACGCCTAACAAAAATGTAGACAGAATCAACTACATCCACTATAACGTCCAAAAACTTGGCAACTACACCGAAACTGCACTATCTGCTGTACACGACCAACTTAAAGCTACCTCACTCATGGCCTTCCAGAATCGCATAGCGCTCGACATGCTATTAGCCGAGAAAGGAGGAGTTTGTGCAATCTTTGGGGATGTGTGTTGTGCGTTTATCCCGAATAACACCGCTCCCGAAGGTAAACTCACTAAGGCTTTGGATGGCCTAAGAGCTATGAACAAGCGAATGAAGGACCAATCGGGGGTAGATACTTCCATGTGGGATGGCTGGCTGGATGTATTTGGAAAATACAAAGCCCTGGTAATGTCAGTCCTAGTGTCAGTAGCAGTATTTGCAGCAATTTTGACCTTATGTGGGTGTTGTTGTATTCCATGTCTAAGAGCATTAATTAATAGATTAATTACAACTGCCATCTCACCCTTAACACAAGACACGGAAGGAATGATGCATTTACTGGCAGGTTATGAGGGCACCCTAGCGACACCCATTGACGAAGAAACAGATTTACAAAATTAATTGACTGACTTATTCCAAGAATCATTCTAAGGATTTAGACACCCTCTGAGTGTACAATAACAATGAACGGGTAATTGAAAATCTGCAAAGAAGAGGTTACACGGGTGACGAATGAGCTCAGAAGCAGAGCAACCAAGAAACAATATTTCTACCTTTTACCTGAGGATGAGGCTCCCTTAAGGATAACTAAAATTAACCCCCCTAAAACCCTTTACACTCTCGAGGTTGGTGGTTACCCTTTTCTAGGAGTTTAGGCTAGGTGAAGTGGAAAAGACTTACCAGGCAGAAGCGACGATCGTTAAAAAGATGTCCTCTTGAAATTAAACTTTTTCAAAAAGTGGGCTCTCAGAACTGTTTGCTTTTATATGCTTTGTACTTTATTCGTAATCAGTCACTGTCAAGGAACTTTTACAATTGATTATCTGCGTGGGTAATACGCTGCTTATAAAAGACCCATACATATGGCACCGAATGACTGGCTGACCTGCAACTACGTATCTAACAAGCTCTATCCTGACTTACAGCCCTTAACATGGAATACTTTACGTACCCAGCCAGGCACAAGTCAGTTGCACACGCTAAGTCCGCTGACAGTCTAACTGATGGGCTACCGCCCCGGAAAGACTCACAAATCGGTTCATCCGTGCTGATAGAGCCCCGCTGCCGCAACTCAGTCATTCAATGGTATGCAAGGTCACCTACCTTGATACAGCGTAAAACACACGGATCTACTATGAGTCAGTGTGAGTGGGAGTACAAGCTTCAGCAAAATCTGAGACAAGACCCAAGAAGCGACCAGAAACCACGGCTTATATTCTCTTCAAAGGGGGTTTCCAAAAGGACTTCCCCCATTACCTCACTTTAGGCTATTGTGATTGGCCAAGGAACTGCCCACTGCCCCTCCTGAAAAACCGGTCTCGGCCGGTTCTGGGGGATTCCCAGGTGGCTGGTTTGAACTATTATAACCTTACTGCTTGTACTATGCCCCAAAGTAACCCCGCCAGTCTGTCTCCAGCTGCCTGAGGTTACTCCCGAGCAAAACTCAAGGTCAGCTTCGGGCATGCCCAGACATGCCCCGGCATGTTCTAACTTGTCCAGTCTTACAGGCCTCACTTGAAGCCTGCCCTAGTAGTTTCATGATCCTCATGTCTTGTCTCATAACAATTTCATGTTTATATAAACTTAAAAGTGAAACTTAAACACAAAAAGTAAATGAACAAAATGAATACATGCCTTTATGGCTCATGCTCACAACTTCATAGCATAACAAGATCAAATAATGGTCTTACCACATTTTTCATAATCTCATACAATAAAATGAAAACTCTCTCCCTAAATCTGTTATCTTTTCGACACAACCACTTGTCCAAAGTTACTTGCTAGTCTGCCTTCTCCTTATCTCTGTTGGGTCAGTACTCCCTAAAACTCCTTTTTCACAGCGCCTTATTATAATACACACACGCTCTTCATGTGAGTGAAATGAAATCATACTTAGAATACATGAGTAACTTTAATAAAAATGATACATGATATATAATAAGTATGATTAATAAGTTGATAAATGTTAACATGCAAGATTATAATATGATCATAATGAAATGATAACATAATAAATGATAACATGTTAAAACATCAAATCATAAAGGAAACATTACTCAACATCACAAGCTCAAAACATTAAAGGGTGAACCATGTTTTTATAACTTTTTATATTTTGTACCCTTATTGAGTATATAAGCGCTTTTACGGCTTAACATCAGAAAATGTACCTTTATTATACTTTTAATATTTCCAACACTTATATATATGTTAAACAAAAGTCCTTTTAACTGTACCAGTATGAAGGCACGTTTACGCACCCTGTCGCCCTCCGGTGGTAAGGGCTAACTGTAACAGTGTAGAGGCACGTTTACGCACCCTCTCTCGCCCTCTGGTGGTAGGGGCGAGAATCTTCAACAACGGGATATAACAAAAATTAATAAACAGGAGGGAAATGATGGAATAATTATATATTATTAACTTTTGTGATTCTTTAATTTGTAGAAATGAAGCTTTAAAAGTGCGTGACTTGTGATCATATGTTTTGAGTTACAGAAAGGCCAGATATCCGAGGGGAGACGTAAGCAGACAGCTTGGCTCCTCCAGTATCTAAGTCCCAGGGACATTGTCCCTGTGAAAGATGTCATATCTGGGAATTATCTTATAAGTGTTTTACTTTTAATACTTATGTTTTGGTTTTAATGATTTTGCTTTGGTTTTAATGATTATGTTTTGTCGGCTGTCCTACCACCTGTTCCCCCACCCCTTAGGAGTAAGACAGCCCATTGTAACCAGGGAGGTGAAAAACTCAATAAATATGCAAGTGGGGGGCACAGAGAGCCAGGACGCTCAGAGCAGAATATGGGCCAAGAGCATCTTTGTAACCTGGTCATATCTCTCTGACTGTTCTCCACTTGCAAGTGAAAAAATCTAATCTCTTGTCTTCCTTTCCTGTGTACAGAATATGTTGGGTTTTTAACACCTATCAATTATTATATTATATTGTGATGTGTGAGCTGCTGTGCACAAGTATTTTCCCTTGTGGATCAATAATGTTTGTCTAAGTCCACATCTAAAGTATATCAAGTAGTAGTAGTACTAGTAGTAGTAGTAATAGTAGTAATAGTTTTTCTTTTTTTTCCTGTTTTCATTTATTAAGTCATTTTAGATCAATACTGTGATTTAAAAAGTACAAAATATAACAATGATCCATGGGTGTCATAGATTTGATCAATATAGCAATATGTTTTGATTTACATTAAAGGTGCATTGTGTAACTTTTCTGGTGGAGGCTCATCAAACGCTTTTCTCCATGGAGATGTTATTGCTTTGTCTGGAATGTTTCACAGTATGACATTGACCATGGAGAGGGTGATCCTCAGCCACCTCCGCTCTGTGGTGAGCCCCACCTTGGACCCGCTGCAGTTTGCCTACAAGCCAAACGTAGGAGTAGAGGACGCCGTCATCTACTTGCTGCAGCGGGCGCTCACCCACTTAGAGACCGCCGGGAGTGGTGTGAGAGTCATGTTCTTTGACTTCTCCAGCGCCTTCAACACCATCAGGCCGGCGCTGCTGCGGGGGAAGCTGGAGGACGCGGGAGTTGATGGACATCTCACTGCCTGGACCATCGACTACCTCACTGACCGTCCACAGTACGTGCGGCTGCGCGGCTGTGAGTCAGAGGTGGTAGTCTGCAGCACTGGGGCCCCCCAGGGAACTGTCCTCTCACCCTTCCTCTTCACCATCTACACCTCGGACTTCACATACAACACGGACAGCTGCCATCTCCAGAAGTTCTCTGACGACTCGACCATTGTGGGCTGTGTGTCTGAGGGGAACGAGCTGGAGTACCGCTCGGTCATCAGTGACTTTGTGGACTGGTGTGGGCGCAACCACCTGATTGCCATGGTAACAGGTCAAACATCTGTCCCTGCCATTAGGATGCCCGGCAAAAACTTTGGTGTAGCCACACCTAATTTGGTACATAGATGGTTCATGGGAATAGGAAAATGGCGCATTAGCAGGGGGCTGCGAGTGCAAGCGAGGGCCGATCATCGCCGCTTGCGGCTATATTTATTATTATTAGGGGCCGAGCCCGAAGGGGCACGAAGGTCCCTATTGTTCTCGCTCTGTTTCTCTATTATTATTATTATTATTCTTGTTCATACACGCTGGGGCAATTTTGAGCATGTTCCCATGCTTCAAAATGAACGAAACTTTGCACGGGCATCACAAAGTGCTGCCAGTACGACCACACAAAGTCCCGTCCCCCAGTGACCCCCAGGAGCTCGATAGCGCCCCCTAGCGCGTTGTCTTTCGGGGGTGGCATACCGTTTAAGATAGGCGCACGAAATTTGGTAGGGACACGTGTATCTCAATAAGACGAACAAACGCCTCACTGCAATGTCATGGCCACGCCCAACAGGAAGTGAGATAATTGGCCTTTTGTGTGATTTTGTAATATTGGACATAGAATGGAATTTGAAACACTAATCTTAAGACATTGGAGATGTTAAATTGCGAAGGATTTTCAAATAGGCGGTAATATGACAATACGGCGGATCGATAGTTTAGTTTAGTTTAGTTTAGTTTAGTCTTTATTTGAAGGGACAATGTACAGAGCCATTATGTACAAAGACAGAGATGTTCTGCACCAGAGTATAGCTACAAAGCTAATTTCCATCCACAGTCCCTGGTTACATGGATAAAAAACAACGGTCTATATCATTAAAAACAATCAAAGATTTTCTCTTAAAACACACACATACACACACACAGCATCACACATTTAACTTTGACACACATCTCATTACACAGTAACACAGCAAAACATAATATACACCCACTAACATGAACCCAAACACACAATCACACACATCCATGTACTATTTACACACCATATCATTCACAATAACAAGAACACATAAAAACATCATTCTTATTTTTGATTTCAATGCTGTATTAACGGATTAACGGATTCACTACTGTATAACCTGCTGGTTAACGTGGTGTGTGCTGGCAGTTTTGATTATTCCACAGCCACTTTTTCAGTTCTGTGGAAAAGGTGGAATAGTCCGTTAGATTTATGAGATTAGTTGGTGTAGCATTCCAGTCTTTAATGGCTCTGTAGGAAAAGGAAGATTGTGCGAATGTTGTTTTGAGTTTTGGTATATTGCAGTGGCTGTTGGTGGAAGCTTGTGTGGTTCGTGTTGTTACTGTGGATGTGTACTTGATGAAGTTCTTAAGAGGAGCTGGTGCAGAGTTATTTAGTATTTTGTGGGCCATTCTAATTGAGGCATATTTCTGAATATTGTTGAAGTTTAAGAGTCTGTATTTTTGGAGGATTGTGCAATGATGGTGTTGTCGTGGCTTCTTGTCTAAAATTTTGAGTGATTGTTTGTGGAGTGATTCTAAAGGTCTCAGTGTGGTTTTATTGGCCTGGGACCAGCAGGTTATACAGTAGTGAAACCGGGACATAATCATGCTGTTCAAATAGATTTGGGTTGCCTCTAGTGTCAGTGAGTTTCTTATACATTTGAATGTTTTGATATTGTATTTTAAGCTATGGCACATTTGTTTTATATGTTTTTTGAAGGTGAGATGTGGGTCCAAGATGACGCCCAGGTAGCGATACTCTTTTACATTTTGTATTTTTTCTCCGTTCACAGTTATGTTTGGGAAGGATGATTTCTTATTGTTATTTACAAAGTACATTGTGGCGGTTTTCTTGATATTTAATGTAAGGCATGAGTCAGTTAGCCATTTGGAGACTTTTTCCATTGTTGCTGTCAACTTCTTGGACACTTGTTCTGCATTTTTTCCCCAGGTATAAACGACCGTGTCATCTGCATACATTTGGATATTTACATCCTCACACACAGATGGCAGGTCATTTATATATAGGGAAAAGAGAAGTGGGCCAATGTTTGAACCCTGTGGCACACCGATGTTAGTGGCTGCGATCTCGGATGCGATATTTTCAATCCGAACGCATTGAGTTCGTCCAGACAGGTATGATTTTATCCAAGAGAGAATGTTTGTAGACAGTTTAAAATGTGTTAATTTGGTGAGTAATATGGAATGATTGACTGTATCGAATGCCTTACGGAGATCTAGAAATATTGCACCTACAACTCCACCATTGTCCAGATTATGTTTTATTGTTTCTGTGAGAAGGCAGCATGCAGTTTCTGTTGAGTGGTTAGCCCGAAATCCAAACTGCATGGGGTGTAATAATCCTTCATCCTCCAGATGTTGCGTGAGTTGCTCAGTGACTACTTTTTCAATTGCTTTTGATAAAACCGGGAGAATGCTGATTGGTCTGTAGTTGTTGATGTCCTGTTTATTTCCTGCTTTATGGATTGGAATGATAGCGGATGTTTTCAGTGTGCTCGGGAAGGAGTTTTCAGCAATGGATTGATTTATGAGTTTTGTTATCGGTGCAGTTAGTATGTCTTTATAGGTTTTTAGAAATAGGGTGTCCATACCATATATATCCTTTGTTCGTGAGCTGGATAGTGAGGAGAGGATTTTGTTCACTTTTGTTTCATTTGTTAATTCCAGTTGGAGTCCATTTTCATCATGTATTATAAACTTAGATATTTATTGAATGGGAGTTATGAGTTATGAATGGGAGGTATTTGTTGCTAGGCAACGCCCTGATCAAAGATCTTTGATCTTTGTACCTTTGATGTGCCTTTGGCCACGCCCAACAGGAAGTGAGATAATTGTGCTAGGCACACGAAATTTGGTATGGGTGTGCGTCTCAGTAAGACGAACAAGATAAGATAAGATAAGACTTTATTGATCTCACACAGGAGAAATGTACTTGTCACAGTAGCTCCAGGTAGGGACAGTTTGAACAAGAAGACAAGTGCATGCAGCAAGAATGGCATAAAGATAGGTGATAATAATAATTAAAAAAATAAGTAATAAATCAAACGCAGGTGCGAGGTCCCGACCAACGCCGCTTGCGGCTTTAATTTCCTTTTGTTGTTGGTTAAATCCGCATTAAAAGATTGTAAAACCAAAGCGAAATATGAATATCCGTTGTCTCCCGGTGCTAATCAGGTCCTTCCGCCTCACCTGGATACTGGAGCGCACCATATTTAAGGCCACCTGTGCTCACGTGACTTCCGCTCACCTGGCTAATATGGCGGTAATATAGTAGTATAATGGAGTCGTGGCAATCAATGGATCTATAATAAAAGATCTTATTATACTTCCATGGGTTTAGATAACATTCTATAGGTCATATATAGCTAAAATTATTATTAAAATGCAGCTTTCTGTTGCAGTACAGTGAGTTCTTGGGTGTGGTCACTGATAGAAACACACAGGGTCCACATTTATGGCATTTACTGTACCTTTTAGCCCTGAAATATCTCACATCACAAAATGGATTCTTAAAAGCATTGCAGTGCTTTTAAGAATCCATTTTGTGATGTGTTGAAATGTCTGTGTGTAATGTAATGTAACTGTGCTGCTGTCTTGGCCAGGACTCCCTTGAAAAAGAGATCAGTAATCTCAGTGGGACTTTCCTGGTTAAATAAAGGTTAAATTCATAAATAAAAAAATTTAATCTAAAGGGAAATCTCCAGGTATGTTTGTGATGAGGAAACAACATTATAACATAGATCAGAAAATGGCGTAATATGGGCCCTTTAAAGATTTGTGAGGCTATTATATATGATTTATTCCTACAATTATATTACACGTGTTTGTATTATTCTCGCTTTAATTGCAGATGAGAAGGGTGCATTCATAAAACAGTGGCATAGCGCCCTCTTGTGGCAAATGTGTTGGACTTTAATAACGCTGAGAACAATTTTTACCCTCTGACATTTTATTTTTACAGTTATTTTTACAAGTCTTATAACCTACAAAGATAAAAACCTGAATATGTTTTTTTTTTTTAATACAGAGCTGCAAACTTTTTTGAGTATTTTTTACATACTATATACCAGAACCAATAGGACACTACCAGAAATGCATTTAGTGTTTATACCCCATGAACCATGAACGCTCGTATTGATCACAGGCTTCTGAAAATGTGTTTTTATTGTTTCAGACATTATCTATATACCTTCAGAAGGCAAAAAATGTTGAACTGAAGATCAGATTCATTCATAAATGCATTATGTATATACTAGGGATGAGACGAGATATGAGACTGGACCCACAAGAGCTGGACAAGACGAGATTTTAATTTAATTCCTAATTTCACAATTCAGTTTATAATTTTGGCCTCACAATTTTTCCTTTATTTGATTTCATATTTCATATCTCCATTCTAGTGCTGCTTTTGGAAACTGTAAGAGATGTAACTTTAGATGCAACTCACCAACACGTTTTTTGTCCAATCCAAACGAGATAAAAAGATTATAAAAGATTTTGTGCAACACTAATGTTTGATCCAGCGCCATTGGGTAAAGGAAGAATAAGTTAATAAGTAACAGGGTCAAATGTGCAGGGGCGTCAGACTGGGGGGGTAAATGGTACAGTTTACCCAGGCCCAGTCCAAGTAGGGGTCCCTTTTTCTTTAGACCACATGTAGTGTGGGCCCACCAAGATGTACCCAGGGACCAGAATTTGCTGCGACATCCTCCTACAAATGTGTATCAGTATGGACGAGTGGTCAAGGTGTTGGACTTAAAGATGCATTGTAATTTTTCTGGTGGAGGGTCTGTCAAATGCTTTTCTCCATGAAGGTGTTATTGCTTGTCTGACACAGTATGGTATACAGTACTGTACTGTACTCCACTCTACTGTACTGTGCTGTGAGTAAGACTTCATGTCGATAATATGAAATAAATTGTGTTTCTTGCACTTCTCCTGTGCTCGACCTGTCACCATAATTACAATTTTGACTTATCATTCATTTGAAAACTGGAACAACACATTTCGAAACTCAGTATTTATCTCGTGTACATTTTCTTTGCATTAGTGGGGAGAGTTTAGCCATTTTTTATGTAATACAATAAGATTTGAGCTATAAAGAATTAATAACTTGTATGGATAAATATTGGTTCATTCTGTTATTTATTTATTGCAGCAATTCTCAAGGATAATTGTTACTCGGCCTTCAAAGTTCCAACAAACCAAAAGGTCCCAACAAGTTGATGCTCAAAATGTCCCATGCATTTGTACATGCCATTAATGTGTGTGTGCGCGTGCATGTGTGTGTGCGCGTGTGTGTAAAAACAATTAGTATTACAAAAGTGAAAGTTTCTGGGAAGAGGAGGCAGCCTTACAGACGGATCAATTTATTGCACCATATGGGAAAAATCTAAATTTCACTGTTCAACCACAGGTATTCTGGAGATAACATACAGAACATACACAAAAATGAACAAGAATCCATCTGTATTACATACTGAAAACTGAATGAATATTGAATTCATTTTATTTTTCCCTTTTATTATTAGACAAGTAAAAGTACCCTTTTTGAGTTTCTCAGACTTGGCTCTGTGGTTAAAGGTAAATATTTGCAACTTGGTTGCAACCATTGGAAATTCCAAGGCTTTCCCAATCCAACAAAATGTGTATATAAGAATGGGAAACTCACTCATGAGCGAAGAGACTTAAATAATACCCATCCAGTTTATCTACCTTGAATTCAAGGAAATCAAGTAAGTGTTTTTATGAGTATTTTTACATACTATATACCAGAACCAACAGGACACTACCAGAAATGCATTTAGTGTTTATACATTTGTCTACATTTCTTGTTTTTTCTCCCAGTACATATATATGTAGTATGTAGTATGTATATCTGTTGTTAAAGATGAAGCTGCTCTTGGCTACACTTCTGCTGGCTTTCGTGGTTGGCATTCAAGCTCAGTGGTACAGGTTTCCTGTGGAGGCTGCTCGAGGTACATAATTCCCTTCATAATTAGCATTTCTGTTTATGTGCCGGTGTTGAACACTGTTTTATGAGACTGCATGAATAAAATACAAACTATTATCCCTTAATAATCTTATGGCACCTTGCAGGGGCAGGAGACATGTGGCGAGCCTATTCAGACATGAGGGAGGCCAACTGGAAAGCGCCAGACACAGACAAGTACTTCCACGCCCGGGGGAACTATGATGCTGCCCAAAGGGGTCCAGGGGGCAAATGGGCAGCTGCAGTGATCAGGTGGGTAATTTTTATATAAATAGAAACGACAACCAGCAGTGACTGATTCTGTTTTTGGGAATAAAAGTAACTAACCTGTTTTTGTTTTTTTTCCTCAGTGACACCCGAGAAACATGGCAAGGAAACAGTGGCCGAGGACACGAAGACTCTGCTGCAGATCAGGTGGCCAATCGCTGGGGCCGTGAGGGCAATGACCCCAATCACTACAGACCCGCAGGCCTCCCGGACAAATATTAAGTCACTGCAGGTGTGACAAAACCATCGCAAGGATAAAATGTGTCAATTACTGAGCATTTCAATTAAATAAAACTGCTTTTCTTCAACTGTGTGCAGTCAATGTAAATATGAGGGAATAATGTACATTAATTAATGCAGTATACTACTCTAGCACCTCTGGTCCACTGTCATAGTGTCATAGCCTAAAGGTCCCATAGTAGAGAATAAATGAAACTTCTGACCAACCAGCAACATTACATTGAATCAAAAATATAAAATTTAAATCTACATGAAATAAAAAAAACATATTAAAAAGGTGTACTGTCTAATTGTGTAACTTTTCTAGTGGAAGGTTCATCAGATTATTTTCTCCATGGAGATGTTTTGTCTGCTTTGTCTGAAATGTTTCAAAGTACGGCATTAAACCCTTCTATCTTCAGGGAAAGTAGTAGTTGTAGTAGTTCCAGTAGTAATAGTAGTAGTAGTAGGAGTAGCTGTAGCTGTAGTAGCAGTAGTAGTAGTAGTAGCAGTAGTAGTAGTAGTTCCAGTAGAAGTAGCAGGGCTCTCAACCTTTGAGCGGGGTCGTGTGTGAGACTGTAATTTCCGAGGGGGGGGGGGGGATTTGTCTAAAGAGCAAACTTAAACTAAAGCAACTAATGACAGTTATATAAATGAAGTTATTACCTGATGGTTCTCAGTTTATCACAGTTTTGTCTTTCCTCGTATTCATATTCAGTCGCTGTCCTTATCACTGACAGAGTGCAATGCGCGCTTAGACACTCGCTGAGAGGGGCGGGGGGGAGGGAGCGGGACATTTTTAACGGATTCATGTAAGATTCTGGTTAATGCACCGGGCCCGCGGCTCACCGCGGCTCACCGCGGCTCACCATGGGCAGTTCGGCTCTGGGCCGCGCGTATTCCGCGCGTAAGCCGTCGGGGGGGACACGTTACGTACAGACGGAGACACCGGGACCGGAGTCGGTGCGTCTCAGAGGAGACGTGGCACCGGGACTGAGGCTCAGGACGTGCCCGGGGGACGGCGCGTCTGCTCCGGCCTCGCTCGGACCGTGCGCCCGGAGCAGGGGGAGTTTTTTCGCTAAAAAAAATAAATAATCAGCGTGAGAAATGCCATTTGTGGCTTGTGAGCGTGTGAACACGTCGAATTGCGTGTGTCACACTCTCAATGTGTGAGACTTGAGAGCCCTGCTAGTAGTAGTAGTAGTAGTAGGAGTAGTAGGAGTAGCTGTAGTTGTAGTAGCAGTAGCAGCAGTAGTAGTAGCAGTAGTAGTTTTTGTTGTTCCAGTTGTAGCAGTAGCAGTAGTAGTAGTTGCAGTAGTAGCAGTAGTAGTAGCAGTAGTAGTAACAGTAGTAGTAGTAGTAGTAACTCAAGAGTATGCAGAGGTGAGCAGATAAGACAAACTTGTTCTCAAGTAGGAATACTGTTACTTCAAAATAATAAGTAGAAGCACAAAGCAGTGAAAATTACTAGAAGAGAAAAGCACATTTTTTGGGAAACTGCTTCTGCTCCGGCGACAGAAATTGTAGGAGAAATGAAATTAAGTGGAAGTACAGAATCGTTACCGTTACGGAGACCAAACCAGACCAAGTTAGAGGTCAGATCTAGGGATAGGCGCCCCCATTCACGGTCAGAATGCCAGTTTTTCTAGGTATTTTTGAGCTATAAAACCATAATGTCGTCCTGTGGAGCATTCGAAGCAAAACAATGACGTATCCATAGAAACAAGAAGATCTAAGTAATTAAAAAAAGGCCAGAATAAAAGTACTAAGAGGCGTTTTTAATCACACTTTTGTACATTGCCTTGGAGCCGTTTGCGATATATATATATATATATATATATATATATATATATATATATATATATTTACATATTTCGAATAGAACAGATTAAAGTCCATATTTGTGATCACGGCCCTATGTGTCCTGGTGCATGAGGTCTCTGGCTTTCTGCAGGTTGTGGTCCACGGCGTTGTCTAAAAACTGCACCCAGGTCAGCTCCACCTCTCCACAGACGTGACTCGACCTGAACGCACACAGAGTTACAGGGATATGGATATGAGCAGAAAGTAGAGGGAGGCAAGTATAGAATTATTGTACGTTTGCAACAATCGCTATTACAACTTTTCACACAAGATAATTATTTAGCGATCTGGGGACCATCAGATCTAAACCTCGGCTTTATCAGGTTTAAATTAGGACTAAACCTGGTGTAAAATGAGACTAAACCGTGGAAAAGGTGGCTCTAAATAAGGATTAACCTAAAGGAGGACAAAAACATAAAGGATTTGTCTCTAATAAAGCAAAAAACTGCAGAGGTACCTGCCCATGGAATAAACATTGGTAACTGACAGGAGCGTCATAAAAATAATTCAAATGAAATGAGAAATGAAATGAAAACGTAAAGAGAATAAACTGCAAGTGCAATTTTATAACACAATGTCATAAAAATCAGTTTTTTAAAAATTAAAACCAGCAGAGTCCAAATCTGTAGTAGAGTTTGATCATAAACTACAAAAACGACTCTTAATTAGGGCTGTCAGTTTAACGCGTTAATTAGATTAATTCATTACACTGCAAATTAATGTGTTATGAAAATTCACGTTATTGATTATAAGCGGCAACTCAATGCGTGTGCGTTTTAAATTTGCCGTGCGTCGAGCAAATCGTTGCCAGGGCCTTTGAACGGCGAGTTTATTTATAAAAAGAACAAAGTCAAGGTCAATAAGAACGCCGTAATTTGGAGCTTTTGTAAAAAAGAATTTACCGATCACCGAATCTGCTCCAGCCTGACGGATCAATTGAACGATAAACACGTCCGGACAAGTTCCATCATTACCGGTGATAGAGCGAGCGTGAGCGCACTTCACCAAACCACCAAACCAACAAACCACCAAACCAACAAACCACCAAACCACCAAACCAATAAACCAATAAACCAATAAACCACCAAACCAATAAACCACCAAACCAATAAACCACGCTCGCAGAATTTGGTAAACAAATGAGAAAAATGACCACCGAAAAACTGACAAACTCAAATCGCAAAGTGGGTTCTTTCTCTCACAATATTAAAATGCAATTAATTATCAGAATCACAAAGACTTTTATTGCCATTGTCAAGTGAACAGAATTCACAAAACTGGAACTTGTCTCGGTGATAAGGTGCAAACATAAAACACTAAATAATAATAGTAATAACTAGAGTATAGACACTAAATAATAACTAAAATATAGCTATAATATAGTAAAAATAATAAACAATCCAAATAACAAAAAGGTCCAGATGAGCAGCATCAGAACAGTAGTGCAAACATGACGTCATTAAAGTGCCTGGTGATATAAAGTGTCTTTGTGCAGATGTTCTGAATTGTTCATGAGTCCAACAGCAGAGGGAAAGAAACTGTTCTTGTGACGGGAGGTTCTAGATTAGATTAATTAATTACAAATCCTGTAATTAATTTGATTTTTTTTTTTAATCTCCTGACAGCACTACTCTTAATCATTTGAATTCCTGTAGATTGAGAGAAGAATATGATATGGATGTCATGATATCAAATTTGACATCAACATTTCACGATTATTGGCTCCAACAGCAAAGGACAAAGACAGAGGGAAGAATATTAAGGATTTCAATATTGTTTGGTCATACTTTCTTTCTTCTCATAGTAATTGTTGCACTAAAATACGATAATGTGACATCTCTTTTTACTGAGCGACTCAAAAGAACATTGGACCCAAATACTATGGAAAAGTACAAAAACACCATGTTACCTGATAATGTTAAGGACCTTCTTTAAGACTGAAGCCAGTTTAGACGCCTGCGGGGCAGAACATTACAGGTGTTAGTTTGTTTGGACGTACAGATAAGAGACCGCTGCATTTTGTTCTGAAATCAGCATCTCTACATGTATCACAGCCATTCCATTCCAGTGTCTGTGGAATTCAACACAAACACAAAGCTGAGCTACTTCAGTTCTGCACCAGGAGTGGAATAAAGTCACCCAAGAACAATGTAAAGACTTGTGGAGAGCATGACAAGACGCATGAAAGCTGTGATTAAAAATAAGGGTTATTGCACCAAATATTGATTTGTGAACTCTTCTTAAGAGTAAACATTAGTATTATGTTGTTTTAAAATGAATTTGATCTTGTTTCTTTGCATTGTTTGAGCTCTGAAAACATGGATCTTTTGTTATTTTGACCATTTGTCATTTTCTGTAAATAAATGCTCTAAACGATCATATTTTTATTTGGAGTTTGGGGGAAATGTTGTCAGTAGTTTATAGAGTCAAACAAAAATGTTCCTTTTGCCCAAACCCAAACCTATAAGTAGTAAAATCAGAAAAACTGATGATTTTTTTCCAGAGCTGTATTTAGAATGTGTAAAATGTAAAAAGTGTGTGAGTGACTTGCGTTGTTGTCGACCCCGCTGTAGTCCATGGGAGGATAGAGACAGAGGGCCAGGTCGTCCACGCTGTACACAAAACAACATTTTACACTCAATGTTCTACTATGTGCAGGCTTAAAGATGGGAAAGAAGCGTTTTGTAATGTGTGTTCTTTGTAAAAATGACTAAATTAAATCCGCAAGCTGCCCGTAATGTTCTACAGTATGGCATTAAACAGCTCTGCCTTACATTTATTCAATTACAAGTGGTTTTATAGCTCAAAAATGTCTAGAAAAACAACATTTTGACTATGAGTGGGGTCACCTCGCTACAGATCTGAGCTGTAACTTGGTCTGGTTTGGTCTCCATGAAGATAGAGAAGTTTAATGCCATACTGTGAAACATTTTAGGCAGGGCAATAACATCTTCATGGAGAAAAGCACCAGAAAAGTTAAACAATGCATGTTTAAGTACTGGTGAGTTACATTTTTTTTTAAATTCTTACAATGACAGCAGAATTCTTCAAGTACAGTGGTCCCTCGTTTATCGCGGTGGTTACGTTCTAAAAATAACCCGTGAAGTAGTCAGCTTTATATTTTATGACTATTCTACATGTTTTAAGGCTGTAAATGAATCACCACACACATTCTACACTTTTCTCAGACTGGCATTAACATTCTCTCACATTTCTCTCTCTTTTAAACACTCAAACTTTTGTAGATTTTCAACAACAAAAAATGTTTTAATAGTTACGCATGTATTTCACAGTTCCTCTGACCAGGCCTCTTCGTCCTGGCGCTGCTCCACCTTGGTGCAGGGGTCTTTTACCGAGTGAAAAACATGGTGATGGGGAGCTGTTAGGGTTGCAAAATTCTGGGAATTTTCAAAGTTGGAATGTTTACATGGGAATTTTTGGGAATTAATGGGAATAAACTGGGAATGATCAAAGTTGAAGGTTAGGGGCATCAATATAGTTGGTAGAAAAAGTATTGTAGCATAATCTTGGCTAAAATAATCTAATTTCTGTGAATAAAGTAGGACAGTATTTTGTGCAGAGCCATTGACTTCGGTCGTCTGTTTGCTTGTCTATCTGTTTGTTCGTCTGCTTGTTTGTCTCTTTGCTCGTTTGTCCATCTGTTTGTCTGTTCGTCTTTTTTTTTCCTCTGGCGGCACGGTGGCTGAGTGGCTAGCACTCATGCTTCACAGCAAGAAGGTTCGGGTTGCCCGGGCCTTTCTGTGTGGAGATTACATGTTCTCCCCGTGTCTGGGTGGGTTTCCTCCGGGCACTCGGGTTTCCCCCACCAACCTAAACATGCTCCAGGTAAAATCCTCCTGAGGTCCTGACCAAGACTAAATAACAAAACAAAATTATGGGGATGGTCCCAGGTCAAATATAGAAACAACTTCTCCTGTGTGAGATCAATAAAGGTCAATCTTCTAATCCTTGACCACTGTAAGGCGCTTTGTGCTACAATTTTGTATGAAAAGCGCCTTATAAATATTGTTTGATTGATTGATTGATTGATTGATCGAGCCACAGCCTCTACATGCATTTTGCATTCCTTTATCACATGCACAAGAACTTCTAGAATTCTGAAGAGCTAAAGCGACTTTTCTGAGCTCACAGCAAATACAGACTACAGCAAGAGGACTTCATGCAGTCAAGTTTTGAGGATATCATGTAGAGGATAGGTGGAGGACATCAAAGCGAGCACACGTACATATGGTGCGCTCCGCTGGAGCGGTCCTTGTTTGGTGTTTTTTTTCCCGATTTTTTCTTTGAACTTTTTGGATTATTTTGGCGTCACTCCTCCTTTCGATTGTTGGTTCACCTCGTCCTAGCGTCCCGGCTGAGGGGGAGACGATTTCTCTTTAACCCGCGAGCTTAGCTCGCCCCCGGGCGGACAGCGCAATGTCAGCCCCCACGGGGCCCCAGGCCGCGGCGGAGAAGCCGACTGAGAAGGCGGGTGGTAGAACGGAGGATACTACGAAGAAGAATGATGGCGACATGACGAAAAATAGGAATGTGGGATACCAAAAAGAGCTGGTGGTCTTTTTGGAGCTGGAGGGTGGAGCAGGTCTGTCCCCTATGGCCTTGATGAAGGCTACGCAGGAGGTGTGTGGGACTGTACTTGGCTGCCGCATGGTGACCAAGGACAAGTACGAGATAGCAGTGGCGTCTCAGGCGGCCAAGGAAAAGCTGCTGGATGGGTTCCGGATCGGCGAGACCAGGGTCCACGGGCGAGACATCAGCAGAGACGAGGTGGTGGTCTCTTTCATGGGCCTGCTGCTGTACGTCCAGGAGGAGGAAATTTTGCAGAAGCTCCACTCCTGGGGAGTCTCCGCTGTTTCCAAGGTGAGGTGGAGAGTGTGGCCGGGGACTGGCATCACTGACGGCACCAGATTCGTAAAGGTACGTTTCACTGCCGCTGTCAGCTCTCTTCTCCTACAACGTACCTGAGATGGGCTTAAATTTTGGTGAACATAATCTTAAGACGTTGGAGATGTTAAATTGCGAAGGATTTTCAAATAGGCGGTAATATGACGATACGGCGGATCGATAAAGTTAGGTATTTATTGAATGGGAGTTATGAATGGGAGGTTTTTATTGAATTTGGAGTTCTTCCTCAAACTAAAACTTCACAGGGTAATGTAGATGAGGACTACCAAGATTTTCATGCCAAATAACTGGCAGTCTGACATAGCGCCCCCATATGACAGGCCAGTGAACTGTCAGAAATCTACCGCTAGCTGAGCCCCTAAGAGGAAAAATTGTCCGATATGGCTTACCATTTTTGCCAGGCACACGAAATTTGGTATGGGTGTGCGTCTCAGTAAGACGAACAAACGCAGGTGCGAGGTCCCGACCAACGGTGCTTGCGGCTTTAATTTTTTTTGTTCTTGTTCACACGCTTTTGGACAATTTTGAGCATGTTCCCATGCTTCAAAACGAACGAAACTTTGCACGGGCATCACGTAGGGCGGCAGCTACGCCTCCAAAAATACCCGTCCCCCGGTGACCCCCAGGAGCTCGATAGCGCCCCCTAGCGCGTTGTCTTTCGGGGCTGGCATACCGTTTAAGATAGGCGCACGAAATTCGGTAGGGACGTGTATCTCAATAAGACGAACAAACGCCTCACTGCAATGTCATGGCCACGCCCAACAGGAAGTGAGATAATTGGCCTTTTGTGTGATTTTTGTAATATTTGACATAGAATGGAATTTGAAACACTTCTCCTACACCGTACCTCAGATGGGCTTAAATTTTGGTGAACATAATCGTTCAATCGTCAATAAGACGTTGGAGATGTTAATACTGCGCATGCGTCGGCGTTCTGTTTTGCTCGTTAGCTCGACTCCCAAACAAATCGTTTTTCACAGATAACTAGACAACTTTACAGGGCGATATTGAACATCGAGGTGGCTTTTTGACTTAAGTCACTACCTGGACCTGTGTCTTTACCCCTGCAAGCACAAAGGATTAATTTAAGTCAACCAACAAAAAGCGCGCCATTAGGCTGCGTAGCCACAGGTGAGCCATGCGTCCACTCACCTCCACATCCAGTTGTGACAGCTGCACCGCCCTCAGCCAGAGGGTGGCTGCCCTGGAACAACGCATATCCATGTGCGAAAGTCGAGTGGAAAGCGATCTGGATATAATTTTGGGCAAGACTCAGGCCATGGCTAACAGTGCCGAACTGGCGGACACGGCTCATTGCTCCGAAGACGCCTCCGAGCACCAGGCCTCTCCACCTGACTCTGGTGCTTCAGGTACAGACGAACAGTATTGGATTCAGCGAGGGGCTAGGCCCAAAGCCCCGATTAGCTCTACTCCAGTCCGGGCAGACCCCTGGATTGTCGTAGCCCGTAAAGACTGCAGACATGGTAAGCGAATAAACCGCTTGTCCCGCTCCTCCTCCCGTGATGGCTCCGGACATGGTAAGTGCTCCTCCTCTTTGAATGTAGCTTTGTCAAATAAATTCAGTATCCTCGACCATGAGGATTTTCCCCCACTAACCCGCACTTTCAAGGGCCGGTTGCTTTTCACCCCGGCTCCAAAATCAGACCGACCCGGAGTCCGGGGCATGGCTATTAATGTGTCGCCACCAGCCTTGGGTAACTCTCACGAGAGCGATTCTCCACTGCTCTCTGGGACTTCCCCAACTATGGCCCCAGTGCCGCACGGAGATCTGCCCTTGCAAGTGCCGGGCTCGCCCGCTAAGCGTGACGGGGCAAGTCCCACTGTCCCCTCTCCGCGCGCGAGTGTTCCCCCCGCTGCGGCTGCGGCGCCTCCCCCCGCTGCGTCGGTTCCGTCCGCTGTGGCAGTTCCGTCCGCTGCGGCGCCTCCCCCCGCTGCGTCGGTTCCGTCCGCTGTGTCGGCTCCGTCCGCTGCGGCGCCCCTGGCGCCTCCCCCCGCTGCGTCGGTTCCGTCCGCTGTGGCAGTTCCGTCCGCTGCGGCGCCTCCCCCCGCTGCGTCGGTTCCGTCCGCTGTGTCGGCTCCGTCCGCTGCGGCGCCCCTGGCGCCTCCCCCCGCTGCGTCGGTTCCGTCCGCTGTGTCGGCTCCGTCCGCTGCGGCGCCCCTGGCGCCTCCCCCCGCTGCGTCGGTTCCGTCCGCTGTGGCGGTTCCGTCCGCTGCGGTGCCTCTGGCGACTCCCCCCGCTGCGTCGGTTCCGCCCGCTGCGGCGGTTCCGTCTGCTGCGGCGCCTCCGACGGTTCCCCCCGCTGCGGCGGTTCCGTCCGTGCTGATTCTTGGCTCTTCCATGGTCCGGCACGTGCAAATAGACAAAGGCTATACCTCCTGTCTCCCAGGTGCTCTCGTGAAGGACATCATAGACTCTGTCCCTGTCACCCTGGGTGCCTTTCCCACAGTGACAACAGTAGTTGTTCATGTTGGAACAAATGATCTTAAACTGCAGCAGTCTGAAAAACTCAAGGACAATTTCAAAACCCTTATTACTACAATCCACAGTTTAGACAAACAGTGTGCTATCTCTGGACCTTTTGTACCACCCCGTTTTGGAAGTGAGAAGTTCAGCCGTTTAAGAGCTCTGCACATATGGCTCAAAGGATACTGCAGAGACAACAAAATCCCTTATGTTGACAATTTCACCACATTTTTTAAGAGACCTGAACTTTTCTTTAAGGACCGCTTACATCCTAACATACCCGGATCCCGTCTCCTATCAGACAATATCAAACTCACTCTTGAAGAAGCATGACAAAATAACCAAGCACAGCAAATTCCCGTGATCAGCAGACAGCGGCATGAGCATAAAATTTCTAATAAATCTACTGCCAATGTCCATAATCTCAGATCTCTTCCAAAAGCACACACATCACAAACTCCTATTGCTACTCAGTCTCAGTTAACTCTAAACATGGCCCTTTTAAATGTCCGCTCTCTGCTGAACAAGTCCTTTATTGTTAACGACCTGATTGTAGACCACAAACTTGACTGTTTCTTCTTAACTGAAACGTGGTTAGGTGCTGACGCGCCAGCTGTCCTCACAGAGGCCTCACCACCCACTTTTAACTTTGCATTTTCAACTAGGAACGGTAAAAGGGGAGGTGGCACTGCTTCTATATGTACAAGCACTCTGGCCACCAAACCAATTTCATTCAGCAATTTTACGAGTTTCGAATATCATTCAATTGTTTTTAGCAACCCTCAAATTTTATGTGTCACCATATACAGACCACCAGGAAAATGCAACGTTTTTATCAGTGAGTTTTCTGAGTTTCTATCTACTCTACACAATTCATTTAATATGATTATTATAACCGGTGATTTTAACTTGCACATAGATAACCTTTCAGACCCTATTGCAAATGAATTTTTGAATGTTCTTAATTATATGGATTTTACTCAACACGTCACGCAGCCGACTCACAACAGGGGGCACACTCTGGATCTGGTCATTACTTACGGCCTGACCACTAATGTGTCCTCTGTTGCTGACCTGGCCATGTCTGACCACTACTGTGTGTTTTTTAATATCACTGGTTTTATACAGCAGGAGACCTCTGTGAGAACTGTGAGGAAGCGCCATCTGACCCCTGAAGTGGCAGAAAATTTTATCGAGGTGTTAGAGAAAAATCCCTCAATGGTTTTACCTGCCTCTTGCGATTCCATTACTGAAGATTTCAACAGTAGACTGCGGTCAGCCTTGGATCTGGTTGCTCCACTCAAAACCAAAAGTATTAAAACCAAATCAAAGCCTCCATGGATGAATGAAGACTTGAGAAAATCCAAGAGAGAGTGCAGAAAAGCAGAACGTCGATGGAGAAAAAACAAAACGACTATAAACCACCAATTATTCATCAATCAGCAACGGTCACATAACAATGCTACAAGGAATGCAAGAAATCGT
>JAVJIX010000323.1:212500-307500 GCA_036785185.1 Paratrypauchen microcephalus
GCTGAGAGCACAGTCCGCACATGTGCACTGGCGTCCTCATCTACTCGAAACTATGGCTAAATCTCGGATTACAGGCCACTTTTGCTTCAAACAAAATCGTAGATTAAGACATCGGGCTTCTATGATTTGAAAAGTGCTAAAGTTTGTGTTATTTGGAGACCGCAAAGTAATGCCCCGAGTACTCAGGCTAACGGATACACTACAACATAACTTTTACCAAACAGCTCCAAATGACACCAACGTGCTATGGGTGAGTCAAACGACTTGTTTTATTACCGAAAGAAGGCTCAGATTGTAAAATAACGTTACTTTTCCTTTAATTTCCTTTTGTTGTTGGTTAAATCCGCATTAAAAGATCGTAAAACCAAAGCGAAATATGAATATCCGTTGTCTCCCGGTGCTAATCAGGTCCTTCCGCCTCACCTGGATACTGGAGCGCACCATATTTAAGGCCACCTGTGCTCACGTGACTTCCGCTCACCTGGCTAATATGGCGGTAATATAGTAGTATAATGGAGTCGTGGCAATCAATGGATCTATAATAAAAGATCTTATTATACTTCCATGGGTTTAGATAACATTCTATAGGTCATATATAGCTAAAATTATTATTAAAATGCAGCTTTCTGTTGCAGTACAGTGAGTTCTTGGGTGTGGTCACTGATAGAAACACACAGGGTCCACATTTATGGCATTTACTGTACCTTTTAGCCCTGAAATATCTCACATCACAAAATGGATTCTTAAAAGCATTGCAGTGCTTTTAAGAATCCATTTTGTGATGTGTTGAAATGTCTGTGTGTAATGTAATGTAACTGTGCTGCTGTCTTGGCCAGGACTCCCTTGAAAAAGAGATCAGTAATCTCAGTGGGACTTTCCTGGTTAAATAAAGGTTAAATTCATAAATAAAAAAATTTAATCTAAAGGGAAATCTCCAGGTATGTTTGTGATGAGGAAACAACATTATAACATAGATCAGAAAATGGCGTAATATGGGCCCTTTAAAGATTTGTGAGGCTATTATATATGATTTATTCCTACAATTATATTACACGTGTTTGTATTATTCTCGCTTTTATTGCAGATGAGAAGGGTGCGTTCATAAAACAGTGTCATAGCGCCCTCTTGTGGCAAATGTGTTGGACTTTAATAACGCTGAGAACAATTTTTACCCTCTGACATTTTATTTTTACAGTTATTTTTACAAGTCTTATAACCTACAAAGATAAAAACCTGAATATGTTTTTTTTTTTAATACAGAGCTGCAAATTTTATGAGTATTTTTTACATACTATATACCAGAACCAATAGGACACTACCAGAAATGCAGTTATTGTTTATACACCATGAACCATGAACGCTCGTATTGATCACAGGCTTCTGAAAATGTGTTTTTATTGTTTCAGACATTATCTATATACCTTCAGAAGGCAAAAAATGTTGAACTGAAGATCAGATTCATTCATAAATGCATTATGTATATACTAGGGATGAGACGAGATATGAGACTGGACCCACAAGAGCTGGACAAGACGAGATTTTAATTTAATTCCTAATTTCACAATTCAGTTTATAATTTTGGCCTCACAATTTTTCCTTTATTTGATTTCATATTTCATATCTCCATTCTAGTGCTGCTTTTGGAAACTGTAAGAGATGTAACTTTAGATGCAACTCACCAACACGTTTTTTGTCCAATCCAAACGAGATAAAAAGATTATAAAAGATTTTGTGCAACACTAATGTTTGATCCAGCGCCATTGGGTAAAGGAAGAATAAGTTAATAAGTAACAGGGTCAAATGTGCAGGGGCGTCAGACTGGGGGGTAAATGGTACAGTTTACCCAGGCCCAGTCCAAGTAGGGGTCCCTTTTTCTTTAGACCACATGTAGTGTGGGCCCACCAAGATGTACCCAGGGACCAGAATTTGCTGCGACATCCTCCTACAAATGTGTATCAGTATGGACGAGTGGTCAAGGTGTTGGACTTAAAGATGCATTGTAATTTTTCTGGTGGAGGGTCTGTCAAATGCTTTTCTCCATGAAGGTGTTATTGCTTGTCTGACACAGTATGGTATACAGTACTGTACTGTACTCCACTCTACTGTACTGTGCTGTGAGTAAGACTTCATGTCGATAATATGAAATAAATTGTGTTTCTTGCACTTCTCCTGTGCTCGACCTGTCACCATAATTACAATTTTGACTTATCATTCATTTGAAAACTGGAACAACACATTTCGAAACTCAGTATTTATCTCGTGTACATTTTCTTTGCATTAGTGGGGAGAGTTTAGCCATTTTTTATGTAATACAATAAGATTTGAGCTATAAAGAATTAATAACTTGTATGGATAAATATTGGTTCATTCTGTTATTTATTTATTGCAGCAATTCTCAAGGATAATTGTTACTCGGCCTTCAAAGTTCCAACAAACCAAAAGGTCCCAACAAGTTGATGCTCAAAATGTCCCATGCATTTGTACATGCCATTAATGTGTGTGTGCGCGTGCATGTGTGTGTGCGCGTGTGTGTAAAAACAATTAGTATTACAAAAGTGAAAGTTTCTGGGAAGAGGAGGCAGCCTTACAGACGGATCAATTTATTGCACCATATGGGAAAAATCTAAATTTCACTGTTCAACCACAGGTATTCTGGAGATAACATACAGAACATACACAAAAATGAACAAGAATCCATCTGTATTACATACTGAAAACTGAATGAATATTGAATTCATTTTATTTTTCCCTTTTATTATTAGACAAGTAAAAGTACCCTTTTTGAGTTTCTCAGACTTGGCTCTGTGGTTAAAGGTAAATATTTGCAACTTGGTTGCAACCATTGGAAATTCCAAGGCTTTCCCAATCCAACAAAATGTGTATATAAGAATGGGAAACTCACTCATGAGCGAAGAGACTTAAATAATACCCATCCAGTTTATCTACCTTGAATTCAAGGAAATCAAGTAAGTGTTTTTATGAGTATTTTTACATACTATATACCAGAACCAACAGGACACTACCAGAAATGCATTTAGTGTTTATACATTTGTCTACATTTCTTGTTTTTTCTCCCAGTACATATATATGTAGTATGTAGTATGTATATCTGTTGTTAAAGATGAAGCTGCTCTTGGCTACACTTCTGCTGGCTTTCGTGGTTGGCATTCAAGCTCAGTGGTACAGGTTTCCTGTGGAGGCTGCTCGAGGTACATAATTCCCTTCATAATTAGCATTTCTGTTTATGTGCCGGTGTTGAACACTGTTTTATGAGACTGCATGAATAAAATACAAACTATTATCCCTTAATAATCTTATGGCACCTTGCAGGGGCAGGAGACATGTGGCGAGCCTATTCAGACATGAGGGAGGCCAACTGGAAAGCGCCAGACACAGACAAGTACTTCCACGCCCGGGGGAACTATGATGCTGCCCAAAGGGGTCCAGGGGGCAAATGGGCAGCTGCAGTGATCAGGTGGGTAATTTTTATATAAATAGAAACGACAACCAGCAGTGACTGATTCTGTTTTTGGGAATAAAAGTAACTAACCTGTTTTTGTTTTTTTTCCTCAGTGACACCCGAGAAACATGGCAAGGAAACAGTGGCCGAGGACACGAAGACTCTGCTGCAGATCAGGTGGCCAATCGCTGGGGCCGTGAGGGCAATGACCCCAATCACTACAGACCCGCAGGCCTCCCGGACAAATATTAAGTCACTGCAGGTGTGACAAAACCATCGCAAGGATAAAATGTGTCAATTACTGAGCATTTCAATTAAATAAAACTGCTTTTCTTCAACTGTGTGCAGTCAATGTAAATATGAGGGAATAATGTACATTAATTAATGCAGTATACTACTCTAGCACCTCTGGTCCACTGTCATAGTGTCATAGCCTAAAGGTCCCATAGTAGAGAATAAATGAAACTTCTGACCAACCAGCAACATTACATTGAATCAAAAATATAAAATTTAAATCTACATGAAATAAAAAAAACATATTAAAAAGGTGTACTGTCTAATTGTGTAACTTTTCTAGTGGAAGGTTCATCAGATTCTTTTCTCCATGGAGATGTTTTGTCTGCTTTGTCTGAAATGTTTCAAAGTACGGCATTAAACCCTTCTATCTTCAGGGAAAGTAGTAGTTGTAGTAGTTCCAGTAGTAATAGTAGTAGTAGTAGGAGTAGCTGTAGCTGTAGTAGCAGTAGTAGTAGTAGTAGCAGTAGTAGTAGTAGTTCCAGTAGAAGTAGCAGGGCTCTCAACCTTTGAGCGGGGTCGTGTGTGAGACTGTAATTTCCGAGGTAGGGGGGGGGATTTGTCTAAAGAGCAAACTTAAACTAAAGCAACTAATGACAGTTATATAAATGAAGTTATTACCTGATGGTTCTCAGTTTATCACAGTTTTGTCTTTCCTCGTATTCATATTCAGTCGCTGTCCTTATCACTGACAGAGTGCAATGCGCGCTTAGACACTCGCTGAGAGGGGCGGGGGGGAGGGAGCGGGACATTTTTAACGGATTCATGTAAGATTCTGGTTAATGCACCGGGCCCGCGGCTCACCGCGGCTCACCGCGGCTCACCATGGGCAGTTCGGCTCTGGGCCGCGCGTATTCCGCGCGTAAGCCGTCGGGGGGGACACGTTACGTACAGACGGAGACACCGGGACCGGAGTCGGTGCGTCTCAGAGGAGACGTGGCACCGGGACTGAGGCTCAGGACGTGCCCGGGGGACGGCGCGTCTGCTCCGGCCTCGCTCGGACCGTGCGCCCGGAGCAGGGGGAGTTTTTTTCGCTAAAAAAAATAAATAATCAGCGTGAGAAATGCCATTTGTGGCTTGTGAGCGTGTGAACACGTCGAATTGCGTGTGTCACACTCTCAATGTGTGAGACTTGAGAGCCCTGCTAGTAGTAGTAGTAGTAGTAGGAGTAGTAGGAGTAGCTGTAGTTGTAGTAGCAGTAGCAGCAGTAGTAGTAGCAGTAGTAGTTTTTGTTGTTCCAGTTGTAGCAGTAGCAGTAGTAGTAGTTGCAGTAGTAGCAGTAGTAGTAGCAGTAGTAGTAACAGTAGTAGTAGTAGTAGTAACTCAAGAGTATGCAGAGGTGAGCAGATAAGACAAACTTGTTCTCAAGTAGGAATACTGTTACTTCAAAATAATAAGTAGAAGCACAAAGCAGTGAAAATTACTAGAAGAGAAAAGCACATTTTTTGGGAAACTGCTTCTGCTCCGGCGACAGAAATTGTAGGAGAAATGAAATTAAGTGGAAGTACAGAATCGTTACCGTTACGGAGACCAAACCAGACCAAGTTAGAGGTCAGATCTAGGGATAGGCGCCCCCATTCACGGTCAGAATGCCAGTTTTTCTAGGTATTTTTGAGCTATAAAACCATAATGTCGTCCTGTGGAGCATTCGAAGCAAAACAATGACGTATCCATAGAAACAAGAAGATCTAAGTAATTAAAAAAAGGCCAGAATAAAAGTACTAAGAGGCGTTTTTAATCACACTTTTGTACATTGCCTTGGAGCCGTTTGCGATATATATATATATATATATATATATATATAGATATATATATATATATATAGATATATATAGATATATATATATATATATATATATATATATATATATATATATATATATATATATATATATATATATTTACATATTTCGAATAGAACAGATTAAAGTCCATATTTGTGATCACGGCCCTATGTGTCCTGGTGCATGAGGTCTCTGGCTTTCTGCAGGTTGTGGTCCACGGCGTTGTCTAAAAACTGCACCCAGGTCAGCTCCACCTCTCCACAGACGTGACTCGACCTGAACGCACACAGAGTTACAGGGATATGGATATGAGCAGAAAGTAGAGGGAGGCAAGTATAGAATTATTGTACGTTTGCAACAATCGCTATTACAACTTTTCACACAAGATAATTATTTAGCGATCTGGGGACCATCAGATCTAAACCTCGGCTTTATCAGGTTTAAATTAGGACTAAACCTGGTGTAAAATGAGACTAAACCGTGGAAAAGGTGGCTCTAAATAAGGATTAACCTAAAGGAGGACAAAAACATAAAGGATTTGTCTCTAATAAAGCAAAAAACTGCAGAGGTACCTGCCCATGGAATAAACATTGGTAACTGACAGGAGCGTCATAAAAATAATTCAAATGAAATGAGAAATGAAATGAAAACGTAAAGAGAATAAACTGCAAGTGCAATTTTATAACACAATGTCATAAAAATCAGTTTTTTAAAAATTAAAACCAGCAGAGTCCAAATCTGTAGTAGAGTTTGATCATAAACTACAAAAACGACTCTTAATTAGGGCTGTCAGTTTAACGCGTTAATTAGATTAATTCATTACACTGCAAATTAATGTGTTATGAAAATTCACGTTATTGATTATAAGCGGCAACTCAATGCGTGTGCGTTTTAAATTTGCCGTGCGTCGAGCAAATCGTTGCCAGGGCCTTTGAACGGCGAGTTTATTTATAAAAAGAACAAAGTCAAGGTCAATAAGAACGCCGTAATTTGGAGCTTTTGTAAAAAAGAATTTACCGATCACCGAATCTGCTCCAGCCTGACGGATCAATTGAACGATAAACACGTCCGGACAAGTTCCATCATTACCGGTGATAGAGCGAGCGTGAGCGCACTTCACCAAACCACCAAACCAACAAACCACCAAACCAACAAACCACCAAACCACCAAACCAATAAACCAATAAACCAATAAACCACCAAACCAATAAACCACCAAACCAATAAACCACGCTCGCAGAATTTGGTAAACAAATGAGAAAAATGACCACCGAAAAACTGACAAACTCAAATCGCAAAGTGGGTTCTTTCTCTCACAATATTAAAATGCAATTAATTATCAGAATCACAAAGACTTTTATTGCCATTGTCAAGTGAACAGAATTCACAAAACTGGAACTTGTCTCGGTGATAAGGTGCAAACATAAAACACTAAATAATAATAGTAATAACTAGAGTATAGACACTAAATAATAACTAAAATATAGCTATAATATAGTAAAAATAATAAACAATCCAAATAACAAAAAGGTCCAGATGAGCAGCATCAGAACAGTAGTGCAAACATGACGTCATTAAAGTGCCTGGTGATATAAAGTGTCTTTGTGCAGATGTTCTGAATTGTTCATGAGTCCAACAGCAGAGGGAAAGAAACTGTTCTTGTGACGGGAGGTTCTAGATTAGATTAATTAATTACAAATCCTGTAATTAATTTGATTTTTTTTTTTAATCTCCTGACAGCACTACTCTTAATCATTTGAATTCCTGTAGATTGAGAGAAGAATATGATATGGATGTCATGATATCAAATTTGACATCAACATTTCACGATTATTGGCTCCAACAGCAAAGGACAAAGACAGAGGGAAGAATATTAAGGATTTCAATATTGTTTGGTCACTTTCTTTCTTCTCATAGTAATTGTTGCACTAAAATACGATAATGTGACATCTCTTTTTACTGAGCGACTCAAAAGAACATTGGACCCAAATACTATGGAAAAGTACAAAAACACCATGTTACCTGATAATGTTAAGGACCTTCTTTAAGACTGAAGCCAGTTTAGACGCCTGCGGGGCAGAACATTACAGGTGTTAGTTTGTTTGGACGTACAGATAAGAGACCGCTGCATTTTGTTCTGAAATCAGCATCTCTACATGTATCACAGCCATTCCATTCCAGTGTCTGTGGAATTCAACACAAACACAAAGCTGAGCTACTTCAGTTCTGCACCAGGAGTGGAATAAAGTCACCCAAGAACAATGTAAAGACTTGTGGAGAGCATGACAAGACGCATGAAAGCTGTGATTAAAAATAAGGGTTATTGCACCAAATATTGATTTGTGAACTCTTCTTAAGAGTAAACATTAGTATTATGTTGTTTTAAAATGAATTTGATCTTGTTTCTTTGCATTGTTTGAGCTCTGAAAACATGGATCTTTTGTTATTTTGACCATTTGTCATTTTCTGTAAATAAATGCTCTAAACGATCATATTTTTATTTGGAGTTTGGGGGAAATGTTGTCAGTAGTTTATAGAGTCAAACAAAAATGTTCCTTTTGCCCAAACCCAAACCTATAAGTAGTAAAATCAGAAAAACTGATGATTTTTTTCCAGAGCTGTATTTAGAATGTGTAAAATGTAAAAAGTGTGTGAGTGACTTGCGTTGTTGTCGACCCCGCTGTAGTCCATGGGAGGATAGAGACAGAGGGCCAGGTCGTCCACGCTGTACACAAAACAACATTTTACACTCAATGTTCTACTATGTGCAGGCTTAAAGATGGGAAAGAAGCGTTTTGTAATGTGTGTTCTTTGTAAAAATGACTAAATTAAATCCGCAAGCTGCCCGTAATGTTCTACAGTATGGCATTAAACAGCTCTGCCTTACATTTATTCAATTACAAGTGGTTTTATAGCTCAAAAATGTCTAGAAAAACAACATTTTGACTATGAGTGGGGTCACCTCGCTACAGATCTGAGCTGTAACTTGGTCTGGTTTGGTCTCCATGAAGATAGAGAAGTTTAATGCCATACTGTGAAACATTTTAGGCAGGGCAATAACATCTTCATGGAGAAAAGCACCAGAAAAGTTAAACAATGCATGTTTAAGTACTGGTGAGTTACATTTTTTTTTTAATTCTTACAATGACAGCAGAATTCTTCAAGTACAGTGGTCCCTCGTTTATCGCGGTGGTTACGTTCTAAAAATAACCCGTGAAGTAGTCAGCTTTATATTTTATGACTATTCTACATGTTTTAAGGCTGTAAATGAATCACCACACACATTCTACACTTTTCTCAGACTGGCATTAACATTCTCTCACATTTCTCTCTCTTTTAAACACTCAAACTTTTGTAGATTTTCAACAACAAAAAATGTTTTAATAGTTACGCATGTATTTCACAGTTCCTCTGACCAGGCCTCTTCGTCCTGGCGCTGCTCCACCTTGGTGCAGGGGTCTTTTACCGAGTGAAAAACATGGTGATGGGGAGCTGTTAGGGTTGCAAAATTCTGGGAATTTTCAAAGTTGGAATGTTTACATGGGAATTTTTGGGAATTAATGGGAATAAACTGGGAATGATCAAAGTTGAAGGTTAGGGGCATCAATATAGTTGGTAGAAAAAGTATTGTAGCATAATCTTGGCTAAAATAATCTAATTTCTGTGAATAAAGTAGGACAGTATTTTGTGCAGAGCCATTGACTTCGGTCGTCTGTTTGCTTGTCTATCTGTTTGTTCGTCTGCTTGTTTGTCTCTTTGCTCGTTTGTCCATCTGTTTGTCTGTTCGTCTTTTTTTCCTCTGGCGGCACGGTGGCTGAGTGGCTAGCACTCATGCTTCACAGCAAGAAGGTTCGGGTTGCCCGGGCCTTTCTGTGTGGAGATTACATGTTCTCCCCGTGTCTGGGTGGGTTTCCTCCGGGCACTCGGGTTTCCCCCACCAACCTAAACATGCTCCAGGTAAAATCCTCCTGAGGTCCTGACCAAGACTAAATAACAAAACAAAATTATGGGGATGGTCCCGGGTCAAATATAGAAACAACTTCTCCTGTGTGAGATCAATAAAGGTCAATCTTCTAATCCTTGACCACTGTAAGGCGCTTTGTGCTACAATTTTGTATGAAAAGCGCCTTATAAATATTGTTTGATTGATTGATTGATTGATTGATCGAGCCACAGCCTCTACATGCATTTTGCATTCCTTTATCACATGCACAAGAACTTCTAGAATTCTGAAGAGCTAAAGCGACTTTTCTGAGCTCACAGCAAATACAGACTACAGCAAGAGGACTTCATGCAGTCAAGTTTTGAGGATATCATGTAGAGGATAGGTGGAGGACATCAAAGCGAGCACACGTACATATGGTGCGCTCCGCTGGAGCGGTCCTTGTTTGGTGTTTTTTTTCCCGATTTTTTTCTTTGAACTTTTTGGATTATTTTGGCGTCACTCCTCCTTTCGATTGTTGGTTCACCTCGTCCTAGCGTCCCGGCTGAGGGGGAGACGATTTCTCTTTAACCCGCGAGCTTAGCTCGCCCCCGGGCGGACAGCGCAATGTCAGCCCCCACGGGGCCCCAGGCCGCGGCGGAGAAGCCGACTGAGAAGGCGGGTGGTAGAACGGAGGATACTACGAAGAAGAATGATGGCGACATGACGAAAAATAGGAATGTGGGATACCAAAAAGAGCTGGTGGTCTTTTTGGAGCTGGAGGGTGGAGCAGGTCTGTCCCCTATGGCCTTGATGAAGGCTACGCAGGAGGTGTGTGGGACTGTACTTGGCTGCCGCATGGTGACCAAGGACAAGTACGAGATAGCAGTGGCGTCTCAGGCGGCCAAGGAAAAGCTGCTGGATGGGTTCCGGATCGGCGAGACCAGGGTCCACGGGCGAGACATCAGCAGAGACGAGGTGGTGGTCTCTTTCATGGGCCTGCCGCTGTACGTGCAGGAGGAGGAAATTTTGCAGAAGCTCCACTCCTGGGGAGTCTCCGCTGTTTCCAAGGTGAGGTGGAGAGTGTGGCCGGGGACTGGCATCACTGACGGCACCAGATTCGTAAAGGTACGTTTCACTGCCGCTGTCAGCTCTCTTCTCCTACAACGTACCTGAGATGGGCTTAAATTTTGGTGAACATAATCTTAAGACGTTGGAGATGTTAAATTGCGAAGGATTTTCAAATAGGCGGTAATATGACGATACGGCGGATCGATAAAGTTAGGTATTTATTGAATGGGAGTTATGAATGGGAGGTTTTTATTGAATTTGGAGTTCTTCCTCAAACTAAAACTTCACAGGGTAATGTAGATGAGGACTACCAAGATTTTCATGCCAAATAACTGGCAGTCTGACATAGCGCCCCCATATGACAGGCCAGTGAACTGTCAGAAATCTACCGCTAGCTGAGCCCCTAAGAGGAAAAATTGTCCGATATGGCTTACCATTTTTGCCAGGCACACGAAATTTGGTATGGGTGTGCGTCTCAGTAAGACGAACAAACGCAGGTGCGAGGTCCCGACCAACGGTGCTTGCGGCTTTAATTTTTTTTGTTCTTGTTCACACGCTTTTGGACAATTTTGAGCATGTTCCCATGCTTCAAAACGAACGAAACTTTGCACGGGCATCACGTAGGGCGGCAGCTACGCCTCCAAAAATACCCGTCCCCCGGTGACCCCCAGGAGCTCGATAGCGCCCCTAGCGCGTTGTCTTTCGGGGCTGGCATACCGTTTAAGATAGGCGCACGAAATTCGGTAGGGACGTGTATCTCAATAAGACGAACAAACGCCTCACTGCAATGTCATGGCCACGCCCAACAGGAAGTGAGATAATTGGCCTTTTGTGTGATTTTTGTAATATTTGACATAGAATGGAATTTGAAACACTTCTCCTACACCGTACCTCAGATGGGCTTAAATTTTGGTGAACATAATCGTTCAATCGTCAATAAGACGTTGGAGATGTTAAATTGCGAAGGATTTTCAAATAGGCGGTAATATGACGATACGGCGGATCAATAAAGTTAGGTATTTATTGAATGGGAGATATGAGTTATGAATGGGAGGTATTTGTTGCTAGGCTAGATCTTTGATCTTTGTACCTTTGATGTGTCTTTGGCCACGCCCAACAGGAAGTGAGATAATTGTGCCAGGCACACGAAATTCAGTATGGGTGTGCGTCTCAGTAAGACGAACAAACGCAGGTGCGAGGTCTCGACCAACGCCGCTTGCGGCTTTAAAGGAAAAGTAACGTTATTTTATAATCTGAGCCTTCTTTCGGTAATAAAACAAGTCGTTTGACTCACCCATAGCACGTTGGTGTCATTTGGAGCTGTTTGGTAAAAGTTATGTTGTAGCGTATTTGTTAGCCTGAGTACTCGGGGCATTACTTTGCGGTCTCCAAATAACACAGACTTTCAATCATTCAATCAATCAATCAAACATTTATAAGGCGCTTTTCATACAAAATTGTAACACAAAGCGCCTTACAGTGGTCAAGGATTAGAAGATTGACCTTTATTGATCTCGCACAGGAGAAGTTGTTTCTATATTTGACCCGGGGACCATCCCCATGATTTTGTTTTGTTATTTAGGCTTTGGTCAGGCCCTAAGCTGGAGGATTTTACCTATGGCGCATGTTTAGGTTGGTGGGGGAAACCGGAGTACCCGGAGGAAACCCACCCAGACACGGGGAGAACATGCAGTCTCCACACAGAAAGGCTCGGGCAACCCGAACCTTCTTGCTGTGAAGCATGAGTGCTAGCCACTCAGTCACTGTGCCGCCAGGGAAAAAAAAAAACAAAAAACAAAACAGGAACAGCAGCAACGACAGCAACAACAGCAGCAACAGCATCATCAACAACAACAACAGCAGCAGCAACAGGAACAGCGGCAACAACGACAGAACAACAGCAACAACAACAACAACAGCAGCAGCAACAACAGGAACAGCAGCAACAACAACGACAACAGGGGGGTATTCCACGAACGTCGCCAAACTTAGCCGCGACTAAGTGCTAAGTTCTCGCCTGGCTGAGACACAACTTAGACAAAAGCTTGAACCCGTTCCACTAACGCGTTTCAGCTGCGCCTAGTCAGAGCTAAGCTCAGTCTGGCCTAATCAGGCCGGGCCTCCGCGCGTGCACGGGGTAAATAAGAAGCCCTGAACAAGCGACTGTCGAAAACGCGATCATGTGGAAGATTCGGGACGATTATTTCAGCGCATCAGAACAGAAGTTTAGCACTTTTCAAATCATAGAAGCCCGATGTCTTAATCTACGATTTTGTTTGAAGCAAAAGTGGCCTGTAATCTGAGATTTATCCATAGTTTTCAGCTTTGCGTTTCATGTTTGGGTCCCGGGAGCTGAGAGCACAGTCCGCACATGTGCACTGGCGTCCTCATCTACTCGAAACTATGGCTAAATCTCGGATTACAGGCCACTTTTGCTTCAAACAAAATCGTAGATTAAGACATCGGGCTTCTATGATTTGAAAAGTGCTAAAGTTTGTGTTATTTGGAGACCGCAAAGTAATGCCCCGAGTACTCAGGCTAACGGATACACTACAACATAACTTTTACCAAACAGCTCCAAATGACACCAACGTGCTATGGGTGAGTCAAACGACTTGTTTTATTACCGAAAGAAGGCTCAGATTGTAAAATAACGTTACTTTTCCTTTAATTTCCTTTTGTTGTTGGTTAAATCCGCATTAAAAGATCGTAAAACCAAAGCGAAATATGAATATCCGTTGTCTCCCGGTGCTAATCAGGTCCTTCCGCCTCACCTGGATACTGGAGCGCACCATATTTAAGGCCACCTGTGCTCACGTGACTTCCGCTCACCTGGCTAATATGGCGGTAATATAGTAGTATAATGGAGTCGTGGCAATCAATGGATCTATAATAAAAGATCTTATTATACTTCCATGGGTTTAGATAAGATTCTATAGGTCATATATAGCTAAAATTATTATTAAAATGCAGCTTTCTGTTGCAGTACAGTGAGTTCTTGGGTGTGGTCACTGATAGAAACACACAGGGTCCACATTTATGGCATTTACTGTACCTTTTAGCCCTGAAATATCTCACATCACAAAATGGATTCTTAAAAGCATTGCAGTGCTTTTAAGAATCCATTTTGTGATGTGTTGAAATGTCTGTGTGTAATGTAATGTAACTGTGCTGCTGTCTTGGCCAGGACTCCCTTGAAAAAGAGATCAGTAATCTCAGTGGGACTTTCCTGGTTAAATAAAGGTTAAATTCATAAATAAAAAAATTTAATCTAAAGGGAAATCTCCAGGTATGTTTGTGATGAGGAAACAACATTATAACATAGATCAGAAAATGGCGTAATATGGGCCCTTTAAAGATTTGTGAGGCTATTATATATGATTTATTCCTACAATTATATTACACGTGTTTGTATTATTCTCGCTTTTATTGCAGATGAGAAGGGTGCGTTCATAAAACAGTGTCATAGCGCCCTCTTGTGGCAAATGTGTTGGACTTTAATAACGCTGAGAACAATTTTTACCCTCTGACATTTTATTTTTACAGTTATTTTTACAAGTCTTATAACCTACAAAGATAAAAACCTGAATATGTTTTTTTTTTTTAATACAGAGCTGCAAACTTTATGAGTATTTTTTACATACTATATACCAGAACCAATAGGACACTACCAGAAATGCATTTAGTGTTTATACCCCATGAACCATGAACGCTCGTATTGATCACAGGCTTCTGAAAATGTGTTTTTATTGTTTCAGACATTATCTATATACCTTCAGAAGGCAAAAAATGTTGAACTGAAGATCAGATTCATTCATAAATGCATTATGTATATACTAGGGATGAGACGAGATATGAGACTGGACCCACAAGAGCTGGACAAGACGAGATTTTAATTTAATTCCTAATTTCACAATTCAGTTTATAATTTTGGCCTCACAATTTTTCCTTTATTTGATTTCATATTTCATATCTCCATTCTAGTGCTGCTTTTGGAAACTGTAAGAGATGTAACTTTAGATGCAACTCACCAACACGTTTTTTGTCCAATCCAAACGAGATAAAAAGATTATAAAAGATTTTGTGCAACACTAATGTTTGATCCAGCGCCATTGGGTAAAGGAAGAATAAGTTAATAAGTAACAGGGTCAAATGTGCAGGGGCGTCAGACTGGGGGGGTAAATGGTACAGTTTACCCAGGCCCAGTCCAAGTAGGGGTCCCTTTTTCTTTAGACCACATGTAGTGTGGGCCCACCAAGATGTACCCAGGGACCAGAATTTGCTGCGACATCCTCCTACAAATGTGTATCAGTATGGACGAGTGGTCAAGGTGTTGGACTTAAAGATGCATTGTAATTTTTCTGGTGGAGGGTCTGTCAAATGCTTTTCTCCATGAAGGTGTTATTGCTTGTCTGACACAGTATGGTATACAGTACTGTACTGTACTCCACTCTACTGTACTGTGCTGTGAGTAAGACTTCATGTCGATAATATGAAATAAATTGTGTTTCTTGCACTTCTCCTGTGCTCGACCTGTCACCATAATTACAATTTTGACTTATCATTCATTTGAAAACTGGAACAACACATTTCGAAACTCAGTATTTATCTCGTGTACATTTTCTTTGCATTAGTGGGGAGAGTTTAGCCATTTTTTATGTAATACAATAAGATTTGAGCTATAAAGAATTAATAACTTGTATGGATAAATATTGGTTCATTCTGTTATTTATTTATTGCAGCAATTCTCAAGGATAATTGTTACTCGGCCTTCAAAGTTCCAACGAACCAAAAGGTCCCAACAAGTTGATGCTCAAAATGTCCCATGCATTTGTACATGCCATTAATGTGTGTGTGCGCGTGCATGTGTGTGTGCGCGTGTGTGTAAAAACAATTAGTATTACAAAAGTGAAAGTTTCTGGGAAGAGGAGGCAGCCTTACAGACGGATCAATTTATTGCACCATATGGGAAAAATCTAAATTTCACTGTTCAACCACAGGTATTCTGGAGATAACATACAGAACATACACAAAAATGAACAAGAATCCATCTGTATTACATACTGAAAACTGAATGAATATTGAATTCATTTTATTTTTCCCTTTTATTATTAGACAAGTAAAAGTACCCTTTTTGAGTTTCTCAGACTTGGCTCTGTGGTTAAAGGTAAATATTTGCAACTTGGTTGCAACCATTGGAAATTCCAAGGCTTTCCCAATCCAACAAAATGTGTATATAAGAATGGGAAACTCACTCATGAGCGAAGAGACTTAAATAATACCCATCCAGTTTATCTACCTTGAATTCAAGGAAATCAAGTAAGTGTTTTTATGAGTATTTTTACATACTATATACCAGAACCAACAGGACACTACCAGAAATGCATTTAGTGTTTATACATTTGTCTACATTTCTTGTTTTTTCTCCCAGTACATATATATGTAGTATGTAGTATGTATATCTGTTGTTAAAGATGAAGCTGCTCTTGGCTACACTTCTGCTGGCTTTCGTGGTTGGCATTCAAGCTCAGTGGTACAGGTTTCCTGTGGAGGCTGCTCGAGGTACATAATTCCCTTCATAATTAGCATTTCTGTTTATGTGCCGGTGTTGAACACTGTTTTATGAGACTGCATGAATAAAATACAAACTATTATCCCTTAATAATCTTATGGCACCTTGCAGGGGCAGGAGACATGTGGCGAGCCTATTCAGACATGAGGGAGGCCAACTGGAAAGCGCCAGACACAGACAAGTACTTCCACGCCCGGGGGAACTATGATGCTGCCCAAAGGGGTCCAGGGGGCAAATGGGCAGCTGCAGTGATCAGGTGGGTAATTTTTATATAAATAGAAACGACAACCAGCAGTGACTGATTCTGTTTTTGGGAATAAAAGTAACTAACCTGTTTTTGTTTTTTTTCCTCAGTGACACCCGAGAAACATGGCAAGGAAACAGTGGCCGAGGACACGAAGACTCTGCTGCAGATCAGGTGGCCAATCGCTGGGGCCGTGAGGGCAATGACCCCAATCACTACAGACCCGCAGGCCTCCCGGACAAATATTAAGTCACTGCAGGTGTGACAAAACCATCGCAAGGATAAAATGTGTCAATTACTGAGCATTTCAATTAAATAAAACTGCTTTTCTTCAACTGTGTGCAGTCAATGTAAATATGAGGGAATAATGTACATTAATTAATGCAGTATACTACTCTAGCACCTCTGGTCCACTGTCATAGTGTCATAGCCTAAAGGTCCCATAGTAGAGAATAAATGAAACTTCTGACCAACCAGCAACATTACATTGAATCAAAAATATAAAATTTAAATCTACATGAAATAAAAAAACATATTAAAAAGGTGTACTGTCTAATTGTGTAACTTTTCTAGTGGAAGGTTCATCAGATTCTTTTCTCCATGGAGATGTTTTGTCTGCTTTGTCTGAAATGTTTCAAAGTACGGCATTAAACCCTTCTATCTTCAGGGAAAGTAGTAGTTGTAGTAGTTCCAGTAGTAATAGTAGTAGTAGTAGGAGTAGCTGTAGCTGTAGTAGCAGTAGTAGTAGTAGTAGCAGTAGTAGTAGTAGTTCCAGTAGTAGTAGCAGGGCTCTCAACCTTTGAGCGGGGTCGTGTGTGAGACTGTAATTTCCGAGGGGGGGGCGGGGGGATTTGTCTAAAGAGCAAACTTAAACTAAAGCAACTAATGACAGTTATATAAATGAAGTTATTACCTGATGGTTCTCAGTTTATCACAGTTTTGTCTTTCCTCGTATTCATATTCAGTCGCTGTCCTTATCACTGACAGAGTGCAATGCGCGCTTAGACACTCGCTGAGAGGGGCGGGGGGGAGGGAGCGGGACATTTTTAACGGATTCATGTAAGATTCTGGTTAATGCACCGGGCCCGCGGCTCACCGCGGCTCACCGCGGCTCACCATGGGCAGTTCGGCTCTGGGCCGCGCGTATTCCGCGCGTAAGCCGTCGGGGGGACACGTTACGTACAGACGGAGACACCGGGACCGGAGTCGGTGCGTCTCAGAGGAGACGTGGCACCGGGACTGAGGCTCAGGACGTGCCCGGGGGACGGCGCGTCTGCTCCGGCCTCGCTCGGACCGTGCGCCCGGAGCAGGGGGAGTTTTTTTCGCTAAAAAAAATAAATAATCAGCGTGAGAAATGCCATTTGTGGCTTGTGAGCGTGTGAACACGTCGAATTGCGTGTGTCACACTCTCAATGTGTGAGACTTGAGAGCCCTGCTAGTAGTAGTAGTAGTAGTAGGAGTAGTAGGAGTAGCTGTAGTTGTAGTAGCAGTAGCAGCAGTAGTAGTAGCAGTAGTAGTTTTTGTTGTTCCAGTTGTAGCAGTAGCAGTAGTAGTAGTTGCAGTAGTAGCAGTAGTAGTAGCAGTAGTAGTAACAGTAGTAGTAGTAGTAGTAACTCAAGAGTATGCAGAGGTGAGCAGATAAGACAAACTTGTTCTCAAGTAGGAATACTGTTACTTCAAAATAATAAGTAGAAGCACAAAGCAGTGAAAATTACTAGAAGAGAAAAGCACATTTTTTGGGAAACTGCTTCTGCTCCGGCGACAGAAATTGTAGGAGAAATGAAATTAAGTGGAAGTACAGAATCGTTACCGTTACGGAGACCAAACCAGACCAAGTTAGAGGTCAGATCTAGGGATAGGCGCCCCCATTCACGGTCAGAATGCCAGTTTTTCTAGGTATTTTTGAGCTATAAAACCATAATGTCGTCCTGTGGAGCATTCGAAGCAAAACAATGACGTATCCATAGAAACAAGAAGATCTAAGTAATTAAAAAAAGGCCAGAATAAAAGTACTAAGAGGCGTTTTTAATCACACTTTTGTACATTGCCTTGGAGCCGTTTGCGATATATATATATATATATATATATATATATATATATATATATATATATATATATTTACATATTTCGAATAGAACAGATTAAAGTCCATATTTGTGATCACGGCCCTATGTGTCCTGGTGCATGAGGTCTCTGGCTTTCTGCAGGTTGTGGTCCACGGCGTTGTCTAAAAACTGCACCCAGGTCAGCTCCACCTCTCCACAGACGTGACTCGACCTGAACGCACACAGAGTTACAGGGATATGGATATGAGCAGAAAGTAGAGGGAGGCAAGTATAGAATTATTGTACGTTTGCAACAATCGCTATTACAACTTTTCACACAAGATAATTATTTAGCGATCTGGGGACCATCAGATCTAAACCTCGGCTTTATCAGGTTTAAATTAGGACTAAACCTGGTGTAAAATGAGACTAAACCGTGGAAAAGGTGGCTCTAAATAAGGATTAACCTAAAGGAGGACAAAAACATAAAGGATTTGTCTCTAATAAAGCAAAAAACTGCAGAGGTACCTGCCCATGGAATAAACATTGGTAACTGACAGGAGCGTCATAAAAATAATTCAAATGAAATGAGAAATGAAATGAAAACGTAAAGAGAATAAACTGCAAGTGCAATTTTATAACACAATGTCATAAAAATCAGTTTTTTAAAAATTAAAACCAGCAGAGTCCAAATCTGTAGTAGAGTTTGATCATAAACTACAAAAACGACTCTTAATTAGGGCTGTCAGTTTAACGCATTAATTAGATTAATTCATTACACTGCAAATTAATGTGTTATGAAAATTCACGTTATTGATTATAAGCGGCAACTCAATGCGTGTGCGTTTTAAATTTGCCGTGCGTCGAGCAAATCGTTGCCAGGGCCTTTGAACGGCGAGTTTATTTATAAAAAGAACAAAGTCAAGGTCAATAAGAACGCCGTAATTTGGAGCTTTTGTAAAAAAGAATTTACCGATCACCGAATCTGCTCCAGCCTGACGGATCAATTGAACGATAAACACGTCCGGACAAGTTCCATCATTACCGGTGATAGAGCGAGCGTGAGCGCACTTCACCAAACCACCAAACCAACAAACCACCAAACCAACAAACCACCAAACCAACAAACCACCAAACCACCAAACCAACAAACCAATAAACCACCAAACCAATAAACCACCAAACCAATAAACCAATAAACCACGCTCGCAGAATTTGGTAAACAAATGAGAAAAATGACCACCGAAAAACTGACAAACTCAAATCGCAAAGTGGGTTCTTTCTCTCACAATATTAAAATGCAATTAATTATCAGAATCACAAAGACTTTTATTGCCATTGTCAAGTGAACAGAATTCACAAAACTGGAACTTGTCTCGGTGATAAGGTGCAAACATAAAACACTAAATAATAATAGTAATAACTAGAGTATAGACACTAAATAATAACTAAAATATAGCTATAATATAGTAAAAATAATAAACAATCCAAATAACAAAAAGGTTCAGATGAGCAGCATCAGAACAGTAGTGCAAACATGACGTCATTAAAGTGCCTGGTGATATAAAGTGTCTTTGTGCAGATGTTCTGAATTGTTCATGAGTCCAACAGCAGAGGGAAAGAAACTGTTCTTGTGACGGGAGGTTCTAGATTAGATTAATTAATTACAAATCCTGTAATTAATTTGATTTTTTTTTTTTAATCTCCTGACAGCACTACTCTTAATCATTTGAATTCCTGTAGATTGAGAGAAGAATATGATATGGATGTCATGATATCAAATTTGACATCAACATTTCACGATTATTGGCTCCAACAGCAAAGGACAAAGACAGAGGGAAGAATATTAAGGATTTCAATATTGTTTGGTCATACTTTCTTTCTTCTCATAGTAATTGTTGCACTAAAATACGATAATGTGACATCTCTTTTTACTGAGCGACTCAAAAGAACATTGGACCCAAATACTATGGAAAAGTACAAAAACACCATGTTACCTGATAATGTTAAGGACCTTCTTTAAGACTGAAGCCAGTTTAGACGCCTGCGGGGCAGAACATTACAGGTGTTAGTTTGTTTGGACGTACAGATAAGAGACCGCTGCATTTTGTTCTGAAATCAGCATCTCTACATGTGTCACAGCCATTCCATTCCACAACACAAACACAAAGCTGAGCTACTTCAGTTCTTTGCACCAGGAGTGGAATAAAGTCACCCAAGAACAATGTAAAGACTTGTGGAGAGCATGACAAGACGCATGAAAGCTGTGATTAAAAATAAGGGTTATTGCACCAAATATTGATTTGTGAACTCTTCTTAAGAGTAAACATTAGTATTATGTTGTTTTAAAATGAATTTGATCTTGTTTCTTTGCATTGTTTGAGCTCTGAAAACATGGATCTTTTGTTATTTTGACCATTTGTCATTTTCTGTAAATAAATGCTCTAAACGATCATATTTTTATTTGGAGTTTGGGGGAAATGTTGTCAGTAGTTTATAGAGTCAAACAAAAATGTTCCTTTTGCCCAAACCCAAACCTATAAGTAGTAAAATCAGAAAAACTGATGATTTTTTTCCAGAGCTGTATTTAGAATGTGTAAAATGTAAAAAGTGTGTGAGTGACTTGCGTTGTTGTCGACCCCGCTGTAGTCCATGGGAGGATAGAGACAGAGGGCCAGGTCGTCCACGCTGTACACAAAACAACATTTTACACTCAATGTTCTACTATGTGCAGGCTTAAAGATGGGAAAGAAGCGTTTTGTAATGTGTGTTCTTTGTAAAAATGACTAAATTAAATCCGCAAGCTGCCCGTAATGTTCTACAGTATGGCATTAAACAGCTCTGCCTTACATTTATTCAATTACAAGTGGTTTTATAGCTCAAAAATGTCTAGAAAAACAACATTTTGACTATGAGTGGGGTCACCTCGCTACAGATCTGAGCTGTAACTTGGTCTGGTTTGGTCTCCATGAAGATAGAGAAGTTTAATGCCATACTGTGAAACATTTTAGGCAGGGCAATAACATCTTCATGGAGAAAAGCACCAGAAAAGTTAAACAATGCATGTTTAAGTACTGGTGAGTTACATTTTTTTTTTAATTCTTACAATGACAGCAGAATTCTTCAAGTACAGTGGTCCCTCGTTTATCGCGGTGGTTACGTTCTAAAAATAACCCGTGAAGTAGTCAGCTTTATATTTTATGACTATTCTACATGTTTTAAGGCTGTAAATGAATCACCACACACATTCTACACTTTTCTCAGACTGGCATTAACATTCTCTCACATTTCTCTCTCTTTTAAACACTCAAACTTTTGTAGATTTTCAACAACAAAAAAATGTTTTAATAGTTACGCATGTATTTCACAGTTCCTCTGACCAGGCCTCTTCGTCCTGGCGCTGCTCCACCTTGGTGCAGGGGTCTTTTACCGAGTGAAAAACATGGTGATGGGGAGCTGTTAGGGTTGCAAAATTCTGGGAATTTTCAAAGTTGGAATGTTTACATGGGAATTTTTGGGAATTAATGGGAATAAACTGGGAATGATCAAAGTTGAAGGTTAGGGGCATCAATATAGTTGGGAGAAAAAGTATTGTAGCATAATCTTGGCTAAAATAATCTAATTTCTGTGAATAAAGTAGGACAGTATTTTGTGCAGAGCCATTGACTTCGGTCGTCTGTTTGCTTGTCTATCTGTTTGTTCGTCTGCTTGTTTGTCTCTTTGCTCGTTTGTCCATCTGTTTGTCTGTTCGTCTTTTTTTTTCCTCTGGCGGCACGGTGGCTGAGTGGCTAGCACTCATGCTTCACAGCAAGAAGGTTCGGGTTGCCCGGGCCTTTCTGTGTGGAGATTACATGTTCTCCCCGTGTCTGGGTGGGTTTCCTCCGGGCACTCGGGTTTCCCCCACCAACCTAAACATGCTCCAGGTAAAATCCTCCTGAGGTCCTGACCAAGACTAAATAACAAAACAAAATTATGGGGATGGTCCCGGGTCAAATATAGAAACAACTTCTCCTGTGTGAGATCAATAAAGGTCAATCTTCTAATCCTTGACCACTGTAAGGCGCTTTGTGCTACAATTTTGTATGAAAAGCGCCTTATAAATATTGTTTGATTGATTGATTGATTGATTGATCGAGCCACAGCCTCTACATGCATTTTGCATTCCTTTATCACATGCACAAGAACTTCTAGAATTCTGAAGAGCTAAAGCGACTTTTCTGAGCTCACAGCAAATACAGACTACAGCAAGAGGACTTCATGCAGTCAAGTTTTGAGGATATCATGTAGAGGATAGGTGGAGGACATCAAAGCGAGCACACGTACATATGGTGCGCTCCGCTGGAGCGGTCCTTGTTTGGTGTTTTTTTTCCCGATTTTTTCTTTGAACTTTTTGGATTATTTTGGCGTCACTCCTCCTTTCGATTGTTGGTTCACCTCGTCCTAGCGTCCCGGCTGAGGGGGAGACGATTTCTCTTTAACCCGCGAGCTTAGCTCGCCCCCGGGCGGACAGCGCAATGTCAGCCCCCACGGGGCCCCAGGCCGCGGCGGAGAAGCCGACTGAGAAGGCGGGTGGTAGAACGGAGGATACTACGAAGAAGAATGATGGCGACATGACGAAAAATAGGAATGTGGGATACCAAAAAGAGCTGGTGGTCTTTTTGGAGCTGGAGGGTGGAGCAGGTCTGTCCCCTATGGCCTTGATGAAGGCTACGCAGGAGGTGTGTGGGACTGTACTTGGCTGCCGCATGGTGACCAAGGACAAGTACGAGATAGCAGTGGCGTCTCAGGCGGCCAAGGAAAAGCTGCTGGATGGGTTCCGGATCGGCGAGACCAGGGTCCACGGGCGAGACATCAGCAGAGACGAGGTGGTGGTCTCTTTCATGGGCCTGCTGCTGTACGTCCAGGAGGAGGAAATTTTGCAGAAGCTCCACTCCTGGGGAGTCTCCGCTGTTTCCAAGGTGAGGTGGAGAGTGTGGCCGGGGACTGGCATCACTGACGGCACCAGATTCGTAAAGGTACGTTTCACTGCCGCTGTCAGCTCTCTTCTCCTACAACGTACCTGAGATGAGCTTAAATTTTGGTGAACATAATCTTAAGACGTTGGAGATGTTAAATTGCGAAGGATTTTCAAATAGGCGGTAATATGACGATACGGCGGATCGATAAAGTTAGGTATTTATTGAATGGGAGTTATGAATGGGAGGTTTTTATTGAATTTGGAGTTCTTCCTCAAACTAAAACTTCACAGGGTAATGTAGATGAGGACTACCAAGATTTTCATGCCAAATAACTGGCAGTCTGACATAGCGCCCCCATATGACAGGCCAGTGAACTGTCAGAAATCTACCGCTAGCTGAGCCCCTAAGAGGAAAAATTGTCCGATATGGCTTACCATTTTTGCCAGGCACACGAAATTTGGTATGGGTGTGCGTCTCAGTAAGACGAACAAACGCAGGTGCGAGGTCCCGACCAACGGTGCTTGCGGCTTTAATTTTTTTTGTTCTTGTTCACACGCTTTTGGACAATTTTGAGCATGTTCCCATGCTTCAAAACGAACGAAACTTTGCACGGGCATCACGTAGGGCGGCAGCTACGCCTCCAAAAATACCCGTCCCCCGGTGACCCCCAGGAGCTCGATAGCGCCCCCTAGCGCGTTGTCTTTCGGGGCTGGCATACCGTTTAAGATAGGCGCACGAAATTCGGTAGGGACGTGTATCTCAATAAGACGAACAAACGCCTCACTGCAATGTCATGGCCACGCCCAACAGGAAGTGAGATAATTGGCCTTTTGTGTGATTTTTGTAATATTTGACATAGAATGGAATTTGAAACACTTCTCCTACACCGTACCTCAGATGGGCTTAAATTTTGGTGAACATAATCGTTCAATCGTCAATAAGACGTTGGAGATGTTAAATTGCGAAGGATTTTCAAATAGGCGGTAATATGACGATACGGCGGATCAATAAAGTTAGGTATTTATTGAATGGGAGATATGAGTTATGAATGGGAGGTATTTGTTGCTAGGCTAGATCTTTGATCTTTGTACCTTTGATGTGTCTTTGGCCACGCCCAACAGGAAGTGAGATAATTGTGCCAGGCACACGAAGTTCAGTATGGGTGTGCGTCTCAGTAAGACGAACAAACGCAGGTGCGAGGTCTCGACCAACGCCGCTTGCGGCTTTAAAGGCAAAGTAACGTTATTTTACAATCTGAGCCTTCTTTCGGTAATAAAACAAGTCGTTTGACTCACCCATAGCACGTTGGTGTCATTTGGAGCTGTTTGGTAAAAGTTATGTTGTAGCGTATTTGTTAGCCTGAGTACTCGGGGCATTACTTTGCGGTCTCCAAATAACACAGACTTTCAATCATTCAATCAATCAATCAAACATTTATAAGGCGCTTTTCATACAAAATTGTAACACAAAGCGCCTTACAGTGGTCAAGGATTAGAAGATTGACCTTTATTGATCTCGCACAGGAGAAGTTGTTTCTATATTTGACCCGGGGACCATCCCCATGATTTTGTTTTGTTATTTAGGCTTTGGTCAGGCCCTAAGCTGGAGGATTTTACCTATGGCGCATGTTTAGGTTGGTGGGGGAAACCGGAGTACCCGGAGGAAACCCACCCAGACACGGGGAGAACATGCAGTCTCCACACAGAAAGGCTCGGGCAACCCGAACCTTCTTGCTGTGAAGCATGAGTGCTAGCCACTCAGTCATCGTGCCGCCAGGGGAAAAAAAAAAAAAAAAAAAAAAAAACAGGAACAGCAGCAACGACAGCAACAACAGCAGCAACAGCATCATCAACAACAACAACAGCAGCAGCAACAGGAACAGCGGCAACAACGACAGAACAACAGCAACAACAACAACAACAGCAGCAGCAACAACAGGAACAGCAGCAACAACAACGACAACAGGGGGGTATTCCACGAACGTCGCCAAACTTAGCCGCGACTAAGTGCTAAGTTCTCGCCTGGCTGAGACACAACTTAGACAAAAGCTTGAACCCGTTCCACTAACGCGTTTCAGCTGCGCCTAGTCAGAGCTAAGCTCAGTCTGGCCTAATCAGGCCGGGCCTCCGCGCGTGCACGGGGTAAATAAGAAGCCCTGAACAAGCGACTGTCGAAAACGCGATCATGTGGAAGATTCGGGACGATTATTTCAGCGCATCAGAACAGAAGTTTAGCACTTTTCAAATCATAGAAGCCCGATGTCTTAATCTACGATTTTGTTTGAAGCAAAAGTGGCCTGTAATCTGAGATTTATCCATAGTTTTCAGCTTTGCGTTTCATGTTTGGGTCCCGGGAGCTGAGAGCACAGTCCGCACATGTGCACTGGCGTCCTCATCTACTCGAAACTATGGCTAAATCTCGGATTACAGGCCACTTTTGCTTCAAACAAAATCGTAGATTAAGACATCGGGCTTCTATGATTTGAAAAGTGCTAAAGTTTGTGTTATTTGGAGACCGCAAAGTAATGCCCCGAGTACTCAGGCTAACGGATACACTACAACATAACTTTTACCAAACAGCTCCAAATGACACCAACGTGCTATGGGTGAGTCAAACGACTTGTTTTATTACCGAAAGAAGGCTCAGATTGTAAAATAACGTTACTTTTCCTTTAATTTCCTTTTGTTGTTGGTTAAATCCGCATTAAAAGATCGTAAAACCAAAGCGAAATATGAATATCCGTTGTCTCCCGGTGCTAATCAGGTCCTTCCGCCTCACCTGGATACTGGAGCGCACCATATTTAAGGCCACCTGTGCTCACGTGACTTCCGCTCACCTGGCTAATATGGCGGTAATATAGTGGTATAATGGAGTCGTGGCAATCAATGGATCTATAATAAAAGATCTTATTATACTTCCATGGGTTTAGATAACATTCTATAGGTCATATATAGCTAAAATTATTATTAAAATGCAGCTTTCTGTTGCAGTACAGTGAGTTCTTGGGTGTGGTCACTGATAGAAACACACAGGGTCCACATTTATGGCATTTACTGTACCTTTTAGCCCTGAAATATCTCACATCACAAAATGGATTCTTAAAAGCATTGCAGTGCTTTTAAGAATCCATTTTGTGATGTGTTGAAATGTCTGTGTGTAATGTAATGTAACTGTGCTGCTGTCTTGGCCAGGACTCCCTTGAAAAAGAGATCAGTAATCTCAGTGGGACTTTCCTGGTTAAATAAAGGTTAAATTCATAAATAAAAAAATTTAATCTAAAGGGAAATCTCCAGGTATGTTTGTGATGAGGAAACAACATTATAACATAGATCAGAAAATGGCGTAATATGGGCCCTTTAAAGATTTGTGAGGCTATTATATATGATTTATTCTTACAATTATATTACACGTGTTTGTATTATTCTCGCTTTTATTGCAGATGAGAAGGGTGCGTTCATAAAACAGTGTCATAGCGCCCTCTTGTGGCAAATGTGTTGGACTTTAATAACGCTGAGAACAATTTTTACCCTCTGACATTTTATTTTTACAGTTATTTTTACAAGTCTTATAACCTACAAAGATAAAAACCTGAATATGTTTTTTTTTTTTAATACAGAGCTGCAAATTTTATGAGTATTTTTTACATACTATATACCAGAACCAATAGGACACTACCAGAAATGCATTTAGTGTTTATACCCCATGAACCATGAACGCTCGTATTGATCACAGGCTTCTGAAAATGTGTTTTTATTGTTTCAGACATTATCTATATACCTTCAGAAGGCAAAAAATGTTGAACTGAAGATCAGATTCATTCATAAATGCATTATGTATATACTAGGGATGAGACGAGATATGAGACTGGACCCACAAGAGCTGGACAAGACGAGATTTTAATTTAATTCCTAATTTCACAATTCAGTTTATAATTTTGGCCTCACAATTTTTCCTTTATTTGATTTCATATTTCATATCTCCATTCTAGTGCTGCTTTTGGAAACTGTAAGAGATGTAACTTTAGATGCAACTCACCAACACGTTTTTTGTCCAATCCAAACGAGATAAAAAGATTATAAAAGATTTTGTGCAACACTAATGTTTGATCCAGCGCCATTGGGTAAAGGAAGAATAAGTTAATAAGTAACAGGGTCAAATGTGCAGGGGCGTCAGACTGGGGGGGTAAATGGTACAGTTTACCCAGGCCCAGTCCAAGTAGGGGTCCCTTTTTCTTTAGACCACATGTAGTGTGGGCCCACCAAGATGTACCCAGGGACCAGAATTTGCTGCGACATCCTCCTACAAATGTGTATCAGTATGGACGAGTGGTCAAGGTGTTGGACTTAAAGATGCATTGTAATTTTTCTGGTGGAGGGTCTGTCAAATGCTTTTCTCCATGACGGTGTTATTGCTTGTCTGACACAGTATGGTATACAGTACTGTACTGTACTCCACTCTACTGTACTGTACTGTGAGTAAGACTTCATGTCGATAATATGAAATAATTTGTGTTTCTTGCACTTCTCCTGTGCTCGACCTGTCTCCATAATTACAATTTTGACTTATCATTCATTTGAAAACTGGAACAATACATTTCGAAACTCAGTATTTATCTCGTGTACATTTTCTTTGCATTAGTGGGGAGAGTTTAGCCATTTTTTATGTAATACAATAAGATTTGAGCTATAAAGAATTAATAACTTGTATGGATAAATATTGGTTCATTCTGTTATTTATTTATTGCAGCAATTCTCAAGGATAATTGTTACTCGGCCTTCAAAGTTCCAACAAACCAAAAGGTCCCAACAAGTTGATGCTCAAAATGTCCCATGCATTTGTACATGCCATTAATGTGTGTGTGCGCGTGCATGTGTGTGTGCGCGTGTGTGTAAAAACAATTAGTATTACAAAAGTGAAAGTTTCTGGGAAGAGGAGGCAGCCTTACAGACGGATCAATTTATTGCACCATATGGGAAAAATCTAAATTTCACTGTTCAACCACAGGTATTCTGGAGATAACATACAGAACATACACAAAAATGAACAAGAATCCATCTGTATTACATACTGAAAACTGAATGAATATTGAATTCATTTTATTTTTCCCTTTTATTATTAGACAAGTAAAAGTACCCTTTTTGAGTTTCTCAGACTTGGCTCTGTGGTTAAAGGTAAATATTTGCAACTTGGTTGCAACCATTGGAAATTCCAAGGCTTTCCCAATCCAACAAAATGTGTATATAAGAATGGGAAACTCACTCATGAGCGAAGAGACTTAAATAATACCCATCCAGTTTATCTACCTTGAATTCAAGGAAATCAAGTAAGTGTTTTTATGAGTATTTTTACATACTATATACCAGAACCAACAGGACACTACCAGAAATGCATTTAGTGTTTATACATTTGTCTACATTTCTTGTTTTTTCTCCCAGTATATCTGTTGTTAAAGATGAAGCTGCTCTTGGCTACACTTCTGCTGGCTTTCGTGGTTGGCATTCAAGCTCAGTGGTACATGTTTCCTGTGGAGGCTGCTCGAGGTACATAATTCCCTTCATAATTAGCATTTCTGTTTATGTGCCGGTGTTGAACACTGTTTTATGAGACTGCATGAATAAAATACAAACTATTATCCCTTAATAATCTTATGGCACCTTGCAGGGGCAGGAGACATGTGGCGAGCCTATTCAGACATGAGGGAGGCCAACTGGAAAGTGCCAGACACAGACAAGTACTTCCACGCCCGGGGGAACTATGATGCTGCCCAAAGGGGTCCAGGGGGCAAATGGGCAGCTGCAGTGATCAGGTGGGTAATTTTTATATAAATAGAAACGACCAGCAGTGACTGATTCTGTTTTTGGGAATAAAAGTAACTAACCTGTTTTTGTTTTTTTTCCTCAGTGACACCCGAGAAACATGGCAAGGAAACAGTGGCCGAGGACACGAAGACTCTGCTGCAGATCAGGTGGCCAATCGCTGGGGCCGTGAGGGCAATGACCCCAATCACTACAGACCCGCAGGCCTCCCGGACAAATATTAAGTCACTGCAGGTGTGACAAAACCATCGCAAGGATAAAATGTGTCAATTACTGAGCATTTCAATTAAATAAAACTGCTTTTCTTCAACTGTGTGCAGTCAATGTAAATATGAGGGAATAATGTACATTAATTAATGCAGTATACTACTCTAGCACCTCTGGTCCACTGTCATAGTGTCATAGCCTAAAGGTCCCATAGTAGAGAATAAATGAAACTTCTGACCAACCAGCAACATTACATTGAATCAAAAATATAAAATTTAAATCTACATGAAATAAAAAAACATATTAAAACGGTGTACTGTCTAATTGTGTAACTTTTCTAGTGGAAGGTTCATCAGATTCTTTTCTCCATGGAGATGTTTTGTCTGCTTTGTCTGAAATGTTTCAAAGTACGGCATTAAACCCTTCTATCTTCAGGGAAAGTAGTAGTTGTAGTAGTTCCAGTAGTAATAGTAGTAGTAGTAGGAGTAGCTGTAGCTGTAGTAGCAGTAGTAGTAGTAGTAGCAGTAGTAGTAGTAGTTCCAGTAGAAGTAGCAGGGCTCTCAACCTTTGAGCGGGGTCGTGTGTGAGACTGTAATTTCCGAGGTAGGGGGGGGATTTGTCTAAAGAGCAAACTTAAACTAAAGCAACTAATGACAGTTATATAAATGAAGTTATTACCTGATGGTTCTCAGTTTATCACAGTTTTGTCTTTCCTCGTATTCATATTCAGTCGCTGTCCTTATCACTGACAGAGTGCAATGCGCGCTTAGACACTCGCTGAGAGGGGCGGGGGGGGAGGGAGCGGGACATTTTTAACGGATTCATGTAAGATTCTGGTTAATGCACCGGGCCCGCGGCTCACCGCGGCTCACCGCGGCTCACCGCGGCTCACCATGGGCAGTTCGGCTCTGGGCCGCGCGTATTCCGCGCGTAAGCCGTCGGGGGGGACACGTTACGTACAGACGGAGACACCGGGACCGGAGTCGGTGCGTCTCAGAGGAGACGTGGCACCGGGACTGAGGCTCAGGACGTGCCCGGGGGACGGCGAGTCTGCTCCGGCCTCGCTCGGACCGTGCGCCCGGAGCAGGGGGAGTTTTTTTCGCTAAAAAAAATAAATAATCAGCGTGAGAAATGCCATGTGTGGCTTGTGAGCGTGTGAACACGTCGAATTGCGTGTGTCACACTCTCAATGTGTGAGACTTGAGAGCCCTGCTAGTAGTAGTAGTAGTAGTAGGAGTAGTAGGAGTAGCTGTAGTTGTAGTAGCAGTAGCAGCAGTAGTAGTAGCAGTAGTAGTTTTTGTTGTTCCAGTTGTAGCAGTAGCAGTAGTAGTAGTTGCAGTAGTAGTAGCAGTAGTAGTAACAGTAGTAGTAGTAGTAGTAACTCAAGAGTATGCAGAGGTGAGCAGATAAGACAAACTTGTTCTCAAGTAGGAATACTGTTACTTCAAAATAATAAGTAGAAGCACAAAGCAGTGAAAATTACTAGAAGAGAAAAGCACATTTTTTGGGAAACTGCTTCTGCTCCGGCGACAGAAATTGTAGGAGAAATGAAATTAAGTGGAAGTACAGAATCGTTACCGTTACGGAGACCAAACCAGACCAAGTTAGAGGTCAGATCTAGGGATAGGCGCCCCCATTCACGGTCAGAATGCCAGTTTTTCTAGGTATTTTTGAGCTATAAAACCATAATGTCGTCCTGTGGAGCATTCGAAGCAAAACAATGACGTATCCATAGAAACAAGAAGATCTAAGTAATTAAAAAAAGGCCAGAATAAAAGTACTAAGAGGCGTTTTTAATCACACTTTTGTACATTGCCTTGGAGCCGTTTGCGATATATATATATATATATATATATATATATATTTACATATTTCGAATAGAACAGATTAAAGTCCATATTTGTGATCACGGCCCTATGTGTCCTGGTGCATGAGGTCTCTGGCTTTCTGCAGGTTGTGGTCCACGGCGTTGTCTAAAAACTGCACCCAGGTCAGCTCCACCTCTCCACAGACGTGACTCGACCTGAACGCACACAGAGTTACAGGGATATGGATATGAGCAGAAAGTAGAGGGAGGCAAGTATAGAATTATTGTACGTTTGCAACAATCGCTATTACAACTTTTCACACAAGATAATTATTTAGCGATCTGGGGACCATCAGATCTAAACCTCGGCTTTATCAGGTTTAAATTAGGACTAAACCTGGTGTAAAATGAGACTAAACCGTGGAAAAGGTGGCTCTAAATAAGGATTAACCTAAAGGAGGACAAAAACATAAAGGATTTGTCTCTAATAAAGCAAAAAACTGCAGAGGTACCTGCCCATGGAATAAACATTGGTAACTGACAGGAGCTTCATAAAAATAATTCAAATGAAATGAGAAATGAAATGAAAACGTAAAGAGAATAAACTGCAAGTGCAATTTTATAACACAATGTCATAAAAATCAGTTTTTTAAAAATTAAAACCAGCAGAGTCCAAATCTGTAGTAGAGTTTGATCATAAACTACAAAAACGACTCTTAATTAGGGCGTTAATTAGATTAATTCATTACACTGCAAATTAATGTGTTATGAAAATTAACGTTATTGATTATAAGCGGCAACTCAATGCGTGTGCGTTTTAAATTTGCCGTGCGTCGAGCAAATCGTTGCCAGGGCCTTTGAACGGCGAGTTTATTTATAAAAAGAACAAAGTCAAGGTCAATAAGAACGCCGTAATTTGGAGCTTTTGTAAAAAAGAATTTACCGATCACCGAATCTGCTCCAGCCTGACGGATCAATTGAACGATAAACACGTCCGGACAAGTTCCATCATTACCGGCGATAGAGCGAGCGTAAGCGCACTTCACCAAACCACCAAACCAACAAACCACCAAACCAACAAACCAATAAACCACCAAACCAATAAACCAATAAACCAATAAACCACCAAACCAATAAACCACCAAACCAATAAACCAATAAACCAATAAACCAATAAACCACCAAACCAATAAACCACGCTCGCAGAATTTGGTAAACAAATGAGAAAAATGACCACCGAAAAACTGACAAACTCAAATCGCAAAGTGGGTTCTTTCTCTCACAATATTAAAATGCAGAATCACAAAGACTTTTATTGCCATTGTCAAGTGAACAGAATTCACAAAACTGGAACTTGTCTCGGTGATAAGGTGCAAACATAAAACACTAAATAATAATAGTAATAACTAGAGTATAGACACTAAATAATAACTAAAATATAGCTATAATATAGTAAAAATAATAAACAATCCAAAGATAAAAAGGTCCAGATGAGCAGCATCAGAACAGTAGTGCAAACATGACGTCATTAAAGTGACTGATGATATAAAGTGTCTTTGTGCAGATGTTCTGAATTGTTCATGAGTCCAACAGCAGAGGGAAAGAAACTGTTCTTGTGATGGGAGGTTCTAGATTAGATTAATTAATTACAAATCCTGTAATTAATTTGATTTTTTTTTTTAATCTCCTGACAGCACTACTCTTAATCATTTGAATTCCTGTAGATTGAGAGAAGAATATGATATGGATGTCATGATATCAAATTTGACATCAACATTTCACGATTATTGGCTCCAACAGCAAAGGACAAAGACAGAGGGAAGAATATTAAGGATTTCAATATTGTTTGGTCATACTTTCTTTCTTCTCATAGTCATTGTTGCACTAAAATACGATAATGTGACATCTCTTTTTACTGAGCGACTCAAAAACATTGGGCCCAAATAATATGGAAAAGTACAAAAACACCATGTTACCTGATAATGTTAAGGACCTTCTTTAAGACTGAAGCCAGTTTAGACGCCTGCGGGGCAGAACATTACAGATGTTAGTTTGTTTGGACGTACAGATAAGAGACCGCTGCATTTTGTTCTGAAATCAGCATCTCTACATGTGTCACAGTCATTCCATTCCAGCGTCTGTGGAATTCAACACAAACACAAAGCTGAGCTACTTCAGTTCTTGCACCAGGAGTGGAATAAAGTCACCCAAGAACAATGTACAGACTTGTGGAGAGCATGAAAGCTGTGATTAAAAATAAGGCTACCTAAATACCTGGCCCCCCATCAAACGCACACCTACACAATAACTATGTCAACCGTTTGTGCTTCGTTTGTGCTATTTCGTGCTGCTTTAGTTTTTAAAATATTAACGATTCTTTTATAGGTCAAATTGGGGTCAGCCAGCCCCCACGAAGCTTAAAAATGCTCTAAAATGGCCCAAAATGGTGTCAGTCGTTTGTGCTTTGTTTGTGCTGCTTTAGTTTTTGAAGGGGGGCTGGCTGACCCCAATTTGACCTATAAAAGAATCATTAATATCTCAAAAACTAAAGAAGCACAAACTAAACTTTTTGCAGCACAAAACAGCACAAACGAAGCACAAATGCACAATTTTGGGCCATTTTAAAGCATTTTTAAGCTTCGTGGGGGGGCTGGCTGACCCTAGCCTGGGAATTCCCAGGCCGCTTCCGTTCGTTTCGAACTGGAAGGCGGCCTGGCAGCTCGTCCAAGCGAGAGTCCCAGATTTAGGTCCCCAATCAGAGAGCGGGGGAGGGGTGGCAAGACGGTGACGCGTACTACATGACAAACGGAAGCTTGTAGTTTGAACTGACAACTGACATGATTGGCTATGGACTTACGTATACGCTCAATGATAGACATTCATAACGCCCAATAAACGGCCGTTGGCAATCGCTAACCACACCTCCGCTACGGGATTTTTCCAAGCGAGTTTCCAGACCCATATCTCACTTGTGATATGGTCAGGTGTTAACCAGACTAAGCTGACCCCAATTTGACCTATAAAAAAAACTAAAGCAGCACAAACTACACTTTTTGCAGCACAAAACAGCACAAACAAAGCACAAACGATTGACATAGTTTTTGTGTAGGTGTTTGATGGGGGCCAACTTCACGCAGGAGGGTTATTGCACCAAATATTGATTTGTGAACTCTTCTTAAGTGTAAACATTAGTATTATGTTGTTTTAAAATTAATTTGATCTTGTTTCTTTGCATTGTTTGAGCTCTGAAAACATGGATCTTTTTTGTTATTTTGACCATTTGTCATTTTCTGTAAATAAATGCTCTAAACGATCATATTTTTATTTGGAATTTGGGGGAAATGTTGTCAGTAGTTTATAGAGTCAAACAAAAATGTTCCTCTTGCCCAAACCCAAACCTATAAGTAGTAAAATCAGAAAAACTGATGCTGTATTTAGAATGTGTAAAATGTAAAAAGTGTGTGAGTGACTTGCATTGTTGTCGACCCCGCTGTAGTCCATGGGAGGATAGAGACAGAGGGCCAGGTCGTCCACGCTGTACACAAAACAACATTTTACACTCAATGTTCTACTATGTGCAGGCTTAAAGATGGGAAAGAAGCGTTTTGTAATGTGTGTTCTTTGTAAAAATGACTAAATTAAATCCGCAAGCTGCCCGTAATGTTCCACAGTATGGCATTAAACAGCTCTGCCTTACATTTATTCAATTACAAGTGGTTTTATAGCTCAAAAATGTCTAGAAAAACAACATTTTGACTATGAGTGGGGTCACCTCGCTACAGATCTGAGCTGTAACTTGGTCTGGTTTGGTCTCCATGAAGATAGAGAAGTTTAATGCCATACTGTGAAACATTTTACGCAGGGCAATAACATCTTCATGGAGAAAAGCACCAGAAAAGTTAAACAATGCATGTTTAAGTACTGGTGAGTTACATTTTTTTTTAATTCTTACAATGACAGCAGAATTCTTCAAGTACAGTGGTCCCTCGTTTATCGCGGTGGTTACGTTCTAAAAATAACCCGTGAAGTAGTCAGCTTTATATTTTATGACTATTCTACATGTTTTAAGGCTGTAAATCAATCACCACACACATTCTACACTTTTCTCAGACTGGCATTAACATTCTCTCACATTTCTCTCCCTTTTAAACACTCAAACTTTTGTAGATTTTCAACAACAAAAAATGTTTTAATAGTTACGCATGTATTTCACAGTTCCTCTGACCAGGCCTCTTCGTCCTGGCGCTGCTCCACCTTGGTGCAGGGGTCTTTTACCGAGTGAAAAACATGGTGATGGGGAGCTGTTAGGGTTGCAAAATTCTGGGAATTTTCAAAGTTGGAATGTTTACATGGGAATTTTTGGGAATTAATGGGAATAAACTGGGAATGATCAAATTTGAAGGTTAGGGGCATCAATATAGTTGGTAGAAAAAGTATTGTAGCATAATCTTGGCTAAAATAATCTAATTTCTGTGAATAAAGTAGGACAGTATTTTGTGCAGAGCCATTGACTTCGGTCGTCTGTTTGCTTGTCTTTTGTTTGTTCTTTTGTTTGTTTGCTTGTCTATCTGTTTGTTGTTTGTTCGTCTGCTTGTTTGTCTCTTTGCTCGTTTGTCCATCTGTTTGTCTGTTTGTCTTTTTTTTCCTCTGGCGGCACGGTGGCTGAGTGGCTAGCACTCATGCTTCACAGCAAGAAGGTTCGGGTTGCCCGGGCCTTTCTGTGTGGAGATTACATGTTCTCCTCGTGTTTGGGTGGGTTTCCTCCGGGCACTCGGGTTTCCCCCACCAACCTAAACATGCATCATGGGTAAAATCCTCCTGAGGTCCTGACCAAGACTAAATAACAAAACAAAATTATGGGGATGGTCCCGGGTCAAATATAGAAACAACTTCTCCTGTGTGAGATCAATAAAGGTCAATCTTCTAATCCTTGACCACTGTAAGGTGCTTTGTGCTACAATTTTGTATGAAAAGCGCCTTATAAATATTGTTTGATTGATTGATTGATTGATTGATCGAGCCACAGCCTCTACATGCATTTTGCATTCCTTTATCACATGCACAAGAACTTCTAGAATTCTGAAGAGCTAAAGCGACTTTTCTGAGCTCACAGCAAATACAGACTACAGCAAGAGGACTTCATGCAGTCAAGTTTTGAGGATATCATGTAGAGGATAGGTGGAGGACATCAAAGCGAGCACACGTACATATGGTGCGCTCCGCTGGAGCGCTCCTTGTTTGGTGTTTTTTTTCCCGATTTTTTCTTTGAAGTTTTTGGATTATTTTGGCTTCTCTCCTCCTTTCGATTGTTGGTTCACCTCCTCCTAGTGTCCCGGCTGAGGGGGAGACGATTTCTCTTTAACCCGCGAGCTTAGCTCGCCCCCGGGCGGACAACGCAATGTCAGCTCCCACGGGGCCCCAGGCCGCAGCGGAGAAGCCGACTGAGAAGGCGGGTGGTAGAACGGAGGATACTACGAAGAAGAATGATGGCGACGTGACGAAAAATAGGAATGTGGGATACCAAAAAGAGCTGGTGGTCTTTTTGGAGCTGGAGGGTGGAGCAGGTCTGTCCCCTATGGCCTTGATGAAGGCTACGCAGGAGGTGTGTGGGACTGTAATTGGCTGCCGCATGGTGACCAAGGACAAGTACGAGATAGCAGTGGCGTCTCAGGCGGCCAAGGAAAAGCTGCTGGATGGGTTCCGGATCGGCGAGACCAGGGTCCACGGGCGAGACATCAGCAGAGACGAGGTGGTGGTCTCTTTCATGGGCCTGCCGCTGTACATCCAGGAGGAGGAAATTTTGCAGAAGCTCCACTCCTGGGGAGTCTCCGCTGTTTCCGAGGTGAGGTGGAGAGTGTGGCCGGGGACTGGCATCACTGACGGCACCAGATTCGTAAAGGTACGTTTCACTGCCGCTGTCAGCTCTCTGACGTATTCTGCCAGGTTCAACACTGAGGAGGGGCCCGCGTACTTTAGAGTCATACACGACAGGCAGGTGAAGGTGTGCAGGGGGTGTCTCCAGCCGGGCCATGTGTTGCGTGAGTGCCCTGGCTTCCTGTGTTGGAAGTGCGGGGGACAGGGGCATTACGCCCGGGAGTGCGCGGAGCCCAGGGCTGGGTGCTCGGGCCGCCGTGACTCTGGCTCGGAGGAGCGGAGCGCGGGAGGGGGTGGTGGTGGTGGCCCTGCGGCTGGGGCTGGACCCGCCCCCTCCCCCGCCGCCTCGAGCCTGGACTGTGAGGCTGTCCAAGATGCTGCGATTCAGAGTGCACGGGCACTTGTGACGAAGGAGGGCGAGGGGCTGCTTTCTCGCGCCTTCTCTTCGCGTGGGAGTGGGGCAGAGAGGGGCCTCCACCCTGAGGCTCTGGCAGCGGGGGCTGAGCCGGGGAGGGGGAAAGATGCTGCTACGGTCCAGCGTCTCGCCCCCGACGCGGAGGGAGCGGCGCCACCTGAGGTCCAGACCCCCAAGCCTTGCGGCTCTGGAACCGCCCGGAGGGCGGACAGGACGAAGCTCAAATCTCGGGCCGGGAGGGACGGGTCCCCTCGGGACGGGCGGACCGCTGGGCCCGCCCGGCCCTCGTCCGCTCCGGCCCCGTGTGGTCCGGTCTCCGCGGGCCCCTCTGGGCCCGCTACCACGAGTGCGAACGCAGTCGGAGTGCGGATGGACTTCAGCAGTGGCGATATTGAGGCGGAACTTGATGTTACAAGACGCGTTAAAAGGAGTGCCCCGAGACTCCGAGTCGCGTTTGATAAGTCCCTTCCCCTCGTCTTTTCTTTATGGCGCTCTCCCTGGTCTCACTCAACGCGTGTGGTCTGAGGAGCAGAGTCCGGATGCAGAGTGCGATCCACGACACTACCTGGGACGTACTGTGCATTCAGGAGACTGAATTTCCCACACATGACACTACTCCATCTGGACTCACGTATATGATTGGTACACCTCACCCCAAGTCAGTAATTTTGACTTTAAGCTGAGACACAGGATCATTTACACCTGCACCAGGTTGCACCCAATACACCCTGACAGGTACAGCTGTGACTGTCCGGTACGCGGTAAGGCGCCTGAAGACCTCCTCCATCTGGCCGCCCGGTGTCCTGTCGTGGTTCTGGACTCGACCACTGGACCTTCTCGCTCGGTGGCCGGCGTTGAGGCTCCCACCACTCCATACATCCTGTCCCCCCTGGACCCTGTCGTCTGGACCTTCCCTGGACACTGCATCGTCCTTGCTCTCCCCCAGACCCCCTTTCTTCACCTGGGGCAATCCCTTTGGTCCTCTACACTCCCCCTGTTTCTCTTAGCCCTTGTGCCCAGTGGTGTTTATTCCTGTGCCCACATCCCCCGATGTGTCTTCTGAGTGCTTTGTGAATGTTATTGTGGTGTTAATATATGTATTATTATGTACCTGAAGTATGTATTATTATGTACCTTGTAATAATAAAAGATTTAAAAAAGTAGATTATATTTGATCTATATATTAAAGATCTATATATTAAAGAATATTAAAGTACAAAAGTAGAAAAAAATAAATTTAGTGCTAGCTTACTGGTAAACTAGATTTGCGCCATTTCACTGAAGAAGTTATCTTCACTTATCTTGGCGCTCTTTTTTCTTTTGGGCGAGAAGATTCTTATAAACAGTCATGCCACCTTCGATTATATTTGAGAACGTTTCGTCGACATTGTGGGTTTTGTCGGGGATAAAACATGCAGCACTTCAGGGTCACACTGGGCGTGAACATTTATATAAATTTGGCTGAACACATTCTGTACTGTACAGGAGACACAGAGGAGAATGACGGACAAATCGGCAAAGGTCTGCAGTCCCTTATCCAATCAGGACACAGAACACAATGCGCGTTGATACACTATAACATTTTAATCTAAAAATTCACGAAACAAGACCTCGAAAGGTGAACTGCGTTATAGTGAGGGACCACTGTAAATCAAAAATGTTGAGCCCAAAACTGGGAACTGGATTCTACAATTTATTTATTATAAACGTCAAAACTCTCTGGTCTCGTTGATCCAATCCCGTGTCTCGTCTTGTGTAAACTGTATCTCATCCCGCCCCTAATTTATACAATACTATAAAATGATGCATCTTTACCCCGGGCTGATGTCTTTGGAGATGTCTGCGAGGTCGTCCAGCTGGGCCAGGCTCTGAGCAGAGGTCACGTCTGCGTTTGACCTCACCGCCGCCGTCAGCTTCCTCAGACACGCCGCGGACGCCTTCATCAGGCCCTGGCACGGACCGATCACGCGCCGGTCCTGCTCCGACCAATACGTGTCCTGGTTTCCACGAGGCTCCGCCCCCTCGATGACGTCATCCAGGACGTCGCCAAAGGGGTCCTGGGCTTCGGACAGAGCCTGAGAAAACAGCAGCTGGATCTGTATTTGTGGCTTATGCAGCTGAAACAGAACACTGCAATGATTAAAGTATTTTTGTTAAGTGACAGAAAGGGTTATCCACATTTTTCTCATGAAAGTAAAAATGGTTCAGATATACAGTGGTTTCGTAATGTGAATTTTTCGTAAGTTGAGTAGCTATTTCAATGGAAAAAGCCTGATTCGTTCCAAGGCCCCGTTCCAAGTTTTTTTTTTTATAGTGTAACTTTTTTTTATAGTGTAACATTGTGTTCTGCGTCCTGATTGGCTAAGAGACTGTAGACCCAGGACTAAACGTGGACTAAACCAGGTCTAAACAAGGTCTATACCTGGACTGGACCAGGACTAAACCTGGACTAAACCAGGACTGGACCAGGTGGATTAAAGCGCCGCGTGCGGGTCTATTTCCTGGTTTCGTGCTAGCTCTGCTATTAGCAGCAGCACCGGTGTACATCACGAGTCACGGCTGAGGCGAGCAGCAAGGAGGGGAGGAGATGTGCCTCCCCTCGGGACGGCACGCAGTCCGAGCGCATGAACGAACGCAGGCAAGAGCCGCGGTGGTTTAATCCTGGTTTAATCCTGGTTTAGATCTGGTTTACACCTGGTCTAGAGGAGGCACGGTTTGAGCACGGGTCTCGTCCTCTCAGCCCCGCACCGGGTCATGCTGCGCTATCACACACGTGTCCGCCCTTCCCCTTCCCCCCACACTTCACTATTAATAATTTTGTTGAAAATCTATGAAAGTTTGAGTGTTTAAACGAGAGACAAATGTGAGAAAAATTTAAATCCAGTCTGAGAAAAGCGTATAATGTGTGTGGCTGAGCGCGCATTATTTAAATTTTTGAGGTTTCGCGTTTCGTAACTTGAATTTTCTTTCGTATCTAGAGACCAAAATTTACCATGAAGGCGTTTTGTAACTTGGAATTTTCCTTTGTTGGGTCTTTCGTAAGGTGAGGTACCACTGTACTGTATATATTGTGAAAGGAGGACCGACGGGTCAAAATAAGACAAAATAAAAGGTAAAAATAAAGTATTGTTATTCTCTGTGAACCAGGAAGTATGACTAGAAAAAAAAAAAAAAAAAAAAAAAAAAAAAAAAGTTAGTGGGTGATTCTCCAACTAGAGTCAAATTTGGTCATAATATTTTTCAGAAAATCCAACACATATTTTTAGAAATATTTAGATTTGTTCTACTTCATCACAATGTGTAGAAACATGAACTGATCGTGTTTGTGATGAAATGACATCAATATGAAATAAATAATAATAAACAATAACAATAAATAAAGTGATGGAAATGACAATGTTTAGCATTTCTTTTAAAATCTCATGACATATTAGCATGCTAATCTCTGTTTTAGAGTTAGCATAAAATATACTCAAAATACACAATATAAAATGGTATTTTTCTCATTATTTGTACATTCAAAGGAAATATGAGGTGTTTGGAAATGACGACCAATAAACCTACTCTTGGTTTTGTAAAACTTGACCTTGATTTTGTTCTTGTTTCCGTTCCTTCCATGGAGCTAACGCTGCTATGCTAACATGAGCTCCTGTCACATCACAACTGAGGTGCTTCAAGGAGACAAAGGTTTAAAAACAGTTTAAAGTTATATTTTGTGGTGGAAATGACAGTGATCCCTAGGGACAGGTGTTCTTTTTATGAAAAATAAATAAAATACTAATATATCTTTCAAGCACATGATATTTTTCATTAAAATATGGAATTTCTGTGCCATTTGTCAATGAAGTTATTGTTGAATCAAATTTAATTTCAGTCTTATGAGGGACTGAGAGTCCAAAACCTGGACAAGGGACAAAGGACATACAGCAAAAACACTCAATATAAAGAAGACGAAGAAGTGACTTTATTGATCTCACACAGGAGAAATTGTCCTCTGCATTTGACCCATCCTGTTATCAGGAGCAGTGTGTAGCACATGAGGCGCTCGGGACCATCTCCATGATCTTGTTGTTTAGTCTTGGTCAGGACCCAAGATGGAAGATTTTACCTGGAGCATGTTTTTGGGTTGGTGGGGGAAACCGGAGTGCCCGGAGGAAACCCACCCGGACACGGCGAGAACATGCAAACTAAGATGGCGCTGGTGAGACCAGCTGCGTGCGGGAGTAGCTCCGTCCCTACTTTTCTTATTTTCCTCTTTTTACTTGTATATAGTCGTTTTTCTTGCTTTTTCTTTAGAGTAGGTGAAACAGGGCGCAGTCGCGCACCTGGGAAGCCTACTCTCACTACAGCTATACTGTTAGCTGTAGTGTTTTTGGACTTTTAATGAATCTGCGCCAGGAGGGATTACATTACATTACATTGGGATTCACCTTCAGCCACGCACAGGATTAAATACACGCGCGACAGGCTCCTGGATCTACGGGGCCCTTCTCTACTCCACGCGGGGAAACCGGAGGTCCCAGCGGAGATACGGAGAAAGAGGAGAGGCTGCAGGGGCGGACGCAGGAACCAGAGGCCGTATTCACCGAACGGACTACCCACGGTGTTAACGGGGAATCTGCGTTCGCTAAACAACAATGTGGAGGAGCTTGTCGCGCTGACCCGACATCAGAGACAACTCCGGGACTGCAGTTTGATGTGTTTTTCTGAGACATGGCTAAATGGGAATATACCGGACAATGTAATCTCGCTGGACGGATTTACTATGAGGCGCGCGGACCGGACCGTGTCGGGGAGCGGGAAGACACGAGGAGGAGGACTTATTTTCTTCGTTAACGAACGCTGGTGCCACCCCGGGAATGTACACGTAAAACACCAGCTGTGCACCCGGGACATTGAACTGCTCGCTGTGGGTATGCGGCCGTACTATCTGCCCAGAGAAATTACACACATTATTGTGTTCTGTGTGTATATTCCTCCATCGGCGGATGGTGCGGCAGCATGCGAACAGCTCCACAGCGTCGTTAATGATATGATGATACGTCACCCGCGCGCCTCATTTCTGATCACTGGGGATTTTAATCACACATCTCTCTCCACTACTCTCCCCACTTTCACCCAATACGTCACTTTCCCCACGAGAGACAATAAGACTCTGGACTTGTTTTACGCCAACATCAAGGACGCTTACACCTCCGCCCCCCTCCCCCCGCTTGGACGCTCGGATCACTGTCTGGTCTACCTGCTCCCGCAATACACACCCAGGGTGCGGAAAGAACCTGTGCGGAAGCAGTCTGTGAAGCTTTGGACTCAGGAGGCCTGTGAGAGTCTGAGAGACTGTTTCCAGAACACTGACTGGGACATTTTCACTGACTCTCATGGAGACGACATCAACGGCCTGACTCATTGCATCACAGACTACATCAACTTCTGCGTGGAGAACACTGTACCAACCAGGAGGGTACGGTGTTTCCCCAACAACCACCCCTGGGTCACCCCTGAGCTTAAAGCCCTCCTGAACCAGAAGAAAAGGGCTTTCAACTCAGGGGACAGAGAGGAGCAGAAAAGGGTCCAGAGAGAGCTTCAGTGGAGGATCCGACGGGCCAAGAAGGACTATGGGAGGAGGATGGAGGAGCAGCTGGCCCAAAACAACGCACGGGGCGTGTGGAGAGGACTGAGGAGCATGTCTGGTGACAGAGTGGCAGAGGGACAGCTGATGGCGATCAGCGCTGGGCGGACGAATTAAACTGTTATTTCAACAGGTTTGACTCGTCCCCCACCCCCTCTGCCCCTCTGCCGACTCCCTCCTCCTCTTCACACCTTCCCGGGCCAGTAGGCATACCCCCCTTCCCCCTCACACAGACTCAACCCAGCACCAGCCCCCCTCCACCCCCCTCCTCAGGCAGAGGAAAGCCGCAGGACCCGATGGTATCTGCCCCAGGCTGCTGAGAACCTGTGCAGACCAGCTCTGTGAGGTTCTCTGCTACATGTTCAATCTGAGCCTCAGTCTGGAGAAGGTCCCTGTCCTGTGGAAGACCTCCTGCGTGGTCCCGGTTCCCAAAACAACAAACGCCAGGGAACCGGCCCACTACAGACCAGTCGCCTTGACCTCCCACCTCATGAAGACCATGGAGAGGGTGATCCTCAGCCACCTCCGCTCTGTGGTGAGCCCCACCCTGGACCCGCTGCAGTTTGCCTACAAGCCAAACGTAGGAGTAGAGGACGCCGTCATCTACTTTCTGCAGCGGGCGCTCAGACCGCCGGGAGTGCTGTGAGAGTCATGTTCTTTGACTTTTCCAGCGCCTTCAACACCATCAGGCCGGCGCTGCTGCGGGGGAAGCTGGAGGACGCGGGAGTGGATGGACATCTCGCTGCCTGGACCATCGACTACCTCACTGACCGTCCACAGTACGTGCGGCTGCGCGGCTGTGAGTCAGAGGTGGTAGTCTGCAGCACAGGGGCCCCCCAGGGTACTGTCCTCTCACCCTTCCTCTTCACCATATACACCTCGGACTTCACATACAACACAGACAGCTGCCATCTCCAGAAGTTCTCCGACGACTCGGCCATTGTGGGCTGTGTGTCTGAGGGGAACGAGCTGGAGTACCGCTCGGTCATCAGAGACTTTGTGGACTGGTGTGGGCGCAACCACCTGAGCCTTAACACCAGTAAGACAAAGGAGCTGGTGATGGACTTCAGGAGGAGACCACTACCTCACTCACCGGTGAACATCCAGGGGCAGGACATAGAGACTGTGGACAGTTTCAAGTACCTGGGTGTTCACCTCAACAATAAACTGGACTGGTCCCACAACACCGACGCCCTGTACAAGAAGGGCCAAAGTCGCCTCCACCTCCTGAGGAGACTGAGGTCCTTTGGAGTGTGCAGGCCTCTGCTCAAGACTTTTTATGACTCTGTGGTGGCCTCTGCTCTCCTCTACGCTGTCGTCTGCTGGGCCCCAAGCAGCACAGAACGGGACAGAAAAAGACTTAATAAGCTGGTTAAGAGGGCCAGTTCTGTCCTGGGCTGTCCTCTGGACTCTGTAGAGGAGGTGGCTGAGAGGAGGGTACTGGCCAAATTCATGTCCGTTAAGGACGACACCTCTCACCCTCTGCACCGGACTGTAGAGGAGCTGAGCAGCTCCTTTAGCAGCCGACTAAGACACCCCCAGTGCAAGAAGGAGCGCGACCGCAGATCCTTCATCCCCACCTCCATCAGACTGTATAATTCTAACATATAGGCCAGACGTGCAATATCCTCCTTTTCATGTTGATGCTTGTTGTTACTATTATCATTATTACTATTTTCCATTATTATTATTATTACGTATTACTATTTGTACTATTTATTACTTACTTTATCCCCTCCCTGCCTGCATGCACTTTTTTTCCCCTCCTGTCCTAATGTCCTGGAGCTACTGTGGCGAGTAAATTTCTCCTGTGTGAGATCAATAAAGGCTTATCTTATCTTATCTTATCAAACTCCACACAGAAAAGGCCCAGGCGACCATATTAAAAATAGTAATTTATCTATCATGAATTTTTTGTAAGTTTGTCTTTGTGTCTAGTAAGTTCAGCATGAATAAAAAATGACAAGTTTTTGTTTTTCTTATTTCTGCCTGGGACACAAATTCTTTGATAGTTGGAGAATCCTAGTATGCTCGTTGTAGTTTGAAGTGGTGTGATGCTAGAAATGTTTTAGGGAAGTAAAGAATGTAATTGGAATTGCTGCAAACTGTTTAAAATGAAGTATTTCAGGTTTTCACCTTTTTTTAAGACTGAAAAATCAGGTACAGCGAGTTTAACGTGCAAGAGCTCCACCTACAGGCGCAATGAGGAGTGCGACGCTGTTTAAAAATAGTAGTGGATTAGCATTTAAATTAAAATGAAGGGAATTTGTGTTTTTTAAGTCCGTACATCTTCGTAGACATGCAAAGATGTATGATGTAATCCAGGAAGTACTTGTGAGTTTTTTTCTGGACTACACTGATGATGTCATGCAGTGGAACGAGGCATTTTAAGCTCTCAAGAGGGAAACAGCCTAAATAAACGGCAATACTCAAGCGCAAAGAACAAAACACAACACAAATTTTCACATATGAATTCTGGGATGAATTCTGGAATCTACCTCTTCAATTTCTTCGATAGCGTCTTTGATGACTCCCACCTCCCCAGATATGACCGCCAACAGAGCCGCTTTGTTATCTGAGGACACAGTAGTCTAATATTTGAATACACACAAATACTTCAGACTTAAACGTAAAAACAGGACAAACCTTTAGGCATTGACTCAAAACGATCACAGGCCGACCACACCGTCCCTGTAGAGGTCAGCTGGTCCTGGCTCAAACTAAAGAAAAAACTTGAATGAACACTGGACTTAGGCTGCAATCCATTTCTCTGTCTTACCCCTTCCCCTTTATCTACGTCTTTGTCTTGCCCCTCGATACCGAGCTGAGAGGGCTCGGGGTACGAATGTTCCCCTAAGAAATGGGACACCACTCGATTACCGTTTGCGTCATCGTCCCTCGCCTCTACCTGAGCTGCTACGTCTACAGAGGCGACAACAACTGACGCAAACAAACGGAAACAAATGTCAAGGATTATCGGGTACCTCAGCTCCACAAAAAAAGTAGTTTGTTTATACAACAGTTCATAAAAGTAACGTAGAACATAAGCGTCATAATTGTAAACCTGCTAAACTGTTAATCGATAATTACAAATGCTGAAAATACATTTATGAGACTCCTTGGCTGGTCGATGTGACGCTGCCATCCTGATCCCAAAACCTGCCTGAGCTTGTAGGCGTACCCCTTCGTTTCAAGTCTGGTTGAGAGTTTACTTCATTTCAAGGGGTATGTAGCCCGAGGTCGTGGCCCGAGCCCTTGATCAAAATTAGAATGTGAGGACCCCTTGTCCTCACGTGAACGCGCAAAACCAAAGGGTAGAGCTAAGACGAAGGGGTAAGACAGAGAAATGGGATGCAGCCTTAAAGATCCCATGACATGGTACTTCTTGATGCTTTTATATGGCACCTTAGTGGTTCCCTAATACTGTAAATGAATCCTTCTTCAAAATCAAGACTCAGTGCATGAGAAAGACCCATGAACACAGTCAGAGTCAAAAATATGTCTCTGAAACACTTTATTCTGGGCGTTGTTGCTTGAATGCAAATGAGGAGGACAGAGACAGGCCAGTGCAGCGGGTGGGGCGTGACCAATCTCTCCGCTCTTTCCTCTTTAGCGGTGTGCTGGTGCGCTGTCACCCACTTTCGCGTTTAAGCGCAGAGGAAGATACAAGACAATTTCCATTGAAAAATAAACACATTTCCACAGAAAATAAAATTAAACCACTGCTGTTTCAGAGGCTCGGATAAAGGAGATCCGAGCCTGGAAACACTCTCACGTGCTTCCAGGCAAATAAAAAAACTCATCTCGCATTGGGTAGCTCGTTCGCGGTCCAAACTCTCTGGGCGTGAGTTCCAGTGAGTGTGGGTAGAAATACAGACGGGGGTGGAACTGCATTTACATTTTTCCTGGAGTGTGACGTCAGAAACCAGCCTTGTTCAGAATCGCCCGTTTGGGCTTTCTTTTTTTTCAAATGCGGAAAAGGAATCGCAAATGCTCAGTTTACACATTTCGCAACTTTTAGCCATGGAAGGGGGGGCTAAACAGGGTAGGGGAGCTCACATTAACCAGGGATGAAAGTGGCCAATCATGAAAAAAGCGGAAAGTCATGCCCCCCCCCCCCCTGGAACATTTTAAATTTCTGAAATTTAGATTTCTATATGCTATATGTTAGCATTAAAGTAAAACTGTACATAAAAGTACAAAAAAACCCCACATTTTATTAACAGGTACTAGTAGTATATATTGGATTTGTTTTTGCTTTGCACTTCGTCTAATCAGAGGCATTGAGGAGGAGCTGATGCGCGCTAAAAGACGCAGGTGAAAAAGCGAGGAGCGACGCGTTAAGTGAGGCACGGGCAGGTAGGATGAGGTATAGGATGTTTTATAAAGTTTAACCTGTGTACACGCAATGGTACAGGCTGTTACGAAAGAGCTGCGCTCACTCGGTCCGCGGCTCCAGACACGGGCTCGCGCGGCCTGCAGTTTAATACGAAGTTTAATACGAAGTTTAAACTGTTCGTACTTTTGTTCTGAATACGGGACCATTCTGTTTTTCAGGGGATGGTTGGCGACCCTAAACACAACTATACATATATATATATACACCCAAAATCGTTCAACGAATTTGCACAGATATTTAAAAAATAAATAAATAAATTACCCTGCGTCTGAAAAAAAAGCGGAGATCCGCTAAAAAACGGAACTCTTTCATCCCTGATTAACGTTCAAAAACCTCAGAAAGTGAAAATTTTACCTTTAAAGTGGTTATGACCAGTTTTTATGTTTTTCTAATTATGACCTTTTTTAGCACTTGTGGTAAATATTTATCTTAGTTTTATATCAGTTAGGTTGCCGCTGGTGGAAAAAAGGTGAAAAGAAAAGTAAAAAAAATAAATAAATACAGGAAGTAGGGGAGAGATCTAATATAACAACAATACCAGGATTTCAAAAATTCCATCCAAAAAGCAAAGAAAATTTATGCACAAGGAAGGCATTTTTTTATGACAGATTAAACCTTCATTTAGCCAAATAAAACAGCTATCCTTTATTTTTATTGTCTAATCATGACTGTTGTGTAATTTCGATGAGTTTTGGCCCTTGTTCTCATTACGGTTGCTAGGTAACAGTTAAATATTTGATCATTTTGTGTATGTATGTACCTCTCCAGCGGTGTACTGATGATAACGTCTAAGAGCTGAGTGAGTCCTTCTAAAACGTCCACTGTGGCGTCTCTGACCTGCCGCCTCAGAGTCACACCTGGAATCAGCAACAATCCATATTAAAAGAATCGTTATTGTTAAAAAATTATATTCCACAAGTTTATGATCAAAGGAGAAGTTCAATTTGTCAACTGGACAAAGTTTGTTTGGTTGAAAACGTTTCGCCGCTCATCCGAGAGGCTTCGTCAGCTCTGGTTATAACCAGAGCTGACGAAGCCTCTCGGATGAGCGGCGAAACGTTTTCAACCAAACAAACTTTGTCCAGTTGACAAATTGAACTTCTCCTTTGATCATGGATTCTACCTGGACGACTGAGGGACTTTTCACGCATTCCACAAGTTTGTTTTTACAGAACTTAAAGGTGCACTGTGTAACTTTTTGGCTGGGGGGGCCGTCACCTGCTTGTTTCTATGGATACGTCATTGCTCTGCCTGGAATGTTCCACAGCGTGACATTAAACAGTTCTACTTTACATTTATTCAGTTATACAGTAGGTGGTTTTATAGCTCAGAAATACCTAGAAAAACAGACATTCTGTGAGCGGGGCCTTTCCACAGATCTGACCTGTAACTTGGTCTGGTTTGGTCTCCATGAAAAAGTTTAATGCCATACTGTGAAACATTTCAGGCAGGGCAACGACATCTCCACTGAGAAAAGCATCTGACAGACCCTCCACTAGAAAAGTTACAAAATGCACCTTTAAATAAAAAAAAAAAAAAATACAGCTAAAACAAATGTTTTTTTTTTTTTTTTTTTTTTTTTTGGGGGGGGGGGGGGGTTGGGGGGGCACTAGTGGAATGAATTACACAAAAGAATACAACTTTTGAGATAATATATTGTAGTTTTTTTTATAAAATGTCTGGTTTTGTGTGAAGTTGGAGGAAGTTAAAAAGGCACATTTTTTCTATATTAAATATTATTTGTGGTTGAATAATCGCACCAATTTGTGAACACATTGTGAAAATAAAACTATTGTGTATCTCACAAGAGTTAAAGGTGCATTATGTATTTTTTCTGGTGGAGGCTCTGTCACCTGCCGTTTCTATGGATACGTGATTGCTCTGCCTGGAATGTTCCACAGTATGACATTAAACAGCTCTGCCGTACATTCATTCAATTACAGGTGGTTTTATCGCTCAAAAATACCTAGAAAAACAGGCATTCTGACTGTGAGCGGGGTCGCCTCTCCACAGATCTGACTTGTAACTTGGTCTGGTTTGGGCTACATGAAAATAAAAAAAAAAGTTTAATATCATACTGTGAAACATTCCAGACCAAGCAACATCTCCACGGAGAAAAGTATTTGGCGGACCATCCTCTAGAAACATTACACAATGCACCTTTAAACTATATTATTAATTTTAGATTGATTTGGGTACGGATATTCACTGCCAGGGCAAAATTCAGCTAAGCACATACATTAGGCAAACAACTGGCATCTTCTTAATTATTCAAAATGATGATGTACCAGAAAAACTGCAATGTGAAGCAAATAAATCTCTTACCTTGACTCTTGGGGAGCCAGTAGTAGACGGTGGACAAAGCGAGGACACTTTTCAAAATGGAGTCTGAAATCTTCTCTCCATCCTGAAATAAAGAAAGTCTTAGTTTTTTCTTATTAAAAAAACAACAACACATTGTGGTGGATAATTGAGGAAAGCGTTTACCTGTGGTGAGGGCAGTGGAGGTCTGGAATAGGCCAGACTGAGCTTGGTGGCTTCTTGAGATACAGCTTTCACTGCTTGATCTGAGGATTTTTGGGAATTTCATTAAGCAAACTATTATTTTCTTTGCTGGAAAATTGCACTACGTAACTTTTCTGGTGGGGGGTCTGCCACCTGCTTGTCGCCATAGAGATATTGTTGCTTTGCCAGTAATGCCCCGCAGTTTGGCATAAACAGGGATGAAAGTGACCAGTAATGAAAAAAGCTGAAAGTCACCGAAAAGCTCGGGGGGTCCAGGGGCATGCCCAAAATGTTTGAACTCTAGATGCTCTGAGATGCTCTGGCGTCATTCCAGGCAATAAAAACTAAGATGCCAACCACCCATTTTGGGGGGTAAAATTCCCTTTCCCTCTTGATGATCCCACTTTGCACGACCTTCTCACAAAATACAAATATATATGTTTGCAATAAAGTAAAACTGTAAATTAAAGCACAAACCACATTTTATTCACAGGTACTAGTGGTGACATACAAATCAAAGTTCAAGTTCAAAGTCAGCTTTATTGTCAATTCTGCCATATGTGTTCAACATACAGTGAATCGAAATTTCGTTTCTCTCTGGCCAAGTGCAAAAAGACAGTGTACAAAATACAACATGAAGACAAAACACAACAAAAACTATCTAAGACAGAGATCTAAGTTAAAACTAAAGTCTACGGTCTAAAATCTTAAAACAGTGCAACATAATAAATAACAAATAACCTATACTATATACAGATTTCCAAAGTGTGCAGTGTGCATCAAAATGTGCAATGGAAGATACAGTTGGTCATGTGCAGTAGAATGTGCATAGTAGGGCTGGGTTCAAAAGATCGATCCATGATACGATATCGATTCACTATCAAAAAATACGATATCGATTCAAAAATTTGCAGATCGATCTTTTCCAAATGGTTATAGGCACTATTTTGTCAACCACGGAAGGAGAGCTATAAAAGGCGGGTGCCGGTGAACGAAACTGAAACTTAGCGCGCCTTGCGAGATAGCTGGAGCTGCACAGCTAAAATCACCTCCTGGTTTGAAGGCTGATGTGTGGCATTACTTTGGATTCAAACGTTACGAGGACAGTATGTAAGTAGATCGATATCGGATTGGATCGGATCGGATCGTGGATCGAATTGCATCGTGGCCTTGTGAATCGAAATTGAATCGATCCAGGAAATCAGGATCGATACCCAGCCCTAGTGCATAGGAGTTAAGATAAATAAAAATAAATGTGCAACAGTAGTAATTCTAGTGCAACAGGAGTAAACAACAGTACTAAAAATTCCAGTAGTAAATGTGCAATAACAGTAGTAAACAGCAGTGCAACAGGAGTAAAATCCAGTAGTAAGTGTAAATGTGCAACAGTGCAACAGTCGTCCTTAGCAGCAGTTTTTTAAAGTGTCTAGAGTGATATGTCTTTTATGGAATACAGGTTATGCCAATATGGGGAGTGGGGGGTGGGAGATGGGTAAGGTGGGAGTTCGGGTGTGAGTTCAGCCTCCTGACAGCCTGGTGGATGAAGCTGTTTGAAAGCCTGGTGGAGTGGGCCCGGAGACTCCGGTACCTTCTCCCCGAGGGCAGGAGGCTGAACAGGCTATGTGCGGGGCGGCTCGGGTCACCCACAATGCTGGACGCTCTGCGGGTGAGCCGGGTGTTAAAAATGTCTAGGAGGGAGGGGAGAGAGACACCAGCGATCCTCCCAGCTGCATTCACTATGCGCTGCAGGGCTTTCCTGTTCTGTTCAGTGCAGCTCCCGTACCACACAGTGATGCAGCTGGTCAGGACGCTCTCAATGGTGCCTCGGTAGAAGGTGGTCATAATGGGTGGAGGGGCTCCAGCTCTCCTCAGTTTGCGGAGGAAATAGAGGCGCTTCTGAGCCCTCTTTGCCAGTGATACAGTATTCACTGTCCAGGAGAGGTCCTCACTGATGTGCACCCCCAGGAATTTGGTGCTGCTCACCCTCTCTACAGCAGCACCATTGATGGACAGTGGGGGGTGCTGGGTGGGGCCTCTCCGGAAGTCAACAACAATCTCCTTGGTCTTTTCAACATTAAGAAGGAGATTGTTATTGCTGCACCACTGGGTCAGAAGGCTCACCTCACTCCTGTAGTTTGTCTCATCGTTATTAGAGATGAGACCCACCACAGTCGTATCGTCCGCAAACTTCACTATGTGATTGGTGCTGAACGCTGGTGAGCAGTCGTGGGTCAGCAGAGTGAAGAGCATCGGACTGAGCACACAGCCCTGGGGGCTCCTGTGCTCAGTCTAATGCAGCTTGAGGTGTTTCTGCCGACCCGCACTGCCTGTGGCCTCTCACTGAGGAAGTCCAGCAGCCAATTACAGAGTGAGGTCTGAAGCCCCAGGTGGTCTAGTTTGATAATGAGCTGCTGTGGGATTATAGTGTTGAATGCTGAACTGAAATCTATGAACAGCATTCTCACATATGAGTCTTTATTGTCTAGGTGGGTGAGAGCCGGGTGAAGTGCAGAACAGATTGCATCCTCGGTAGAGCGGTTGGCCCGGTATGCAAACTGGTATGGGTCTAGGGTGGGGGGGGGGGGGGGTGGATTTGATGTGTGCCATGACTAGCCGTTCAAAGCACTTCATGATGATGGGGGTCAGTGCAACAGGGCGATAGTCATTAAAATCAATTATCAATTATCAATATAAATATATTGATAATTCTTTACATGTACAATGCCTGTTGATGTACCTTGCACAACTTTTGTCATTACCTTACTCTTACACATTTACCAAACGCATGTCGTGACAAACAGATGCACTTGTGCACTTTTATTAGGCAAAATTCAACCACATGTCGCGGTAGGCCTGCTCTGTGCGGACACTGTAATATAAATTTAGATTAGTTTTTGCTTCGCGTTTCGTCTTTGCTCTTCTAATCAGCACATATTGAGGAGGAGCCTGTAGGCGGGGGAGGAGAGAGCGTGACAAGGAGAGATGCTGACGGTAGGATGTTTTAAAAAGTTTAACCTGCTCTGTGATACACGCTGGTACGCAAAAGTACACACTGTAGCGAACAAGCTGCGTGTGCTCGGAGCGCTCATGGTGTCGTGCCACGCACAGGCTGCAGCGAGAAGCCCCACGCGCTCCCGCATCGGTAAAAGTTTATTGCTGACGGCAGCGACTGTAAAAAAATATTATCGCTCTCATTTCGAGACCAAGACCGGTGTCGAGTACTACGACACTACGATCTACCCACGCTACCTTGGCGATCAACTGGTAGATCGGGATCGACGTATTGGGCACCCCTGTTTTAGACACTATTTTTGATTCGGCTCACAAAAAAGCGGAAATCCGCCAAAAAGCCGAAATTTTTCATCCCTGCATAAAACATAAAAAAACAAACAAAACAAAACAACATTACTGAAATACTGCAAAAACACGCATTCTTACGGTGAGCAGACCTGCCTCTCTATTGATCTGATCTGTAACTTAGCCGGGTTGGAGACCATGGAGACGGAAACGTTTTGTGTTATACTGTGGAACATTCCAGGCAAAGCAATAACATCTTCATGACAAGCAGGTAGCGGGTCCTCCACCTACAAAGTGTTTTTATATTGCACTTTTCTAATCTTAAAGGGTCCACAGAATTGACTCTTGAGCTTTAAGACATGTTAAAATGTTGTTTCTTGATCAAAAACACACCGAGACTTGTGTTTTGTTTCATTCGCACGTCTGAGCAGTCCTATATTACCGTCTGTCTACATCTCTACGTCTTGAACGGTTTTCAAGTTAACAACTACCTTTTAAGATGCGTGAAAAGTCCCTCAGTCGTCCAGGTAGAATCCATGATCAAAGGAGAAGTTCAATTTGTCAACTGGACAGTTTGTTTGGTTGAAAACGTTTCGCCGCTCATCCGAGAGGCTTCGTCAGCTCTGGTTATTGAGCTGACGTCCTACAATGACAAAGCTCTGCTTTGTCATTGTAGGACGCGCCTCCCGGCAGCTAGATATAAGCAGGGTCTAACCAGTACAATAACCAGAGCTGACGAAGCCTCTCGGATGAGCGGCGAAACGTTTTCAACCAAACAAACTTTGTCCAGTTGACAAATTGAACTTCTCCTTTGATCACAACTACCTTTTAAAAACACTCCCTCTATTACCACATGACATCACAAGGTGGAACAGAGTGTTTTCTATTTGCCAGAAAAACTCAGCCTAAATATGCAGCATTTTTGTGTTAATTAAACATGTGTGAATGAAACAAAACTCAACTCCAGGTGTGTTTGTGATGAGGAAAAACACATTAAAACATAGATCAGAAAATAGTAGTGTGTAATATGGGCCATTTAAACGCTGCTTCTCAATTGCTTCAATCAGGCAAGATTTGAAAGTGTCTTCCCCAAGGACAAAATAACAGAACACTGGCTTTAGTCGACTCTGAACAGTCTAACTTGGGTTTAAAGAAAGAATAGCCAGCTGAACCACTGTTTAGACATGATCAAAATTAGCACATTAAATAGCACATTAAATGATATAAATATCCAATACTAACTCAGCGTTTCCCAGAAGTTGAGGAGGTTAAACTCGGCTTCATCCTCGTTCGACTCTCCATCTGTCAACAACACATGCCACAGTGATTATTTTTATTTATTTACACTTGTTTAGAAGCACAACGCAGCTCATTTTCCTACTGATAACGTCACTACTGTTTACAATTTGCACATTTTTACCTCGGACTTTATCTCTAATACACTGGATGGAGTTGAGCAGGTTCCGTAATGTCACGCACAAATCTCCGTCGTTGTTTTGGGCGCTCATTTTAGCGGAGTTTGTAAAAAAAAACAAAAAACGTGAAAGTAACAGAAGCAACAGCAGCGGAGGCACGCGGCGTGTTGTGGAACTGAAGAGCAGCGGAACTGAAGAGCAGCGGACGGTTTTAGCAGAAGGACCACATCCGGTTAGAGGACTATTGGTGTTTGGAAATAAATTAGAATTAGAAATAAATTAGAATTAGAAATAGATTAGAATTAGAAATAGATTAGAATTAGAAATAAATTAGGATTAGAAATAAATTAGAAAAAAATAGAATTAGCAATAAATTAGAATTACAAATAAATTAGGATTTGAAATAAATTAGAATTAGAAATACTTTATTTACTTTGAGTGAAAATCATATCTGCTTGCCAACAAGCAGACAATAATTATATTGTAATAATAGCCAGTAATCATATGAAGAAGAAAAAAATAGGTGAAAAATATCAAATAAAGACAAGAGAGATATCAATCTTTTATTTAAAGGTTCAATATTACTCAAAATTGACACACATAAACTTTTGGCCATGATCTAATCAAAAAACATACCTGCAGTCGTGTTTTGCTTCATTCACATGTTAATAATGAATCATCTTTTATTAATCTGTCTACATTTCTACGCAATTCAAGGGCTGAAAATGATCCAAAGGATTGTAGTGAAGGTGTGGAGTTTAAAAACACAGTGGAGCACTTCCTGTATTACCACGCTTTTCTGCTGTGCTATTCCAGCAAATGAGAATATATGATCATTTTTACTGTTGGGGATCAAACTGGTCCAAAATATGAAACATTTCTTGTAAAAAACCTTTTAAAAAATCACAGTTTTTCCTTAAATCTGTTGGGAAACGGGGCTCAAATCTGGGACTGTCCCGGGAAAATCAGGACATCTGGTCGTCCTGGTGGAGTGTCTTGCCCTGAGGTACAACACCAGTTTGTGTCGATGGTTTGATCACTTCTTCGAGTGAATGTGCATCGTTTCTGTCGTCACAAATAAATCTGATGTCGGCTCAGACTCGTTTGTTGTGAATCGTGTCGTGTCGTGTGTCTGAGGAGAGTCCAGGGGTGCTCAAACTTTTCTGAACCCAGATCTACTTTTGAGGTTTTGATGTTGTGCCGAGATCTACCAAGAGGGGGGCTGTTAGACATGGCAAAATGGGCTTTTGGAGTCACATAGGGGCAAAAAAATCGGATTTGGGTCACTTCAGGCTGCAGTGTGAACGTAGCCCAAGATATGTGCTCCTAAAACCGATACATATCTGATCTTTTGACATGCGACTTCAGTCTGAACGCCCAGGTCGCGTTCGTCTGACCTGTGCGTGTTTCCTCCAGCGAGAGTGGTACAAGTCGGCGCTCACAAATGTACACAAACGTTCTTCTCGTCATGTGAAAATAGTATATGAACTCTGTCAGTGAAGCGGCGAAGCACGTAACAATCCCACCGCTCTTGTCTGCGACTCCGCACCAACACGTTCATTTCTACGGACGTTGCTGCCGCTGCCCCACAAAACGCCGTGGCCAAAAACCTCGTCCTTCTCCGTCTCCTCCTTAAAACAAATAAGCTGTACATGTTCTGGCTCCGGTACGACAGCAACTTTAGGCGACTTCCGTAAACACTGAGCACACTCGCTGTGACCTCGTCGTGTCCTCCGGGGTTCATGCGGGACACTTTTGAGGCGATTAAAGTTCACACTGGAGATCACATACAAGTCGCATTTAATTGGAAATGTGAACGACCTCGGGGCGGCAGTAGCTCAGTTTGTAGAGCTGATCCAGGGGTTGGCGGTTGGAATCCCGCTCTTGACAGGTTGACCGTGTGTGATCCCAGCTCCCACAGATGAGTGCTGCCATTGTGCCCTTGGGCAAGACACTTAAGCCCACCTTGCAATAGAAGTGCATCAAGTGACGTGGGCCGTCCTCCCATGGACGCACGGAGGATTCATGGGGGCTGGTGCGTTGTGTTCTGGGCAGCAGATCTGCTTGGACTGCTGCCCCCGCAACCCAGGAATGGAAAAGTGGAAGAAGATTCTTTATTTGGTCTCACACACAAGCAGTGAGCAGCCATCCTTTGGCACCCGGGGGGAAGTACCATGAAGGGTCTTGCCCAAGGACCCACACTGGCTTGGGGGAATGGGGGGGATTTGAACCCAGGTCTCCCCGGGGGAATGTCAGTGACTTGCCAGTTGAGCTAACCAGCCGGTAGCTGGATGGATGGTGAACGACCTCACAAAAAAAATGTGAATTGAGTATTAAGCGCTGCAGTCTGAATGTGGCCATAGACACATTTGTGACGATCGACTGGTTGGGCACCTGGTCTAGACAAAGTATTACAATAATCACACACATAAATGTTTTAACCTGACTGCAGCTGTGCTTGAGCGAGAGGCTGAGAACATTTGTGTCTTTGAGCAAGGCACTTTGAGAACATTTACTAATACATACAGTAGTTTGTCGGTTCTATTTCAGCGACCAGGAACAAATGCCATTGAGCAAGACACTTCACCCACTTTGTCATGTGAACGTCTCCGTCTGAGTGCAGCCCCTTCATCTTGGCTATGGACTTTTATAAAACATTTGCTAATACAGAAGTTGGCGGTTTGATTCCCCCGAGTACAGATGTAGATTGAAACTAAAGTACAAATGGTGAGAAAAACACTTCTCTCGTCTTGCTTGACTAAAACGTGCAGAGAAACGAGATATTTTAGTCTTAATATAAACTGTCTCTTCCTCCGGACAAACAGCGCAACATTTCAAATCAAATCAGATTGTGTCTAGACGCCGCTGAGATAAAAACATCGAGAATCATTTGGCGGATTCCCCGGACAGTTGGCGCGTCTGGGCGGGTTAGAGACGTGTTTTTTTTAGAAACATCCTCCTCCTCTCCTCTCCTCCTCTCCTCTCCTCCTCTTTCTCCTCTCCTCTCCTCCTCCTCTTTCTCCTCTCCTCTTCCTCTCCTCTCCTCCTCCTCTTTCTCCTCTCCTCTTCCTCTCCTCCTCTTTCTCCTCTCCTCTTCCTCTCCTCCTCTTTCTCCTCCTCTCCTCCTTTCCTCTCCTCCCCCACTCCTCTCCTCCCCCACTCCTCTCCTCCTCCTCTCCTCCCCTCCTCCTCTTTCTCCTCCTCTCCCCCTCTTTCTCCTCTTCTCCTCCTTTTCCTCTCCTCCTCCTCTCCTGTCCTCTCCTCCTCTCCTCTCCTCCTCTCCTACTCTTTCTCCTCTCCTCCTCTTCCTCTCCTCCTCCCCTACTCTTCCTCTCCTCTCTTCTTCCTCTCCTCTCCTCTCTTCTTCCTCTCCTCCTCTCCTCCTCTTCCTCTCGTCTCCTCTCCTCTCTTCTTCCTCTCCTCCTCTCCTCCTCTTCCTCTCCTCTCCTCTCCTCCTCCTCTTCCTCTCCTCTCCTCCTCCTCTCTTCTTCCTCTCCTCTCCTCCTCCTCTCTTCTTCCTCTCCTCTCCTCCTCCTCTCTTCTTCCTCTCCTCCTCTCCTCCTCTCTTCTTCCTCTCCTCTCAGACACAGTATTATGTTTATCACTTTTCTCTCAGTGTCTGAGTCTAAATGAACAGAGAGAATCAGACGCTCCAGTTTATCTGAGACTGAAACACAGACGTGATCCTCTCCTCCTCTCCTCTCCTCCTCCTCTCTTCTTCCTCTCCTCTCTTCTTCCTCTCATCCTCTCATCCTCTCCTCCTCTTCCTCTCCTCCTCTCCTCTCTTCTTCCTCTCCTCCTCTAGTCCTCTCCTCCTCATCTCTTCTTCCTCTCCTCTCCTCTCCTCTCTCCTATCTCCTCTCCTCATCTCCTCTCTCCTCCTCTCCTCTTCCTCTCCTCCTCTTCTCCTCTTCTCCTCATCCTCTCCTTCCCCGCTCCTCCTCCTCCTCTTCCTCCTCCTCTCCTCTCCTCTCTCCTCTCCTCTCCTCTCCTCCTCCTCCTCCTCTCTCCTCCTCCTCTTCTCCTCTCTCCTCTCCTCTCTCATCCTCCTCTTCTCCTCTCTCCTCTCCTCTCTCCTCTCTCCTCCTCCTCTCCTCTCTTCTCTCCTCTCTCCTCTTCCTCTCTCCTCTCCTCTCTCCTCTCTCCTCTCCTCTCTTCTCTTCCTCTCTCCTCCTCCTCCTCTCCTCTCCTCTCCTCCTCCTCCTCCTCCTCTCTCCTCTCCTCTCCTCTCTCCTCTCCTCTCTCCTCTCCTCTCCTCTCCTCTCTCCTCTTCCTCTCTCCTCTTCCTCTCTCCTCCTCCTCCTCTCCTCTTCCTCTCTCCTCCCCTCCTCTCTCCTCTCTCCTCTCCTCTCTCCTCTCGTCTCTCCTCTCCTCTCCTCTCTTCTCCTCTATCCTCTCCTCTCTCCTCTCCTCTCCTCTCTCCTCTCCTCTCCTATCCTTTCCTCTATCCTCTCTCCTCTCCTCTCTCCTCTCCTCTCTCCCCTCCTCTCTCCTCTCCTCTCCTCTCCTCTCTCCTCTCTTCTCCTCTCTCTTCTCCTCTCTCCTCTCTTCTCCTCTCTCTTCTCCTCTCTCCTCTCCTCTCCTCTCCTCCTCTCTCTTCTCCTCTCTCTTCTCCTCTCTCCTCTCCTCTCTCTCTCCTCCTCCTCTCTCCTCTCCTCTCTCCTCTCTCCTCTCCTCTCTCCTCCTCCTCTCTCCTCTCCTCCTCTCCTCTCTCCTCTCCTCTCCTCTCCTCTCTCCTCTCTCCTCTCTCCTCTCTCCTCTCCTCTCTCCTCCTCCTCTCCTCTCCTCTCTCCTCTCTCCTCTCTCCTCCTCTCCTCTCCTCTCCTCTCTCCTCTCCTCTCTCTCCTCTCTCCTCTCCTCTCCTCTCTCCTCTCTCCTCTCCTCTCTCCTCTCCTCTCTCCTCTCCTCTCCTCTCTCTCTCCTCTCTCCTCTCTCCTCCTCCTCTCCTCCTCTCCTCTCTCCTCTCTCCTCCTCCTCTCCTCTCCTCTCTCCTCTCTCCTCCTCTCCTCTCCTCTCTCCTCTCTCCTCTCCTCTCCTCTCTCTCCTCTCTCCTCTCCTCTCTCCTCTCTCCTCCTCTCCTCTCCTCTCCTCTCTCCTCCTCCTCCTCTCCTCTCTCCTCTCCTCTCCTCTCCTCTCTCTTCTCTCCTCTCTCCTCTCTCCTCTCTCCTCTCCTCTCTCCTCTCCTCTCCTCCTCTCCTCTCTCCTCTCCTCTGCTCCTCCTCTCCTCTCTCCTCCTCCTCTCTCCTCTTCTCTCCTCTCTCCTCTCGTCTCTTCTGTGGAGAATGTTGATCAGAGACTGAAGCACAGACATGATCCGTGAAGCTCCAGGAGAGAACATGAAAATGTTTCTCCTCTTCTCTCTCCTCTCTCCTCTCCTCTCTCCTCTCTCCTCTCTCCTCTCCTCTCTCCTCTCGTCTCTCCTCTCCTCCCTCCTCTCTTCTCCTCTCTCTTCTCCTCTCTCCTCTCCTCTCCTCTCTCCTCCTCCTCTCTCCTCTCCTCTCTCCTCTCTCCTCTCCTCTCTCCTCTCTCTCTCCTCTCTCCTCCTCCTCTCTCCTCTCCTCTCCTCCTCTCTCCTCTCCTCTCCTCTCTCTCCTCTCTCCTCTCTCCTCTCTCCTCTCCTCTCTCCTCCTCCTCTCCTCCTCTCCTCTCTCCTCTCTCCTCCTCTCCTCTCCTCTCTCCTCTCTCCTCTCTCCTCTCCTCTCCTCTCCTCTCCTCTCCTCTCCTCCTCTCTCCTCTCCTCTCGTCTCTCTCTCCTCCTCCTCTCTCCTCTCCTCTCTCCTCTCTCCTCTCCTCTCCTCTCTCCTCTCTCCTCTCTCCTCTCTCCTCCTCCTCTCTCTCCTCTCCTCTCTCCTCCTCCTCTCCTCTCCTCTCCTCTCTCCTCCTCCCCTCTCCTCTCCTCTCTCCTCTCTCCTCCTCTCCTCTGCTCCTCCTCTCCTCTCTCCTCTCGTCTCTTCTGTGGAGAATGTTGATCGGAGACTGAAGCACAGACATGATCCGTGAAGCTCCAGGAGAGAACATGAAAGTGTTTCTCCTCTTCTCTCTCCTCTCCTCTCTCCTCTCCTCTCTCCTCCTCTCCTCTCCTCTTCTCTCTCCTCTCTCCTCTCCTCTCCTCTCCTCTCTCCTCTTCTCTCTCCTCTCCTCTCTCCTCTCCTCTCTCCTCCTCTCCTCTCCTCTTCTCTCTCCTCTCTCCTCTTCTGTGGAGAATGTTGATCAGAGACTGAAGCACAGACATGATCCGTGAAGCTCCAGGAGAGAACATGAAAGTGTTTGTGAAACTTTAACCTTTGTGTTCTGTCTCAGGGTTAAAGGTCACAGGTCACAGTTTTCTCATCTGTTTTTATCTTATTTCCTCATTAAACCCTCAGATCATCAGTATAACATTTACGTAAAATGCTTAGCAAATTTGAATCCAGTGTGGTTGGCATTTGTTGGCATTACTATTTTTATTATCTAAAATATGGTTTTATATTGAGTGTTTTTGCTGTATGTCCTTTGTCCCTTGTCCAGGTTTTGGACTCTCAGTCCCTCATAAGACTGAAATTAAATTTGATTCAACAGTAACTTCATTGACAAATGGCACAGAAATTCCTTATTTTAATGAAAAATATCATGTGCTTGAAAGATATATTAGTATTTTATTTATTTTTCATAAAAAGAACACCTGTCCCTGGGGATCACTGTCATTTCCACCACAAAATGTCACTTTAAACTGTTTTTAAACCTTTGTCTCCTTGAAGCACGTCAGTTGTGATGTGACAGGAGCTCATGTTAGCATAGCAGCCCATAGCAGCGTTAGCTCCATGGAAGGAAGGGAAACAAGAACAAAATCAAGATAAACCAAGAGTAGGTTTATTGGTCGTCATTTTACCTCATATTTCCTTTGAATGTACAAATAATGAGAAAAATACAATTTTATATTGTGTTTTTTGAGTATATTTTATGCTAACTCTAAAACAGAGATTAGCATGCTAATATGTCATGAGATTTTAAAAGAAATGCTAAACATTGTCATTTCCATCACTTTATTTATTGTTATTGTTTATTTCATATTTATGATCAAAGGAGAAGTTCAATTTGTCAACTGGACAAAGTTTGTTTTGGTTGAAAACGTTTCGCCGCTCATCCGAGAGGCTTCGTCAGCTCTGGTTATTGTACTGGTTAGACCCTGCTTATATCTAGCTGCCGGGAGACGCGTCCTACAATGACAAAGCTCTGAAAACGATCCCCCCTAATCTGTCTCTTTGTTTTTCAAATTACTCTGACGGCTGTTTCGACCCCCTATTCAACGTCTAACGACCCTCTCCACCCCTCTGCCCTGGCTCTGTTTGACTGGTCTAAGAATCGCATTATAAATGGGAGACAAGTTATGTCTGACTCCCCCATTTCTGTTTAATGACGGATTCTCTTTTTTGACAAAAATAGCCTCTTTAACTCCCCTCTCAAACCAGTTCTTTTCCCTGGCTAAGATCTGAACCTCACTGTCCTCAAAAGAATGGCCCGTGGCTTCTAGGTGAAGATATACGGCAGATGCCGGTCCACTCTGGCACGCCCGTCTGTGTTGGTACATCCTCTTGTGAAGTGGCTGTTTTGTTTCTCCAATATAGCGCTCACTGCAGTCTTCACTACACTGAATGGAGTAGACCACATTGCTTTGTTTGTGGCTCGGTGTTCTGTCCTTTGGGTGGACGAGTTTTTGTCTTAAAGTGTTTGTGGGTTTGAAATAAACTGAAATTTCATATTGTCTGAAAATCCTCTGTAGTTTTTCCGAAACGCCGGCCAGGTACGGAATCGCTACCCCTTTCCTCCTGGGTTCGGATTCTCTGTTGTCTTGTTTATTGTCCTTGTCTCTCTTGGTTTTGTTGACAACCCATTTAGGATATCCACAAACAGAGAGGGCTTCCTGAGGGGTATTCAACGAACGTCGCTAAACTTAGCCGCGACTAAGTGCTAAGTTCTCGCCTGGCCGAGACACAACTTAGACAAAAGCTTGAACCCGTTCCACAAACGCGTTTCAGCTGCGCCTAGTCAGAGCTAAGCCCAGTCAGGCCTAATCAGGCCGGGCCTCCACACGCGCACGGGGAAGGTAAGAAGCCCTGAACAAGCGACTGTCGAAAACGCGATCATGTCGAAGATTCGGGCCGATTATTTCAGCGCATCAGAACAGAAGTTGCTTTTGGAACCCTACAACGCACTTGCGATAACCAAGGCAAGAGACATGGCGTGGCAGAAGATCGCCGAGCGCTTAAATACGCAAGTTAAGTCCCATAACAGTGCTGGACATTGAGTTTTTTTAAGTCTGTTTTTCACCACTGATGTCAACGCTGATTTGTGGCGCAGGGGTAAAGTCACCGTCTGGGGTGCAGGAGTTTGTGAGTTAGATTCTCACGGTGGGTAGTTCATGTCATAATTATTATATATTTGTATAGCAGTCTTGTCAGTTGTAATTTATTTTTACTGTGTAAAAGTATTTGCGCCAACTAATACGTTAAATTGTGTTATCTTGTCTTTGAGCAGGAATAATGTGAAGAGGACTGTTTTGCAGGTAAAGACAAAGCATAAAAACATTTTGCAGAGTGGTAAGTAGGCTAATATTAATATTATTATTCAGTGAAATTAGTAATACTGTTGAAATGGTACCTTAATTTAATTTAAAATGAACAGTAGCTACCAAGCCACAGGAGGTGGGAGCCCCCTCAAAACCTTTCACCTGCAGAGGAGCTGGCACTGGCCCTAAACCGGGGTCGCCCACTGGTGGAGGTAACTGAAGGAGGGACCCCATCAAAGATCCTTCCTGCGAGTTCTCGTGAAGAGTATATTCAAGGTATTCTCTAGACTACTGCTTGCCTCAGCTGTGATCCAAGCATTTGTGTATTTTAATAGTATGTTTGTGTTCTAGTTACTGAAGATGGTGTACACTTGGACCCTCCTCAGCAGTCCTCCAGCAGTGCCTTGCCTGACCCTCAGCGGTCCTCCAGCAGTGCCTTGCCTGACCCTCAGCGGTCCTCCAGCAGTGCCTTGCCTGACCCTCAACAGTCCTCCAGCAGTGCCTTGCCTGACCCTCAGCAGTCCTCCAGCAGTGGAGGACTGCTGGAGGACTGCTGAGGGTCAGCAGTCCTCCAGCAGTGGCCTCACACCAGAATGTCATACCTAATGTCTTTTATTGTTTTATGACTATTGATGGAAATTGATAAATAGGATTTCATTAAAGAGGCTTGCACAGCATCTCTGAAGCAAATTTGTTGAATCATTGAAATGTTGCATCATGGAGTGTGCCTGTTATTTGGCTACATTTTGTTTTAAAAGTAAAGGTTTACCTGTAACTGTATTCTTTGATAGAGATGTCACATAAAATATAAAGTGTCAATGTCAGGTGAGAGTGATGTTAGGCCCAACTGATATAAGTTATGTGATGATAACAATAATTGTAGGTTAAATTAATTTCCATTTCTGTAATATGTTGCAAATATAAATGCGTGAAAATTTGACTTGGGCATCAATAGGTCAATAGCAGGAATCAAACCCCGGTCACCGGTTTGAGAGTCAAAGCACATAACCACTCGACCAAAGCCTTTCTCTTAGCTGCCTCTGGAATTCTTCTATATGTTAATGTCGTAAAGACAGCGGTTCAAAGGCATATGTTTAGATTACAGGAGAATTGTCAAGAACCAAGAACGTAAGGTAATTTCTTTTTTTTTTTGCTGATATTGTTTTCGGACAACACAGATACTCATGCGGGGAGGTGTGCGGAACTGTTTGTTTGACACTCTGTTTACGTCAGGTACGTATTCTCTGCGACACGGCCTAACTAAGACAGAACTTTAGCCTTGCCGCGACCAGACTATCTGCTAAGACCATGTTGCCCCAGTAACTCAGCGGGAACTAAGTTTAGCGAGCGTCGTGGAACTGAACTCTCACTTAAACTAGCGCCAACTGACGAATAAAGCCGGGCTTTGCGCTTAGTAGCTTTCGTGGAATACCCCTCTGCACATGTTGCTCTTCTTTCTCCTTACCCTCTGTGCTTGTGGGAACCACATATTTATGTCATTTCATCACAAACACTATCAGTTCATGTTTCTACACATTGTGATGAAGTAGAACAAATCTAAATATTTCTAAAAATATGTGTTGGATTTTCTGAAAAATATTATGACCAAATCTGACTCTAGTTGGAGAATGACCCTTATACAGTTACGTCGTATTTGACAGCATTCTCTTCCTCTTTTTGTGACTTATTTTGAATTTACTCTATTATTACATTTATATTTTTGCTCTTTGATATTTTATTATAATACACTGCAATGTTTGAGCTACTGTGTCCAAGTAATTTCCCTGTGGGTCGATAAAGTTTGTCTAAGTCTAAGTCTGAAGATGCAAAATCCACACAGACATCCACACTCCCATCTCCGACATGTTCCACAGTGCAGCTTTAAACACACAAACCTAAGAGAGGAAATGTACATCGAGTCCAGATGCCGGCTGAGGAGCAGCGTTCGCGGGAGTCCAGACAGATTGATAGTGGTGATAATGCGGTGTTTGAAATGCTCGGAGTGTTATTGCACAGACAGACATTACCTCACTCTCTCACACACAGGCACCATCAGGCACCATCAGGCACAGAAACACCACACCAAAACTCAGCCAGCGGCTACGGGAACGCACACTTTTAGAGCAGGGGTGGTAGTTCAATCCCCGCTGCCAGGAACAAGTGATTACGTAATATCTTTAAGACTTTAAACTTATAAACTTGAGGAAACAGATAAATAGCCTAACTGGAATAATAATACACAGGTTGGTAGTTTGATTCCTACCACCAAGAACGAAAAATGACTAACCGAGTGAACACGAGAGCATTGACCAGAGGAGACTGGAACATTCAGACGCAGGACCAAATTTGGCTAAACGGTGACGTCTATCAGAAGATCACGTGACCTGCTCATGTCAGGAACTGTGGGAACTGTGGGTCCTTCTCAACCTTCAAGAACACTGAAACATTGAAAAATAATCAAACATCCTCTCACAGGTAGATGTTCTTCTTCTCGGGGCCTCTTAAAGGAGAATTAACGTTGTTTTTTTTTTATCTGAGCCTTATTTCGGTAATTAAACAAGGTGTTTTACTCACCCATAGCACTTTGGTGTCATATGGAGCACTTCCGGAGATGTTTTAGATTAGCGATATCCGTAACGTGAGTGCTCGGGGCACATGTTTGCAGTCTCCAAATAACACAAACTTTAGCACTTTTCAAATCACAGAAGATCTCTGTGTCAGCGTAGACTTTAAGTGGAGTCCAAAGCGCCTGAAACCCGATATCAGCTATAGTTTCATTTGATGACGTCATCATAGAGGACAGCGCGCATACGTGAAGTCACAGCTGATTCGCAGATAAACACCACGCTGAACTTTTCTGTTTTGAGAGACACATGGCAGAAGATTGGGACTTTGAGGCTGAAGAGGACTTATGGAGGACTGAGGACTGAAGAGGAGTATACGGATGAGGAGACAGAATGGATACAGAAAGAATGAAGCGGAGACAGTTTTAGGAGCAGCAGAGAACAGCCATCGGTTTCACATTACTTCTCAGAATCGTGCGCTGAATCCGCTGGCCTTCTTTCTTTTCCTTTGCTGGTAAAAAAATGGTCCTGACTGAAGTGGGTACTGCAAACACGATGGTCCAAACGTCTTACAGCTTTGCCTTTCATGTTTGGGTCCCGAGAGCTGAGAGCGAAATCAGCTGTGACTGAGCACATGTGACTGTCCTCCTCATCTACTCCAAACTATGGATAAATCTCAGATTAGAGGCACTTTTGACTCAAACTAAAGTGTAGACTAAGACATTGAGCTGCTACGATTTGAAAAGTGCTAAAGTTTGTGTTATTTGGAGACCACAAACATGTGCCCCGAGAACTCACGTTACAGAGATCGCAAATCTGAAACATCTCTGGAAGTGCTCCATATGACACCAAAGTGCTATGGGTGAGTAAAACAACTTGTTTTATTACCGATATAAGGCTCAGATTGTAAAAAACGTTAATTCTCCTTTAAACTCAGAGAACTTGTGTCATGTCCATGTGCACTTCTGTCTCTTCTGTGAGTTCCTCTAAATGTTCTTCTGTTCTGACCTGCCTGAGGACAAAGGATGTAAAGTCGCTAATTCCGGCATATTTCCATTGATGCTGTTTGTTGTCATGTTGATTAATTTGCATTGTCCTAATTCAAATAAATAAATAAAAATAAATAAAATGATGTTTTTGTCTTTGAGCACGACACTGTGGGTTAGTCTAACTGCAGTTGGTCAGAACATTTAGTAATAAGTGAAAAGGTTGGCAGTTCAATATGCACGGCCAAGAACAAAATTACACTGTATCTCTGAGCAAGACACTTCCCCAATCTTGTCTTCTGTCTGGCCCAGATCCGACCCTCCAAGACATTTAATGTGGCCCTCGGCTGATTTTCTATTATAATATTAAAATATTGGTAATTTTCTGCTCCTCTTTCCAAACGCTCTTAAAGGAGCATCGTTTTGACTGTGACCATGACGCCCTCATCAGCAAAATGTCAAAAATGAGAAAATTTGAAGGCACGCGCAGGATTTTCCAAGAAAAATGGACTAATTCCTATTTGTGCAGGAGGTGAATGGGAAACCTGTACGCTTGTGTTGAAATAGCATTTTTCTTAAAGTTTCAGGTTGTTCTTAATATTAATATTGTAAAATCTCAGGGGGTAAATTGAATGTTGGTTACTAATCCGGTAACCAGCTCTACAGGTTGTCCGGTTAGAACAATGATGAGAGAGATATTTTAAAGCAAAAGGTTCCTTTATTTCTCTTCACACCCACAACACGGCTGCCTGAACACTTCTTCTGGTTATAAAATCAACATTGTTTCTGGAATGTGTGTGGTTCTGTAACAAATGAATATACATAGTGGTCATAAAACACATGGTAATAATTACTGGCTATAACAGTGCTAAATAGCTAGCATGACCCAGCAATAATTACCAAAGAACTCTCACTAGACAGATTAATTTGGTGTTTCAGGAAATTACATTACTAATGTTAAAGCACACCAAATAATCATTAGGATGTTGATAAAAACACTCACCAATAGATGCACGCACACAAACTCTGAAACATCTATCAGAAACTGCAGACCTGAAGTAAGAAGCTGCTGCTGTGACTTTGACCTTGCCTCATGAACTGGCAAGGCAAATTGGGGTCCTTAATGGGTCCTCAAACCTAAGTGGTGGCCAACTAACTGCCTGACTAAAATACAACTTAATTTTAAACTCTATAGTAGGCATAATAAAAGGATATAGATGGGCTTTTGTACAGCCGCCCCCAAATCTGTTGCGCAGATTTGCTTCTTGAAAGCCATCTATCCGGGATCTTCTGGCAATGCGGGAAGTTGGATAAGTCTTGTCGCTGGTCGTAGGTAAGTCCGGTCTTTCACTAGTACCTCGGCTTTCCTCACTCTCCCATCTGAACCAGGATAGACTGTCTTGACCGTTCCGACGAGCCAGAGGGCTCTTGGTGCTTGAGGATCCACTATCATTACCACTGTACCAACAGTCAGATCTTCACTTTCCTTTTGCCACTTCTGACGAATCTGTTGGGTTGGTAGGTAGTGACGGATATACCTGGCCCAAAACTGGTCAGCCAGTACTTGACTGTGTCTCCATCTCTTGCGACTGAGAAGCTCTGATTCTGGGTAGATCACCTGGGGTAGAGATGCATCAGGCCTCCCCATCAAAAGAGAATTTGGAGTTACCGGGTCAGGATCTGAGATGTCCGAGGATACGTATCCCAAGGGTTTGGAATTAAGTATTCCTTCAATCTCCACCAGAACTGTTCGGAGTACCTCTTCTGTGACAATTTGTGCTCCAAGGACTGTGGTCAGTGCGGCCTTGATGGACCTAATCTGTCTTTCCCAAGAGCCACCAAAGTGCGGTGCACTAGGTGGGTTGAAGCAGAAGTCAATCTGTTGGGCGGCGAGCTTCTCTTTCAAGGCAGGCTGGAGAGCTTCAAATGTCTCCTTCAGCTCGGTATCACCACCTCGGAAGTTTGTTCCATTATCACATAAGATCTCATGTGGCTTGCCTCTTCTGGACACAAAGCGGCGTAATGACATGAGGAAGGAGTCAGAGTCTATGCTTGACAGGAGATCTATATAGACTGCCTTGGTGGTAAGGCACTTGTACAAGATGCCCCAGCGCTTTTCATTATGCCTCCCCACTCGTATCTGGAAGGGACCAAAGCAGTCTAGTCCAGTTGAGTGAAAGGCTGGCTTGTAGACCCTTAGACTAGAAGGGGGCAAGTCAGCCATCCGGGGAATGTTGGGTGTTGCATGCCACTTCTGACATTCAGTGCAGTTGCTCTGGAATTTGCGGATTGCTTGTCTACCTCTTAGGATCCAAAAGCGTCGTCTGACTTCAGCAAAGACTCTCTCTGGCCCTGAGTGACGAAGTTCTTCATCATATCGTTGGATAATCAGTGTGGTGATGTGATGAGTGGGGTCAAGGACAATAGGGTGTTGGGTGTCTTGACTTATATCACCACATCTACGTAGGCGGCCGCCAACGCGTATGAGCTGGGTGCTTGAATCAAACTCAGGGGCCAGTGTGACTAGTCGACTGGTTGACGCCACTGGTTTTCCAGCTTGAAGCTGAATGAGATCGTCTTTGAAGCACTCTATCTGAGCTTGGCGAAGAATATCAAGTTCGGCCTTCCTGAAGTCATCAGCTGACAAATCTCTGGGATCTGAAGCCGCCCCGTGTGCTGAACGGACTACAGCTTCCAGGAGTGTCTGGTAAGTACTGTACTGGCTTGCATCGATTCGCAATGGACCACTAAGGACTGTTGTGACTCCGCAAAAGGCTTGTGTCCGCAGCTCCTCCGGGCTGTCCGGTGTACGCTCAGGTGGTCGTTCAGGCCACGAGGTCTCTGGCTGACGGAGGAAGGTTGGGCCTTGAAGCCACCGACTGCCATCAATAAGCTGGGACAAGGTCTTTCCCCTTGTGATGTCATCCGCAGGATTTCTCTGGGAGTCTACATAGCGCCATGTCCCTGAGTCGGTTAACTCCTGAATTTCGGCGACCCGAGTTCCCACGAACACTTTAAACTTACAGGATTCTGATTGCAGCCAAGTGAGTACAGTCATAGAATCTGTCCAGTAAGTGTAATGGTGGGCATTCAGGGTTAATTCCCGCTTCAGGACTGACGCTAGTTGAGCGCCTGTTAGGGCAGCAGACAGCTCGAGCCTTGGGATTGACAGTTGCCGTTTGGGGGCCACTCTTGATCGGGCAGCAACAAATGCTACTTGCGTGCGTCCGCTGGTGTCCTCTGTGCGGAGATATGCCACCGAGCCATATGCCTTTTCTGAAGCATCACAGAAGATGTGGATGCTATGTCTGCAGTTATTGTTGTCCAACTCAGGAGTGGTGTAACACCTTGGCACAGTGAAATGTGATAGCTCTGGAAGTTCCTGTACCCAGGCATGCCATTCTTGTAGGAGGTCGGGAGGTAAGTTGGGATCATCCCACTCACGCTTCTTATCCCAGAGCTTCTGCACAATGACTTTGGCCCTAGTGGTAAACGGCACAATGAATCCAAGTGGATCGTACTGTCTGGCAAGGATGCTATAGATGTTGCGCATTGTAGGCAGTGCGTCAAGCTCAAGCTGCCCATGCTTGAAGCTTAAGGTGTCTGATTGGCAGTGCCAAGTCAAGCCAAGGGTGCGTTCCTCTGGGTCGCTAGCATCCTGGGTGAGCCAGAGCTCGGCACTTTCAGACCTGCTCTCTGAAGGCAGATGGCTGACGATGCTTGGGCAATTGCTGCTCCATTGCCTCAGGTCAAAACCGCCTTCAGCCAGGATATGGCGCAGTTTGTCCACAAGCTCTCTTGCCTCTTTAGGTGACTGCAGACTCTGTAGACAGTTGTCTACATAAAAGCACTGTTCCACTGAGGTGCGCAGTTGGTCTCCATCTTCAGTGTGGTCAGCCACATGCTTTTGGAGTGCAAAGGTGGCACAACAGGGGCTTGAGGTTGTTCCAAATGGCAAAACTTGCCACTGGTAGACATCAGGAGGATCATTCCTTCGCATTTCTCTCCACAGGAATCTCAACAGTGGCTGGTCCTCTTGGAGGAGTCGGACCTGATGAAACATGCCCTTTATATCAGAACTGATTGCAAAGGCATGTTCCCGGAAACGGAGAAGAACCCCGAGTAGAGTGGCACCCAACACAGGTCCAGGGAGGAGTTGATCGTTCAAGCTGATGCCTCTATGTACGAAGGAGCAGTTGAAGACGATTCTGTTCTTTCCATTATGCTGAACCATATGATGGGGGATATACCACCCTGGACTGCCGATTGCTTCATCCAATGGGATCTTGGCCACGTAGCCAGCCTCTAGTAATTTGCTGATCTCTTGGTTGTAGGTGGCAGCCTTGTCAGGATCGGCAGCAAGCCTCTTCTCTGTACCACGCAGATGGGCCATTACAGCTTCCTTTGGAGCAACCAAGGGTGGGAGGTCTGTTTTCCACAACAGTGGTGTGGCATACCTCAAAACTCCAGCCACCTCCACTCTGATGGTCTTCTCCTCAAGAATCTGAATGGCCTTTGCATCCTGTCTTGAGCGCGTCACGAGTTTCTCACTACGATATGGCAAAGTGTCCAATTGCCACAGCTTCTCTACATGTTGCAGTAACTCAGAGTTATCTGGGGTAATAGATGTGAGAAGGCAGTGCTGAGTGGCAAGGCTGTGCTTCACGAGCTTTGAAGGACCCTGAAGTGACCATCCCAGCTGAGTCTTGATGGCGGCTGGCCCTCCTGGCGGACCAAGACGCACAGGTTCTATTGGTATGATGATATGTGGATGGTCTGATCCAATAAGGAGCAGGGGCTGTGCACAGTCAAGGGGCTGTAGAGGCAAATCCTTCAAGTGCCGATATGACTTCTTGAGTGCAGCAATTGGGTAAGTATGAGAGGTCAAACCAAGCTCTTTGGCTGTGAATGCCCTTTGGATGTGGAACACCTTTCCAGGTTGGTGAGCAGGTGACACTGAGAATGACACTGTAGCTCCATTGATGGCGTGTATCTCTTGGCGTACTGTACGTAAAGACAGTTCTTCAGGTGTTCCTTGAAGACCAAGTTGTCGTGCTGCCTCGTCCAGCAAAATCGTACGCTCAGAGCCGTCATCTAGCAGAGCATATGTGTCTAATGAGTAGTCTCCATTCCTTAAGATGACTCTGCTCATTTTCAGTAGCACCTTACTGCTGCCAGCAGGTCTATCCACATAGAGGGTTTGAGCAGTAGAGCTGGCTGATTTGGAGATCTCAGTTGACCCAGTGGTGCTCTTCACGTAAGTGGCTGTCTTACTGTTACTCCCTGCGTTCACTTCATGGAGGATCTCTAAATGCCGCTTGTCACATTTCTTGCACTTAGCCTTAAGAGTGCACTCTGCACTTAAGTGTTCACGACCACATTTCCAGCACCTCTGATTACCCCGGATCCACTTTTCAACTTGTTCCTTAGTGAGGATCTTGAAGTTTGCACACTGATTCAGATAGTGATTGGTGGTGCAACAAAAAGGGCAGAATTTCTTAGGCTTCTCCTTAGCCTGATTTAGACTAGATGACTGCGGTGCAGACAGGGAACTGTCCTGCTCGGTGCTGTGAAGGATGGTCGTGGGCTTAAGCTGTGACTTGCGGTCTTTGCGCTGCTCCTTGGGGCCCTGACGTTCCTTGCTATGCTCAATACTCAGTTGTGAGTTATCCACTTGAATCTTCACCTCATATTCCAGCCATTCAGCCAGATCGAGTAGAGAAGGGATGGGAGTTCTCATGGGATCTACAAACCTCCTGAAGTTTGCTCTTAAATCATGAGGCAACTTCCCTAAGAGCCTGGAAACATGAGATCCACAATGTAATTCTGTATCCCCGGCATGACCGAGCTGATCTAACATGCCTACTAATGCCCGCACTTTTAGCGCAAAACGTTTGAAAGCCTTTGTGTCGCCTATCTTGACACTTGGTTCCTCCATTAGCTTTGAGATGCGCTGGAGTGCAAGCTGATGGGGTTGGCCATATAGCTCCGTCAGGGCTTCCATCGTGTCAGAGTAGGGGTAACGGCTATTACTGTAAGAATCAGCAACAAGCAATGCATCCTCCAACTTCAGGTGATCCGTTAAAATGTGAAATTTGAATCGCTCTGTTGCGTCTGGAGGGAGTAGGTTGTCTAGAGCAACCTTGAGCCTGCTGAATTCACGTGGATCTTCACGCTGGAAGTCAGGGATCTTTGCTATGGGACCTCGATAGGAGAGCTCTGTCTCCACAGGGTGCTGTATAGAGGAGCGTCGCGGTGAGTAAGTTGGCTGTCGGTGGCCAGAGCGATGACGAGGAGGTGAGCGAAATGGCTGGCAATGCCTGGGGCTCTGCCGAGGAGGTGAGCGAGATGGCTGTCGATGCCTGGAGCTCTGCCGAGGAGGTGAGCGAGATGGCTGATGGTGCCTGGGGCTCTGCCGAGGAGGTGAGCGAGATGGCTGATGGTGCCTGGAGCTCTGCCGAGGAGGTGAGCGAGATGGCTGTCGATGCCTGGAGCTCTGCCGAGGAGGTGAGCGAGATGGCTGTCGATGCCTGGAGCTCTGCCGAGGAGGTGAGCGAGATGGCTGATGGTGCCTGGAGCTCTGCCGAGGAGGTGAGCGAGATGGCTGGTAGTATTGAGAACTATAATGTGGACTTGGGTCGTAGTCACTATCAGAGTAATATCTGTACTGGCTCGAGTAGCCCTCAGCAGGTGGGCTACGATGCTGCACATAGGATGATCTGCGAGAGCGCTGGGGTGTACCCCAGGTTGAGTCATGAAGAGGGTCAGCATGTGAGTAGTAGCTGCGGCGAGGAGGTGATTGAGGCTCGCAACTTTGGTTCCGGCCTGACTGTTGTCTGGTTGTGGGCCTGTGATCATGGCGTAATAACCTGTTCAGACCGCTTTTGAGCTCATCAATATCATCTCCTTCCGGTGCGTGCTGTTGCTTGCTCTTAACTGCCGATTCAACTGCGGATTGTGGAGGACGTGGATCCTGTTGATCTCTTAGTGCCGTCTCCCCATCCTGTGAGATTGGCGAGAATGATCTAGAGCGCAAAGCCTGCTGCTTTGGAAGAGAGTGATATTCATGTCTCATGCTCCGAGACCTTTGTTGCTGCTGCAGCTCCCCTACGTAGCCTCTAAGCCAAGCATTTTCTTCGGCAAGTTGATATGCATGCCTCCTCAACTCTGGAGTATTGGAGCCCACATCCTTAAAGTCTTCTCGTGTTGTGGGTGACTGATTGATTTCAGATGGGTTATTGTCTTTATCTTGAACTTGCTTTGGCATAATTAGCTGTAGAACTGGCTATATCCGGCTCGAAGGACCATGTAAAATCTCAGGGGGTAAATTGAATGTTGGTTACTAATCCGGTAACCAGCTCTACAGGTTGTCCGGTTAGAACAATGATGAGAGAGATATTTTAAAGCAAAAGGTTCCTTTATTTCTCTTCACACCCACAACACGGCTGCCTGAACACTTCTTCTGGTTATAAAATCAACATTGTTTCTGGAATGTGTGTGGTTCTGTAACAAATGAATATACATAGTGGTCATAAAACACATGGTAATAATTACTGGCTATAACAGTGCTAAATAGCTAGCATGACCCAGCAATAATTACCAAAGAACTCTCACTAGACAGATTAATTTGGTGTTTCAGGAAATTACATTACTAATGTTAAAGCACACCAAATAATCATTAGGATGTTGATAAAAACACTCACCAATAGATGCACGCACACAAACTCTGAAACATCTATCAGAAACTGCAGACCTGAAGTAAGAAGCTGCTGCTGTGACTTTGACCTTGCCTCATGAACTGGCAAGGCAAATTGGGGTCCTTAATGGGTCCTCAAACCTAAGTGGTGGCCAACTAACTGCCTGACTAAAATACAACTTAATTTTAAACTCTATAGTAGGCATAATAAAAGGATATAGATGGGCTTTTGTACAAATATTTTGTAAAGAAAGAGTTCATCAAATTAAAAAGACTTCTGTAATAGATTTGTGTTTCTCTGCACAAATATTTGGACTTATTCCTATTTTTGGGGTAAAAATATGGCATGAGTTTTCTGATCCGGCCCCTTTAGGATCAAAGTAGGTTGGAGACGGCCCCCGGACCAACATGAGTTTGATGCCCCTGGTTTAATCTGACATAGTGAGTCTGGAAAAACTAAGCTTAAATACGTGGGCGGGGGGGGGGGGGGGGGTCGGTTACAGGACCTTTAACAAAGATAATGTCTCTGAAAATACAGACAAAACCACGGTCCAGTGTAGAGTGTAGTTCACTCATGTCTGTGTCTGATTCAGTGTTCAGTGGTAATACAGTGAAGTGTCCAGCAGAGGGCGACACTGCCTCCACACTCCTCACACTTCCCCTCATCTTTCAGCCACTGCTTCTGTGGAAATCTGGAAAACTGTTATAGAGAACCCTGACCCTACGATGGGAGACAAGGGCAGCCTCTGCATTACGCAAATATAACACAGGACCTTTAATGTCAGTGGGAGCGTCCGGGCAGAGATCTTCAGGCCATATTTGTGTCTGTTTCTAGGTATTTTTGAGCTACAGTATAAATCACCTGTGATTCAATAAAGTGATTGATGAAAGGCGTCTGAAAACTAGTTGTTTAATTATATTTTGTGTTTCTTTCTTGAGTTTCCGTGGTTTTCTAAAACATAAAATGCCTGATTACAAACCAGATCTGTGAACATACTGACTTTATCCGCTGTCGCTGCCCCCTGCTGGCCTCTTGCCCTGTGTGTGTGTGTGTGTGTTATTGTCATGTGTGTGTGTGTGTGTGTGTGTGTGTGTGTGTGTGTTATTGTCATGTGTGTGTGTGTGTGTGTGTGTGTGTGTGTGTGTGTGTGTGTTATTGTCATGTGTTGTATGTATTTGCTCTCGTTGGTGGTGGTGTGTAGTTTGGTGTGTAGTTTGGTGTGTAGTTTGGTGTGTGCCATCTTATGTAATAGTTTATATATTTTCATCTGTTTTCTATGTATTTATTGTATTATAATTTTTACTCTTGTTTTTAGGAGGCAGTTTCTGCTGTCAGGGGAAAAACAGATGAAACACAGCCCCGGGCTAATTCTGGCATCTTTACATAAATGTTGATTAATATGCACTGTCCCTGAAATAAATAAATAAATAAATATTTGGCAGAGTTTGCTGACGTGTGCATCATGTCACCATGGCAATCGCTGAACATTCCGCCATAGGCGTGCCTGAAGAACACCCTGAGTGTGATGTCACGGCAAAGTATCAATCAAACAGCACCTTTCACCTTTAGATGGCGGCATGACGGCATGGTGGCTTCACAGCCAGAAGGTTCCGGGTTCAATCCCCGGGTCGCCCAAGCCTTTCTGTGTGCAGTTTGCATGTTCTCCCCGTGCCTGGGTGGGTTTCCTCCGGGCACTCCGGTTTCCCCCACTAACCTAAACATGCTCCAGGTAAAATCCTCCTGAGGTCCTGAACAAACTAAAGCAGTAAGATCCTGGAGATGGTCCCCGGGCGCAGTATGTGCTGCCCACTGCTCCTGATAACAGGATGGGTTAAAGAATTTCTCCTGTGTGAGATCAATAAAGTCACTTCTTCTTCTACATCAGTAAAGATCGGCAGTTCTAGAGTTGAAATCATAAAATCATATTCTAGTCAGGGTGTATGAAGTTTAAAAACACAGTGGAGCACCCATCCATCCATCCATTTTCTTCCACTTATCCGGTCGCGGGGGCAACATTCAAAGCAGGGACTCCCAAACTTCCTTCACCCCAGACACTTCCTCCAGCTCCTCCAGGAAAACCCCAAGGTGTTCCCAGGCCAGCCGGGAGACATAGTCCCAACCGTGGAGCACTTCCCAGGCCAGCCGGGAGACATAGTCCCAACCGTGGAGCACTTCCCAGGCCAGCCGGGAGACATAGTCCCAACCGTGGAGCACTTCCCAGGCCAGCCGGGAGACATAGTCCCAACCGTGGAGCACTTCCTGTACAACAACATGACACAGAGGTCAAGGTTAAATATGCAGGATGTGTGTTCAACACGTGTGAAACAAAACAGCGTCTCTTCAAAATATCAACGTGTAAAATCCATCAGTGACGGTAATCCTGACCAAGGCGATGGGTCCCCTGCACAAAACTGTGGGTTGCAGCAGAAGTGAAGGTTGGGTCAAATGCAGAGAACACATTTCAGGGATAATAAAGTGTACCTTACCATATTATGCTTATTTGGTGAGAGTATTTACAATCACAGACACACCCTCATTCACACACCAGCACATGTGGTCACTGAACGCCAGGTGGACAAAGTGCTTTGCCCATGGACACAACGACAGAACTGGTTAAGAAGGTGATTATAAACTGTAACCACTGTCTCCCCTTACTGTACATCCTTTACAGCCTCTTTAAGACTTTGGAAAAACACATCTCTCACAAATGTTATTTGTGAACGCTCAAACCCAGACGGCGTTGCGTCAGCCGCAGCGGTGAGAGACAGACTGACTCACAGCCCCGGTGACTGTGGCTGGGTTTGAGCTGCTCCACTTCCAAAGAAGAGAGGGGATTTTTATGGGCCAGCTGTGCTCCTCCGAGCTCTCATCAGGAAGTGCTCCACAAACATGCGCCTTCCGAACCAGGGAGCAGAGTCTGCAGACGGCTGGTCCCACGCCGCCAAAACTCTGTCATTTATGCTCACACAAAAGCAATGTCAGACGTTTGGACATGTTGTTTCTTCTTTATTTCTTTATTTCTATGGTTATTTGTGTTGGAGATTCTCAGTGAATATATATATTTGTATATATATATATATATATATATATATATATATATATATATATATATATATATATATATATAATATCATAACAAAAATAAAGAAGAAGAAGAAGAAGAGAACTTTATTGATCTCACACTGGAGAAATTCTTCTCTGCATTTTAACCCATCCTATACATATATTAGGAGCAGTGGGCAGCACACATTAGGGCACCCGGGGACCATCTCCATGATCTTTTTGCTTCAGCTTGGTCAGGACCTAAGCTGGAGGATTTACCTATGGAGCATGTTTTGGGTTGGTGGGGGAAACCGGAGTGCCCGGAGGAAACCCACCCAGACACAGGGAGAACATGCAAACTCCACACAGAAAGGCTCGGGCGACCCGGGGATCGAACCCGGAACCTTCTTGCTGTGAAGCAAGAGCGCTAACCACTCTGCTACCGTACCGTGTAAAAATGTACAAATAAAATAATACATTCAAAATAAGCAGCAAAAACCTCCAATAAATAAATAAAATAGCCACCCTTTATTGAGTTATTTCACTTTTGTCACTTTTGTTTCACAGTGAAGGCGTCAGAACATGAATGAACATGAACGGAAGGTAAAAACATGAAAAAGAAAATCAAGAAAATGCAAAATAACTCAACATAATATAATTACAAATATATTTAAAAATAAAAAAAATAAAAAAATACATTTAAACTAAGCCACAAATAAAAATAAAATAAAGTAAAGTAAAATAAAATAAATAAATAAATAAATAAATACAAAAAATAAATAAATAAATAAAATGAAAAAAAATAAAATAAAATAAAATAAAATAAAATAAAATAAAATAAAATAAAATAAAATAAATTAAATTAAATTAAATTAAATTAAATTAAATTAAATTAAATTAAATTAAATTAAATTAAATTAAATTAAATTAAATTAAATTAAATTAAATTAAATTAAATTAATTAAATTAAATTAAATTAAATTAAATTAAAAATAGCCACTCTTACAGCTCCCATTGACTTACATTAGAATATCGTAGCCCCTGTTCTTTGTTCTTTGTAACTGCTACTGTGGCCTCGTCATTTTGGTCTTAAAATGTTTGTATTAACTCTCTCTACATGATCCTGGTGTGTTGTTTTTTTATATATATTTTGTCTGTTCACAATTTGAGTGGCTGTGGATGACGTTACACTTGCTTAAAAAAGTGAACTACTTTTTTATACAGTCTGTGCTTTGAACCCTGGTTTACGTTTCATGACCCTGACATGGCTCACCTGTGGAAACCATTTCAGGAGACTTCATTAAGAAGCTCACTGAGAGATGGGCTGGAGTTTACGGCTCTCTTGACCTCTCTCTCTCTCTCAGACTGTATAATTCTACTGTATAGTATCGTGCAATATCGTTTTCCCAATTTTTTCAATACTCTCCCTGTCACTGTTTTTTATTATTATCACTACTATTATTACTATTCGATTTATTACTTATTTTTTTAATTATTATTATTATCACCTATCTTTATGCCTTTTTTTTTGCCTGCATGCACTTGTTTTCTTGTTCAAACTGTCCCTACCTGGAGCTACTGTGACAAGTAAATTTCTCCTGTGTGAGATCAATAAAGTCTTATCTTATCTTATCTTATCTTAACAGAGCCAAAGGTGGACACTTTGAGGATTTGAATATAAAATATATAAAACGTTGAGTTATTTGCTTTTTTTTATTTTGGTATATAATTCATACACAGTCAAACCTTACATAACATCTCTTTCAATGTTTTTTTTCCCTTTATTTTTAACACTTTCTACATGTGCTGTCTGAGGGAGCAGAGTCTGCAGGTCTCACAGCACAAATACAAATACTGTGTAATTTATGTTCCAGAAAAAGCAATGTGCCCGGCCAGACGTTTGGATGCACTTTTTTATGTTGATTCTTCTTTATTTCTGTGGGTATTTTGAGCTGTAGATTCTCAATAAAGGCAACACAACTTCGTATGAATGAAGGTATACGGAATGTATAGCAAAAAAAAATAACTTCAAACTAAGACTTAGGGAAAGACAAGACAAAGACAAAGACACAGCAGCTCACACATCACAAAAATAAAAAAATATATAAATGGTAATAATACATTCTAAATAAGTAGCAAAAACATAATTCTGAATTTTTATTTATTTATTTTTTTAATACCCTTTGGTTTGAACCCTTCTCTGCACTGTCAACAAAGTAAAGGGTGGATAAAGATCTGAATACAAAGTATATATTTAAAAAAGTTATTCTTTGCTATATATGATCAAAGGAGAAGTTCAGTTTGTCAACTGGACAAAGTTTGTTTGGTTGAAAACGTTTCGCCGCTCATCCGAGAGGCTTCGAAGCCTCTCGGATGAGCGGCGAAACGTTTTCAACCAAACAAACTTTGTCCAGTTGACAAACTGAACTTCTCCTTTGATCATGGATTCTACCTGGACGACTGAGGGACTTTTCACGCATCTTTGCTATATAATTCTATACATTGCAAATTCTATGTTTTTTTTAATTATTAATTATTTTATTTTAATTTTTTTCAGATCAAGAGTTTGTTTTAGTTTGGACAGTTTGGACTGCTGCTGATTATTTGATTTATTATTTTTATTATTGTATTTATTTTATTATTTTATTATTTTTTATGTTTATTTATTTGTATTTTATTTATTATTTTATTATTATATTATTTTCTTTTTTTTTATTAGGTTGTTTTTTCAGACCAACAGTTTGTTTTAGTTTGGACAGTTTGGCGCTCTTCCTCGCCGTGGTCACGTGTTGTTGCCGTGATGTGTCCGGTCAGCTGATTTTTACAGGTTTTGGCGCCATCTTCCTACCGCTGGAGCCAGGACGACAGCGCCATCTGCAGTCCGACTTCCTCGGAACAGTATCCCAGGTGTGTGAGAGTAAAAAAGCCCCTCATCCCGGTTTATAATCCCGTTTACGTATTTCGATTGCTTTTAAATCCAGTGATGATGTTTGTCGTCCTCTGTCCCGGTGATGTTTGCTCCGTCCCATTTCGTAATGTGGTTCTCTCTTTTACAGTAGTCAAAATGGCGTTTGTGTTTGTGTGCTTTTTTTTCTTTATTTTTTTCTACTTTCTACATTTTATACACATACAGAAGACATCAAACATATGAAGCAAGATAGATGGAATAACGTAGCAAATAAAAAATGTGAAACAACTCTAAATAACACTAAATAAATACAAAAAAAGAAAAGAAACATGAAGGCTGTGTGCATCACTGGGTCAAATAAAAAGTTCCGCAGATGTGAGTAAGTAGTGTAGTAAGAAACAGAAGAAGATCCAAGGCAATCTGAAAATACAAAAAAGACCTTTATTTAGGCAAAGTTGACACTTATTTCTTACAACTCACAAAATCCCATACGTCTTACTTCATATAGTCGATGTCTATATCTATATATAGAATGTAGAAGGTGGTAAACATAAAGGAAAAAAAAACACTGAATTAAAGGGTGTCTCCAAACGTTTGGTAGTGTATGTTTGGGGCAATTACAGCTTTCTCTTATAGCGTCTACACCGTCGTCTATATTGGTCGGCCAAAGTATGCGCGTTATTTTCAGTTAGAATAAAACTGTCTGCCATCTTCTTGGTCTGCAATTATGATGAAGTTGCATAAGAGTTTTCAGACAATTGTGGAAAAAAAGAAAAAAGAAAGAAAGAAAGAAGAGAGGATTTGAGTTCATAGTTCAGTTTGTAGTTGGAGAACTACTGTTGCACATTTATTTTTTTATCTTTATTTTCAATGCACATTCCATTGCACATTTTGATGCACACTGCACATTTTTGGACATCTGTAAATAGGTATTTATTTCTTCTTTGCACTGCTTTTAGATTTTGTCTTAGATAGTGTTTGTTTTGTCTTTATATTGTATTTTCTTCACTGTCTTTTTGCACTTGGCCAGAGAGAAACAGAATTTCGATTCACTGTATGTTGAACATATATGACAGAATTGACAATAAAGTTGACTTTGACTTTGACACTCACTGTGTGCACATGGACGAGTGGAATCCCACTGCAAACGGATCGGGATTCATGTGCACAGGCTAAGGATCGTACAGGGATTGGTTTCCCCAATCTGATTGGAACCTCTGGCTTAGGCCGATAGTAATCCGCTCAGTGCCGCCTTATGCACGATATCGGATCGGATCGGATCGGCGTACTGCGCATGCACGGGAATTTTCGCCAGGGATTTCACCCAGAAGTGACAGGAGGCGCCGACGCTGTCATAAGTAACGATTGTTACCGGAAAAGTCAGACGAAATCATGTCTGCGAAGAAAGAATGCACAACACGTACACCAACGCTGCTCTGGCAAACTCCTCGAGCGTCATCTTTGTATACGCCACATAGTTTGTTGTGTTTTTATTGAGTCGCCATCACCCGGAAGTAGTTGGACGACAGCGCCACATAGCGTAGCGGAGCCGGCCAGGTCGCTGACCATTATCTGATTACACGAGTTTCATGTGCACTGGGATTGTAGGACAGACCACCCGCCGAGTAACGGGATCGGATTTGGAGAAATCCAATCCGATCCTACCATGTGACCGCAGTGATTGACTTTGACAGGAGATGTGATGGGTGAATTAGATTCCAAATAATAAATATTATAAGGTATTACCATTTCAATCCGATACAGATACCAATAAGGTTGAAATTTCTCGATGATTTGCCATTTGTTACACCTCAGTTTGAATAAATCTGCAAAACTACAAACTATAATATATATTGGAAGTCCGATATTACATAACATTGCCTCTGTGTGCGCTTTAAGTCACGTTAGAATGCTGTTACCTCATCAAAGACATACCCGGAGTTGTGTTTTGTTTCATTCAAACATGTTTGAGTAATCCTGGTTTAGTCTATTTACGTCTCCAAAGCTCAAATTTCTCTGTTCCTCCTCGTGATGCAACGTGGAGGCAGTTTTCAAGTTAACAGCTCCGTCTACCTTTGCTTCAGTAGAAATAGCCAATTCCAGGACTGAAACCATCCACGTGATTCTAGTGAAGGTGTATGGAGTTTAAAAACACAGTGGAGCACTTCCTGTATTAGACCATGACATCACAAGGTGGAGCAGAGAGTTTTCTGTTTGTGAGAAGAGCTAATTTCGCAGTATTTTGTGTGTTAAACATGTGTGAATGAAACAAAACTCCATTATATTTATGGAACAGATAATACTCCCTACGACTGTGCATAGCTGTGACTGGATATTTTATTACTTATTTTTCTATTTTATTCTGATTTGTACATATACATTTATTATTAGTATTTTTTTCGGGTCGCGGGGGCAACGGTCCAGGCGCTCCGGCTTTGTTGTTGTTGGCGTGAATAACAACAGCAATTTGCCGCTACATTTGTTACGTTTTTACAGCTTTACGACATATTTATTCCACGTTTTAACCTTTCGCACTCACGTAACTATTAGATTAGACATTTAGGCACACTCGGGCTCCTTTACAATATTTAAAACGTGATATAGGTTTTCTTGGCTGCTAAAGTGCTGAAGAAGTGAGAGCTGCATGATTATTTTTTATTTTTAGAATTATCTCTCATTTGACACTGGTCTCTTGCTCTCTTTTTTGGTATTCCATCTTTTTTTGTTATCCTCTGTTATATATTATATTTGATGATTAAAGGAAAAGTAACGTTTTTTACAATCTGAGCCTTATTTCGGTAATAAAACAAGTTGTTTTACTCACCCATAGCACTTTGGTGTCATATGGAGCACTTCCGGAGATGTTTTAGATTAGCGTTAGGCTAACGCCGTTAGCCTAGCGCGACTTATAGCCATAGCTCGGGGCATATAATATATTCCCCGAGCATGTAATATGCCCCGAGCGGTCTCCAAATAGCACAAACTTTAGCACTTTTCAAATCATAGAAGCTCGATGTCTTAGTCTACGATTTCGTGTGGTCAAAAGTGGCCTGTAATCCCAGATTTAGCCATAGTTTCGAGTAGATGAGGACGCCAGTGCGCATGTGCGGACTGTGCTCTCAGCTCCCGGGACCCAAACATGAAACGCAAAGCTGTAAACTATGGATAAATCTCGGATTACAGGCCACTTTTGACTCAAACGAAAGTGTAGACTAAGACATCGAGCTTCTATGATTTGAAAAGTGCTAAAGTTTGTGTTATTTGGAGCCCACACGGGGCATATTACATGCTCGGGGAATATATTATATGCCCCGAGCTACGGCTAGAAGTCGCGCTAGGCTAACGCTAATCTAAAACATCTCCAGAAGTGCTCCATATGACACCAAAGTGCTATGGGTGAGTAAAACAACTTGTTTTATTACCGAAATAAGGCTCAGATTGTAAAAAAAACGTTACTTTTCCTTTAAGCTACTGTACCCAAATAATTTCCCTTGTGGATCAATAAAGTTTGTCTAAGTCTAAGTCTAAGTTATAACAGGGATCAGAAAACTGCAATATGGGCCATAAAATCTGTTTTATAGTTATAATCTACAAGCCCAGTGGATTGCTGTTTTAATTTGGACATTTTAAATTGCAACATTGATCTAAAATGACTTCATATAGTCGTATGGAAGTATTATTATTATTATTATGGTAGTATTATGGTCGTATGGAAGTATTATAGTAATATAAATTTATTGATTTCCAACTGTGGTGCTGGACGGGAGCTGACGCCGCTCTAAAGGCCACACAGCTGTCGACACCTCCTATGGATCATTTTCATTTTCTGATCTCTGTTATAACTTAGACTTAGACTTAGACAAACTTTATTGATCCACAAGGGAAACTGTGGGTAGAGTCGCTCACTCATCAGACAGAATATCTAACAGAGGGGAACAAAAAAGAGATGGAATAGCAAAAAAAAAGAGACCGGCGTCAAATGACACTTTTATTTATAAAAAATACAAAATAATAATAAATGTATGTGCACAAATCAGAATAAAAAATAAATAAATAAGTAATAAAATATGAAATAAAATATCCAGTCACAGCTATGTACAGTTGTAGGGAGTATTATCTGTTACATAAACATAATGTTACATCACACTATTTGAGATTTTTCTTTTTTTAGGATTTTATGTGTCACATCTAAATCCTACATGCATCAGGATTTAAGAAAATAAAATTGAAGAAGGAAGGAAGTACAAAGCAGTGGGCGAATGCCTCAGTCTGATTCTGCTGAAATGCACCAGAATAAAGATGATGAATGAATAAACAGACATGATCGAGTACAACTCTGAAAGAGGAATCATGAATCATGGAAACGGCTACTGCATAATATGGTTAAAGTTCTATAAAGTCCATAAAGTTAATTTTGCTTAACCCTAGAGCACTATCGCCGGGTGCAAAAGTATTTACATGATTTTCAATATGTTGCATTTTTCTGAGTGTCGTGGGTCCCTGAGGAGCTTCACCAGTGTGTTTGACGTCTTTGAAGCTGTAGGTGTTTCCCTTCCCCAAAGCCACTTTTTTCCTACAGGCTTTTGGTGATTTTCACCCGGCAACAGTGAAAGAGGAATGTAAGAATGTGATGAATTTAATGTAAGGAATAAGTAGTATGTATATGAGTATAAGAGTGGTCCTGGAGTGTATCTGTCCTTATTTAGTGCAGTGGTTATGAAGAAATATCACAAAGTGCTGATTTCAAAGGGAATTCTGATGGTGAAAACAATATTTTAGTCACTGGTCATTTTTACCACTGAAAAAATACTATTTTTTGTTCCTCTGCAACTGTTCGTGTGTCGAGGAGTCTGAGCTTCACCAGGAAGTCTCACATGTCCCAGGACCAAACACCAAGTTTACACTATTATTATTATTATTATTATTATTATTATTATTATTATTATTATTATTATTATTATTATTATTATTATTATTATATTATTATTTATTTAAATTTTTTTTTTTGAATTTTGTGTTCTCAAATTCCAATTTTTTCAGTAATTTTGGAGCATGTTTTTAGGGTCTTCCTATGTTTCTTTTTTTTTTCCATACCACAGTTGAAAATAAAAGAAAACCACTCTACTTTATCATGTGTTTCATATTTTGATCTGTTTTTCATGTACTTGTTGTTGTGTATATAATATCAGGTAAAAATTACCCGGCAACAGTGATGGTGTTACTTTTGATAGTGAAAGTGTTCTAGGGTTAATAAATCAGCTTTAAAGCCACAGTATGGAACTTTTTAGCCAAAAAATAGACTGAGATTAAAGCATGTTATTTTACTTGAGGTGTTTTCGCTGCACTTACTCTGAGGGCGCTTGCATGTCCACAAACCTGACGCTTATTTGGCGTGGAGGAGGTCCTGCTCCCGCTTGTGTCCATGGAAATGTTCCTCTGGCTATAAACTTCCACAATATGACGAAAAAATCCGTCTTTCTCCGTGGAGAATGTTCCGAAGTATGGTTTTAACCTTTGATTTCCATGGAATCATGTAGGTGACTTGCCATCTCCAGAAAAATATACATACTATTTCTTAAAATAAATAAATAAATTAAATTAAAACTGTTTTATTTATCTCTTTTTGTCAATACCTCAGTCAATATCTAAGTATTTATATTTTGGCATTGATCCACCCGTCTAAAGTGTGGGATAAGTATGAGTTCCTTGCGCACTGCATTAGTATAACTTAATAAAATTGTACTTCTTGGAATAGTTTTCAGACATCAGACTTATAAAGCTCTAATGTGATACAAATGTGAGAGTGTTTTAGTCTGTTCAGACAGGACTGACCTCATCCAATGTGTCCACTGACCAAATGAAACCAAATCCGGCTCCAAGTTTGGCTTTTCTGAGGAAACAAACAGCTATAATGTCGTTAGCCCAGTTTCCCCATCAACAAGCTCTATATATAGGGCAGGAGACAGGGGGACAAATGGCTTTATGGTCCCGGGCCCCAGAGTTTTAGGGGCCCAGAACTGGACCCTCATCCTATTAATTTATATTAGAGGGGCCCATGTGAGGCTTCTTGTCCCAGGCCACAAAATGTCTGTCTACGGGCCTGACTGTACTGACTCATCTTCAGCGATCTGGGCTCAGACTATGGAGCTGGGTCATAGTCCTCCACATTTGACCCAGAGGCAGTGAAGATGGGGCAAATGCAGAAGAGGAGTGTAACATCACAGACTCTTAAGTTTTTTTAAATATATTTTTTTCCTATGTATTTGAGTAAACTTGATCTCTTGACTAAACCAGGACTAAACCAGGACTGAACCAGGACTAAACCAGGACTGAACCAGGACTAAAGCAGGACTAAAGCAGGACTAAAGCAGGGCTAAAGCAGGGCTAAAGCAGGGCTAAAGCAGGGCTAAAGCAGGACTAAAGCAGGACTGAACCAGGTCTAAAGCAGGGTTAAAGCTGGACTAAACCAGGACTAAACCAGGACTAAAGCTGGACTAAAGTAGGACTAAACCAGGACTGAACCAGGACTAAACCAGTACTAAACCAGGATTGAACCAGGTCTAAAGGAGGACTGAACTACACACACACACACACACACACACACACACACACACAAATACATAAATTCTAAAATACATAAAACTACAAATAGTAAAACATGAGGCCGTCCGCTGCCACCAGGAACCGCCACCAGGAACCGCCACCAGGAACCGCCACCAGGAACCGCCACAGGGCCCAGGGGAGAGGTGAGGCCCAAGCACCGTCCCTCCACCAGGAGCCCACGGGACAGACCCCGACAGCTGGAGCCGACCACCGCTCCCGCTGCAGAGGGCTCCTACAGTATATAGACCTAATTGAGTAGATGTTTCACTTCTACACTGCACCACTCACTACAAGGGTCATCAAAAGTATCTAAAATCTGATTCTAGATACTCATTTGAACGAAAAAAGTCACATTCACAGGACAGATATGAACCTTTCCTGAAGAGTTAGAATGATCTTGAACTGTATCACAAGAGCCCATGGACCACTATGGACCCTACCTGCACCACCATGGACCCTACCTGCACCACCATGGACCCTACCTGCACCACTATGGACCCTACCTGCACCACTATGGACCCTACCTGCACCACCATGGACCCTACCTGCACCACTATGGATCCTACCTGGACCACTATGGACCTTACCTGGACCACTATGGACCCTACCTGCACCACAATGGAACCTACCTGCACCACCATTGACCCTACCTGCACCACCATGGACCCTACCTGGACCACCATGGACCCTACCTGGACCACTATGGACCCTACCTGGACCACTATGGACCCTACCTGCACCACCATGGACCCTACCTGCACCACTATGGACCCTACCTGGACCACTATGGACCCTACCTGCACCACCATGGAACCTACCTGCACCACCATGGACCCTACCTGGACCACCATGGACCCTACCTGGACCACCATGGACCCTACCTGGACCACCATGGACCCTACCTGCACCACCATGGAACCTACCTGCACCACCATGGACCCTACCTGGACCACCATGGAACCTACCTGCACCACCATGGACCCTACCTGGACCACCATGGACCCTACCTGCACCACCATGGACCCTACCTGGACCACCATGGACCCTACCTGGACCACTATGGACCCTACCTGCACCACCATGGACCCTACCTGGACCACTATGGACCCTACCTGGACCACTATGGACCCTACCTGGACCACTATGGACCCTACCTGGACCACTATGGACCCTACCTGCACCACCATGGACCCTACCTGGACCACTATGGACCCTACCTGCACCACCATGGACCCTACCTGCACCACCATGGACCCTACCTGCACCACCATGGACCCTACCTGGACCACCATGGACCCTACCTGGACCACCATGGACCCTACCTGGACCACTATGGACCCTACCTGGACCACTATGGACCCTACCTGCACCACCATGGACCCTACCTGCACCACCATGGACCCTACCTGCACCACCATGGACCCTACCTGGACCACCATGGACCCTACCTGGACCACTATGGACCCTACCTGCACCACCATGGAACCTACCTGCACCACCATGGACCCTACCTGGACCACTATGGACCCTACCTGCACCACCATGGAACCTACCTGCACCACCATGGACCCTACCTGGACCACTATGGACCCTACCTGGACCACCATGGACCCTACCTGCACCACCATGGACCCTACCTGCACCACTATAAACCCTACCTGCACCACTATGGACCCTACCTGCACCACCATGGACCCTACCTGGACCACCATGGACCCTACCTGCACCACCATGGACCCTACCTGCACCACCATGGACCCTACCTGGACCACTATGGACCCTACCTGCACCACCATGGAACCTACCTGCACCACTATGGACCCTACCTGGACCACTATGGACCCTACCTGCACCACCATGGAACCTACCTGCACCACCATGGACCCTACCTGGACCACTATGGACCCTACCTGGACCACCATGGACCCTACCTGCACCACCATGGACCCTACCTGCACCACTATAAACCCTACCTGCACCACTATGAACCCTACCTGCACCACCATGGACCCTACCTGGACCACCATGGACCCTACCTGCACCACCATGGACCCTACCTGCACCACCATGGACCCTACCTGGACCACTATGGACCCTACCTGCACCACCATGGACCCTACCTGCACCACCATGGACCCTACCTGGACCACTATGGACCCTACCTGGACCACTATGGACCCTACCTGGACCACTATGGACCCTACCTGGACCACTAGGACCCTACCTGGACCACTAGGACCCTACCTGGACCACCATGGACCCTACCTGGACCACCATGGACCCTACCTGGACCACCATGGCCCCTACCTGGACCACCATGGACCCTACCTGGACCACTGGACCAAAGTACTACAAACTACGATTGTGCTTGTGTTTTCTATATTATCATTGTGGTATCAAACTCTATATTCTTTAGTATCCAAATCGTAAATATTGAAATTTCAAAATCGTGACAGCACAAGTCACTGCAAACCTGTAAAAAGCTAGATCTACGCCTAGAAGTCATTATCTTAAAATAGGGTGACCAGATGTCCCTATTTAGCCGTGACAGTCCCAGTTTTGAGCTGTGTCCGCAGCTGCAGCAGATTTATACAATTTTATACAATAAATAAGATAAGATAAGATAAGACTTTATTGATCTCACACAGGAGAAATTTACTTGCCACAGTAGCTCCAGGCAGAGACAGTTTGAACAAGAAAGAAAAGTGCATGCAGCAAGAATAAAATAAAATAAGTAATAATAAAATAAGTAATAATAATAAAAAACAGTAACTAGGAGAGTATGGAACAAATATTGCACATTTGGCTTATATATTAGAATTATACAGTCTGATGGTGGTGGGGATGTAGGATCTGCAGTAGCGCTCCTTCTTGCACTGGGGGTGCCTCAGTCGGCTGCTGAAGGAGCTGCTCAGCTCCTCTACAGTCCAGAGGGTCAGATGTGTTTGTCCAGCACCTCCTCTCAGCCACCTCCTCTACAGAGTCCAGAGTCCAGCCCAGGACAGAGCTGGACCTCCTGACCAGCTTATTCAGTCTCTTCCTGTCCCAGTTGTCCCCATTTTTGACCAATTTGATACCTGTCAATAGTAAATAGTGATACTATATTTTGTATTTGACTACTATTTTTCTATTTAAATCAGTTTTTCTATTTAAAATCTATTGAAATCTGATTGTACATATACTGTATATTTATTACCATTATCTTATGTCTATAATTGTGTCTCATCTGACACTGGTCTGTTGCTCTTTGGTGCTTTTCCATCTATTTTTCTTTTTGTTCTTATATTTGATGAGTGAGCTACTGTACCCAAAACAATTTCCCTTGTGGATCAATAAAGTTGGTCTAAGTCTAAGTCTAAGTCTAAGTAAAGAGAGGCATAAATTGTCATTTGTTTAGGTAAAATACAGAAAAGCTGCTTTAAAAATGGCCAAAACATACAGAAAATGTGTCTATACTGACTCACATTAGTCACGAAGGGGCAATTTTCCTTAACTTACACACTTATGTCACAATTGTATTATTACCAACCACCTAAACCAAGCATGTGTCAAATGTTGTCATAAGAAGAAGAAACCATCAGCCGTATGAGCCTCTGCACCCACACCAATTACACATGTATGCAAATAGGATTCAAATAAACTATTCAATTACAATATTTTGCATAATATGGTAATCACGAATGGGGGGTGACAAGGTGAAAGAGGCGAGCGAGACACAAAAACCCCCAAACCCTCCACCAAATCCCCTCCACCACCGCAGCCGCAGAGGGCGGAGGGAGCCTGGAGAACTCCCCAGAGACAAGGCGCTGTGAGCGGGCAGACGGCTCAGACACACGCCGGGCTCTGAACATGGCGGTAAAGCTCCTCCGCAGCCTGTAAGCCGCTATTTAGAGACTGGATCCTGACTTGTTTGGGGGAAAGGAAGAGGAGGAGAGACCCGGAGGTGGAGGAGGACGGCCGGGCGGTGCGTAAAGGGGTGGCCGAAAAGGGGAAGCGACTAGCGGGGAGTTTGGTGGTGCGCATTGGGTCGCTCTGCGCTCTCTCCTCCGCATTCCCAGCCCCGGCGCGGTCCCATCTCGTAGATCTCTGACTTTCGGGGAGTATTCATGCATTTTAGGACGATTTGATGTTGAACTTCATGGGTGTTTTAAACGCCACGACCGCCAATGTCTCCTGTACGTGTAACTGCAAGCGCTACACTTCACTCCAGACCATGGAAATCAGTAAGTCCCTCCACGATTCTGCACTTTTGGCTGTTTTTTCTTTCGTGCAAACCGTGTCAGATGGACTTGATCGCTGTTAAGTTTGATCCTAAACGCTGTAATCTTTGGTTATTTTCGTGCATTTTAACCACAGCTGCGCAGACACAACTTCCAGGTGTATTTCTTGTACTTGGCTCAAACAAAACTGCTTATTTAGCACTTGGATGAGTTTTCCAGCTCTCATATCCACTGTCAAAGAAGCAGGATGTTATAAACTGGCTGAATAGGGAAACTCAAGCGATGTTCTCACCTTAGCACGTCTTTAAATGTAATAAATGATTGTACAGTTAGTAGCTTAACAGTTTTAATGCGTGGGTCATTACTTAAATCCATTATTATATCCTTATAACTATTATCTGAATCACTCAGTGTTGTTTTTTGTGGTTGAAAAGGAGTAGACATATAATTAAAACTATAAAATAGAGAGGATTACAGATGTTTTAAATATGTGTATTTGTATTCCTATATTTATGGTCACTTTAAGTTAATTATTAGAAACTTAAGATGGGAAATGTCACCGCATTCATCCTTGACAGGCTCCAGTCACTATCACTGTCGTGTTTTATGTCTTTGCTGCTCAGATTTTTGGCGTTTTGCTTTTCTTCTTGTGAATTCTAAGGCTAAGTGTTTCCAGAATGTAAAATAAGCGGTGGAGGAAAGTGTGTGGGTGATAAATGCAGGTAAAGTCGTGTCTGAGTGCGGTGAAGAGGCTCTGGGAGCTCAACTTTATCGCCGCTTCGTCATTCGGGCAAAAGCGAAGCCACAATCCAGAATCCAGAATCCAGAATCCAGAATCCAGAATCCAGAATCCAGAATCCAGAATCCAGAATCCAGAATCCAGAATCCAGACGTCTGCACGTCTGTGTCTGGTCTGCTGCTGCGCGCGAGGGTGCGCGTGAGCGTGCGCGTGAGTGTGCGCGTGATGCTCGTGCCCCCCCCGTGTGTGTGTGTGTGTGTGTGTGTGTGTGTGTGTGTGCGCATAGACCAGGGATAAACCAGGACTAAACCAGGACTAAACCAGGACTAAACCAGGACTAAACCAGGACTAAAGCAGGACTGAACCAGGACTAAAGGAGGACTGAACCAGGACTAAACCAGGACTAAACCAGGACTAAAGCAGGACTGAACCAGGACTAAACCAGGACTAAACCAGGACTAAAGCAGGACTGAACCAGGACTAAAGGAGGACTGAACCAGGACTAAAGCAGGACTGAACCAGGACTAAAGGAGGACTGAACCAGGACTAAAGGAGGACTGAACCAGGACTAAAGGAGGACTGAACCAGGACTGAACCAGGACTAAACCAGGACTAAACCAGGACTAAACCAGGACTAAAGGAGGACTGAACCAGGACTAAAGGAGGACTGAACCAGGACTAAACAGGACTAAAGCAGGACTGAACCAGGACTAAAGGAGGACTGAACCAGGACTAAACCAGGACTAAACCAGGACTAAAGCAGGACTGAACCAGGACTAAACCAGGACTAAAGCAGGACTAAACCAGGACTAAAGTAGAACTGAACCAGGACTAAACGAAGACTGAACCAGGACTAAAGCAGGGCTAAATGCGGACTGTACCAAGACTGAACAGGGCTAAACCAGGACTGAACCAGGTCTAAAGCAGAACTGAATCAGGACTGACCCAGGACTAAACCAGGACTAAACCAGGACTGAACCAGGTCTAAAGCAGAACTGAATCAGGACTGACCCAGGACTAAACCAGGACTAAACCAGGACTGAACCAGGGCTAAATCTGGTCTAAACCAAGAGAAATAAACAAAGACTGAACCAAGACTGGACTATGACTAAACCAGGTTTGAACCAGGACTAAACGAGGCCGTCTGAAAGAGGATTAAAAAGACTGAAACAAGGCTGAACCAGGCCTAAACCAGGACTAACCCAGAACTGAACCAAGACTAAACCAGCACCAGCCAGGACTACACGAGGAGTCTGAGGACTACACCGAGACTGCACCCAGACTAAACCAGGATTAAATCACTAACCGCACCATTTCAAAACCAAACCAGGACAAGACCACATATAAACCAGTTATAAACCAAAGCTACAACATGTATAAACTCAGACGACCAAAACAGGATTAAACAAGGACTTTAAGGAGTGCAAACCAATCCAAAACATGAAGCAACTTTTCGCAACCCAAGTTCATTTACTTTACTGCGTTTGTGTGTGTTGGCTAGTATTTATCACATTGTGGAGGCTATAATCTGTACACTCGGTTCATGGGGACCTGCCTTCCTTACGGGGACAAAAACGAGGTCCGCGTCGCGTAAATCCTTTATTAATAGATCAACAACGATGTTTAAAGGTCCTACATTTCACAAAATGGATTCTTGTGAGCTTTAAGCCATGTTATAATGGATTGTCCTTCTCAAAAACATAGCAGGAGTTGTGTTTTGTTTTTCTTTCTTTCTTTCCCACATGTTTAAGTAACTCTTGTCTACATCTCCAAAACTCAAAATGCTCCGTTCCACCTTGGGATGTCATGAATCAGTAGTTTTCAAGTCCTTTTTACCTTTAGTTCAGTACAGACGGGCATTTCCAGGCCTGAACTGTATCCAAGCGATTCTACTGAAGTTGTATGGAGTTTATAAACACAGTGGAGCACTTCCTGTATTGCCACATGACATCACAAGGTGGAACGCAGTGTTTTCCATTTGAGAAAGAAGAACTCTGTGTAAAAATATGCAGGTTTTGTGCGTTAGCATGTGCGAACGTGTGTTTTTGATGAGGAAACATTCACGATAACACGGCTTAAAGCTCACGACGATCAATTTTGTGTAATTTTGTGTAATTTAGGACCGTTAAACCACCTTATTGATCTATTCATAAAGGATTTACGTCATGGGGACCTGATTTTTGTCCCCATAAGGAAGGCAGGTCCCCAGAACTGAGGATACAGATTACACTGGTCTACAAATGTTTGGACTCGATCTGCTTCCGAGATAAAAGTGGTTAAATCTCATTTATATTGATAAGATGAACTGAAAATCAATTGATAACTGTGCTGGTTAGCTAATGTATTCAAGATATGTAATGTTTGTTTTGTTTTTTACATCAAAATTGCATCTTTTGTCCTTTATCTTTTATCGCATACAGGGGGTCCTCGGGTTATGACGGTCTCGGGTTACGACGTTTCGTGGTTACGAACGCGCCCCCATTAAAATATATATATATATATTACGCGTCATTCCGTCTTACGCGGTTTAGCGTGGTAAGAGATGTAAACAAACACGAACGGCGCGCGGCGCATGGCGCAAGAATACGCTCTGTTGTGGTTGTAGGGAGAAGAAGACGGCCTCGTGTGCCTGCCCAATGTGGGCGGAAGTACCTGATGTGGGCTCTGATCTGCTCCTATGAAAGCGACAGTGATAACCAAGCAGCGTAGTGGTCTAATTATTGAGATGGAAAGGTTATTGGTGCTTTGGTTGGAAGATCAAAGGCAAAATCCGACTTACGACGAAATTCGGGTTACGACGCGTCTTAAGAACGGATCTACGTCGTAACCCGAGGACCCCCTGTATTTATATTTTGAAAATATTTAACATGCACTTCTTTATCCGTCAAGAAATTAACAAGAAATATCTTAAGACATCAGGTGCACACAATTTTAAGGCATCTTTCTTATGTGAAATCAAAAAAATATTTGTTGTTAAACCTG
>JAVJIX010000323.1:312500-320000 GCA_036785185.1 Paratrypauchen microcephalus
AATATAACGCACAAGTATTGACAATGACATTTTAGCTTTAATCGTTATGGCAACAAACAAAGAAAATAACGCCAAAAATTCTCCATCGGACAGAAATGAAACCTGCAGAGAAACGATAATGGTGTGAGATTATCACGTCATGGGCTGTGAACCTGGAATTTTCCACAATATAATATAAAAGTATTGATATTTTTAGCTTTAATCGTTATGGCAACAAACAAAGAAAATATCGGAATAACACCAATGATCTCCATCTGATGTAAAGAGTTTTGTCTTCAAAAGTTCAGTAGTCCATGCACAGCTTCCAGGTGCTGGTAAAAACAGAAACATTCAACAGTTCCCAAAAGAGAAGGTTTACCGCACATTTGCTTGACTTTATTCCTTATTTTTTTATTAGTTTAGAGCGAACAACGCGTTTCGCCTCTACAGTTTCGCCCGAGTACTGCCAGGTTTGAATTTTTTCTTGATTGGAATTTATTTTTTTGTTTTCTTGTAAATAAAACGTCTTATCTTGACTTAAATCAAAGCATGTACTTTTATATTTGAATATTAACAAATTATTGTGTAAAAATATGATTCAGCATTGCCATAATATCAATATAGCAGCACTGACTTAGACCTGGTTTAAGGTTTAGATCTGGTTTAGTCCATGTTTTTGCTTATATGTCGAAACAAAAGAAAATACTGGAGCACCTCTATTTGCTCTAGTTAAAGGTCCTGTTCCTCATTTTCCCAGGTATTTGAGCAAAAAAGTCTGTACAAGCAGCTCAAGATCAAAATATGTCTGCATCAAATTATAAAGAGCACGTTAGCATGCTAGTTATTGGAAAACTCTGCTCTGAAAGTTGCAAAAAGTTAATCGTTAGAATGCTCAGAATTGTATTTATTTATTCAACCTTTATTTTAGGGATGCACCGATCCACTTTTTTTTCTTATCGATCCCGATACCTGAATTTGGATATTGACCGATACCGATACTATTCCGATACCAAAACTGTTTTTTTTTTCAATATTATCATCATTAATACTCATTAAACTCTACAGGCAGTCGGCCTGTGATTTGAACAAATGTTTGTGTGTCCCAAAAGGCGACTTGAGGTAAGTATAGGTCATAAAAGGACGTCAGAAGAACAGGAAATCCTGTGATATCAGCTCACTTGTTGACGCTCGGTTGTAGAGTTCGGGTAGCGCAGTCTCTGATAAATCGCTTCCGCCTCTCGGTACAACGGCTTGGCAAACATCGCACGTTGCTGACTCGCTTTGAGGTGTTTCTAGTAAAAAGTATTTCCACACAGCGGACATGTTGTGATGAAAAGTTGGTTCGCCTGCTCGCTCGCGCTGCTAGTTTGCCTGCTAGCTGGCTGCAAACTGTGGAATGGATTTCCAGAACGGAGGCGTGTCTCATCATTACTGTGTCTCAATGAGATACGCCTCAGTTCAGGAAATCCATTCCATATTTTGCAGGTAGCAGAGCAGGCGACAGGGAATCACTCGTGGAGTCATTTCAGCAGATAATGTGCATACAGTCATCCCTCGCTCTATCGCGGTTCACTGTTCGCGCCCTCGCTGTTTTGCAGATTTTATTTATTTTTTACCAGGTCTAAACCAGGTCTAAACCTGGACTGGACCTGGACTAAACCAGGACTGGACCAGGTCTACACCTGGACTAAACCGGGATTAAACCAGCACGTGCCGCTCTTTGCTGGTTTCGTGTGGCTGGTTTGTGGCTCAGGCCGGGCGGTTCGATCTCGTGCTCGCAGCCCCGGTGTACATGCGGCCTCGCGCCGGTGGTGCTTCTCCAAGGGGTTGGTGCGCGTCGCGTCCCGGGACATGGCAGTGCCGTTAAATGAGCGCGGTGCGCCCTGCCCAGGATTAGACCAGGTCTAAACCAGAACTGCGGCTCTTTGCCTTGTTTCGTGACCCTCCCTCACGCGTCACTATTAATAATTTAGTTGAAAATCTACGAAAGTTTGAGTGTTTAAACAAGAGAGAAATGTGAGAAAAGGTTAATTCCAGTGTGAGAAAAGTGTATAATGTGTGTGGTGAGGCGTTTACAGCCTTAAAACATGTAGAATAATTGTAAAATATAAAGTTGTCCTACTTCGTGGATTTCACGTATTGCGGGTTATTTCTGGAACCAAACCCCGCGATAAACGAGGGATTACTGTATACAGACATGGCTCATGGATCGGACATTTTTGCAGGTTGGACCGGAAATTTCCGATCCGTGAATTACGTTGATATCGGAACCCGATACCGATACTGGATCGGATCGGCCCCATCCCTACTTTATTTACCCCACCGAGGTAGCAGCCAACGGAATCAATCGAAACAGTCAAATCAGAAAGTATCATTATAAAACCATCACCATTCTTTAAAACATTTTCTCGAACTTATCAAGTGGCACCGTAAACACCAATTTAAGATCTTTGTGTAAATGAGCAGAATGTGTAAGATAAGTGGGGAAAAACTTTGCAAACTCTTTCAAATGAACTAGTTCTGTCTTTCCTATTTGGCTCAAAAGGCAATTCAGCAAGTCCTGTTATTTAATCCAGTATGATTCGTGCAAACTTCAAAGTCTCCATTGTATTTCCTGTGACTCATGAGGCTGTGGTCAGGGTCGGCCCACCTGCTCTCCTCCTCTTCCTCCTTTTCCTCCCGATCCCTCTGGTTTGAGTTTGGAGAGTGCAGACTTTGACTCACTCCTCTGTGTCTGTGGAGATAATAGCAGGCTTCACATCTGTACGGCATGTGCACAGGGGTCACATGACTTCAGGCTGACTCAACATTGGTTAGTGTTTCATGTACAGTGAGAGGACAAGGGCTATTATATTGTATTGTAAGCCCGTAGTCGACTAAAGACATTCTTGTTTGACTAAAGACATGGCCTGAGATTCGACTAAAAAGTGGCAAAAACTCCCAAAACTATTACCGTGTGTATTATTACTGTGTATGTCACCCAAACTGCACTCACAAGACTTCACCAGCACCGGAGTAAAGAGTTTAATCTGCATTTTTACATACAGCTCTGGAAACAAATAAGAGACCACTGGATTTTTTTTTCTGAAATCAGCATCTCTACATGTGTCACAGCCATTCCATTCCAGCGTCTGTGGAATTCCAACACAAACACAAAGCTGAGCTACTTCAGTTCTTGCAACAGGAGTGGAATAAAGTCACCCAAGAACAATGTGACAGACTTGTGGAGGCCAAGACACATGAAAGCTGTGATTAAAAATAAGGGTTATTGCACCAAATATTGATTTGTGAACTCTTCTTAAGTGTAAACATTAGTATTATGTTGTTTTAAAATGAATTTGATCTTGTTTCTTTGCATTGTTTGAGCTCTGAAAACATGGATCTTTTTGGTTATTTTGACCATTTGTCATTTTCTGTAAATAAATGCTCTAAACGATCATATTTTTATTTGGAATTTGGGGGAAATGTTGTCAGTAGTTTATAGACTCAAACAAAAATGTTCCTTTTACCTAAACACAAACCTATAATTGTAAAATCAGAAAAACTGATCATTTTACAGTGGTCTCTTATTTGTTTCCAGAGCTGTAGATCTCGTATATGTGACCGACTGCAGCAAAACCAGTCACAAGTCGTCCTGGAGCCATTTTGAGTTATTCATAGATTCTAAACTTTCCAATGATGCCTTACACATGGAAATGAAAACAATCCTTTTACCCAAACACAAACCTATAAGTAGTAAAATCAGAAAAACTGATCATTTGGCAGTGGTATAAATACCAAATAATACCAAATCTTCAGCTAAAAATAATGATTAGTCAAACAGGTTTCAGGTTTCCATTTATTTCGTCTCATGGAGAAATTTGGCTCTGAGCCTGGGTCAATGGGTCAGCAGCATTAAAGGTACATTACATTTTTGGTTGGGGTCCGCCACCTGCTTGTTTCTATGAGTATCTCCTTCCTTTGCCTGGAAATGTTCCACAGTATAACATTAAACAGCTCTATCTTACGTTTATTCAATTACGAGAGGTTTTATAGCTCAAAAAATAACTAGAAAAACAGGCAACAGACACAAATCTGACCCGTAACTTGGTCTGGTTCAGTCTCCGTGTAGATAGAAAGGTCTAATGCCATACTGTGGAACATTCCAGACAAAGCAATAACGTCTTCTTGAAAAGCCTACACCAGAAAAGTTACACCTTGCACCTTGAACATAACATACAGATATGACAAAACAAAAGACAAAAGAACTGGACAGCAGACAGTCACTCACCTGCAGTCAGGCCATGGTGTTTATATGTTTTATGGACTGGGGTACGAACAAGTTTTTATATTATTTTTGCTAGGAATGCATCGATCCAGCTTTTTTGGTCCCAATACTATAGCTTTAAGTATCTGCCAATACCCGATATTAACAGACACTAGTGCAGAGACAGAGAACGGCATTTATTTCCTTTAAACTGAAACAAAATAAGACAAAAGTGATCCAGAAGTGCTGTAGCTGTTCTATATTCTCAAATAACTACAGAACAGATTTGCATAAATAAAAATCCATTAGACTTTCAGGGCCAACTAAGATCAGTAACCAGTAAATAGTCTTATTACGTTCATTTAAATGTCCAGCCAGGATATCGACTGAACAGGAAGCCGATATCTGCTATTGTAAAATGTTCAGTATCTGCGCTGATATTCGATGCCAGTATTGGATTGTTTCGTGTCTAATTTTTGCATAACGGAACCCGGTATGTAAGACTTCATTGACCAATTAATCGACTGTACAACTTCTGTTAGAGTTATCGTTGAATGATGATTGGATTATTTGGGGAAATCTGAATTTTCAAAGCAACTTAATTGTAAAATAGTACAACAAAATAAAATTTTAGTTTTACCAGGAGTGGGGTTCAAACCGACGTAGGACAAGTCCCGTTGGATCTTAAGTCCAATGGTGATCTTAAGCCATCCTGGTGAGATATATATTTATATAACATGATAATAAATAAAAGAAGTCAAAGATCAATGTCAGCTTTATTGTCAATTCTGCCATACGTGTTCAGCATACAGTGAATCGAAATTTCGATTCATTTTGAAGCTGTTTGACAGTCTGGTGGATGAAGCTGGTTGACAGTCTGGTGGATGAAGCTGGTTGACAGTCTGGTGGATGAAGCTGGTTGACAGTCTGGTGGATGAAGCTGTTTGACAGTCTGGTGGATGAAGCTGTTTGACAGTCTGGTGGATGAAGCTGTTTGACAGTCTGGTGGATGAAGCTGTTTGACAGTCTGGTGGGAGAAGCTGTTTGACAGTCTGGTGGATGAAGCTGTTTGACAGTCTGGTGGATGAAGCTGTTTGACAGTCTGGTGGAGTGGGCCCGGAGACTCCGGTACCTTCTCCCCGAGGGCAGGAGGCTGAAGAGGCTGTGTGCGGGGTGGCTCGGGTCACCCACAATGCTGGACGCTCTGCGGGTGAGCCGGGTGTTAAAAATGTCTAGGAGGGAGGGGAGAGAGACACCAGCGATCCTCCCAGCTGCATTCACTATGCGCTGCAGGGCTTATGAATCAAGAGTAAACCAGAGCACGAAAAGTTAACAAGTTTTATTGTCCAAGTTGAAACTAGGGATGCACCAGTTCATTTTTTTCAGTTCCGATACCAATATTCAAACAATATTAATTAATACAAATGTTGTTACTCAAAACACAATTAACTTAGAACAGAATGGATCAAATTGTTTTATGTAACTTATATTGTATTACTGAAGCATTAGTAACAGTTCAAACATGACGCGTTCTCAACAGCATCAGGTTTTAAAGTCTAACTACAGACACAAACATGATATTGTCTCAACCATCTGTTACCTGGATTGTTATCAGTGTATCCCTAATTAAACCTGACGTCTAAACCGCTACCAGGAGTGAGGCTCAAACCCACGAGGGCTACTGTCCACTGGATCTTAAGACCAATGCCTTAACCACTCGGCCATTATGGTCACAACTGAAGCACGGCAATAAATAAACTTAAGTTAAACTGCACGAGAGCAACAAGGTGTTTTTAGAAGCAACCACAAGTTTTATTGACTAAGTTAAAATCTCACATCAGAATAAACTTACCAGGAGTGGGGTTCGACTCCGTATTGGATCTGAAGTCCAATGCCTTAAACTCTTGTCCGTCCGTGTACAAAGATGTGCATTGTAGTGTTGGTTCAACAGTGTCACATAATTCGCCACTAACAATTTTACTTAATTGGGTCAAACCATAGACTGTATAAAGATGTGGACTAAGGGAGTGTGTCAAATGAAGTCAAATGAAGCTCACGAGGCTAGCAATTATAGGGGAGGAATTGGAGCCAGGTCCATATTAGGAATATTATAATTTATTTATGGACAAAATAATGGAACCAGGATTATGTAGAATGGGAATACGAACATTTTAAAAGGATAGTGCATTTTTATTTATTTTTTAATCTGTATGGCTTCACCTTCAAGAGTGTCGTGAGATTAACACTGATTTACCCATGACAGCGTGATCTGGTCCCGGGTATCCTCCGGTAACGTGAAAGGTGATATGTTTGCGTCCCAAACGGTTGTCCGCTAAAAGTCCAGCAGCTTATTTCGCATTCCCATATTTTCTCTCTAGATTTGTATCAATGCGCCCACGTTAGCTCTATTAGCCTGTTCACTTGTAAACATCTGCTTACGGGGGATGTCGCCGTACACATCCGCCGTACACATCCGCCGTACACATCCGCCGTACACATCCGCCGTACACATCCGCCGTACACATCCGCTAAAAGTTAACAGGCTAATACAGTTAATATGCGCTCAGTGATATGAATCGAGACAAAATATGCAAATGCAAATTACACTGCTGAATTTTGAGCAGACAACTGTTTGTGACGCAAATATATCACTTTTCGGACAAATGTTTTGTTTTGAAAAGAAAAACGAACTTACCGGAACTACGTTTACGAGCTACGTTACCGGAGGATACCCGGGAGCAGATCGCGCTGTCCTGGGTAAGTCAGTGTTAATCTCAGGACACTGTTGAAGGGGAAGCCAGACAGATTAACATAAAAAAAACCCCCGCACTATCCCTTTAAGACCAAAATGGCGAGGCTCACAGCAGCAGTTACAGAGAGCGGGGTGACACTTTTCCAACGTAAAGTCAATTGGAAACAGTGGATGGATCTGGAAGCGCGCCCGTGTTCACTTACTGTTTGGAACGCGGCGGCGAGTGGGTTAGCTGTGTCCATTTACAGTGTGTGGTCAGACTTGGCCTTGGATCTGGTGCATTTGTCACTATCATGAGTGCGTCTGTCTTATGACTGCCCGCTCCTCTTCCTGTCTGCTGGCTCACATGTTTTTGTTTTTGTGCCAAATCATTTTACACTGTCAGCCCTGCTCCGTCCGGCGTCACCAAAACAAATGGAGCTTAGTCTGGGCTTCTTATCTCCGGCGAAGACTAAACATGACAGTTACACCGGTCTGGCTTCGTTTGTCTGATCTCAAACTCAAATTTAGGTCACCAATCCTC
>JAVJIX010000323.1:325000-332500 GCA_036785185.1 Paratrypauchen microcephalus
TGCCTGATTGATAAAATGCCATAAGGGATGGAAGAAGGGATGCCCGTTTTAGAAGAGGGATGATTTTGACTATTTTTTCCCACAGGGGGGATGCCACCCCCCCCATCCCCCCTCAACTCGAGCACTGGCGATATCCGTAGCGCTAATATATGCCCCGAGCGGTCTCCAAATAACACAAACTTTAGCACTTTTCAAGTCATAGAAGCTCAATGTCTTAGTCTACACTTTTGTTTGAATCAACAGTGCCTGTAATCTGAGATTTATCCATAATTTACAGCTTTGCGTTTCATGTTTGGGTTCTGGGAGCTGAGAGTGAAATAAACTGACTCCGCACATGCGCACTGTCCTCATCTACTCCAAACTATGGATAAATCTATTTAGAAGCAACTGCACACAATGTGAAAACACTGTTCTCTTACAGACCTGTCACGAATAACTATATCGACAGATGGAACGATTATTTATATTTGTTGGTCTAGGTTTTTATTATTATTATGACTTATTTTTTATATGACTGTATAACTCCACTGTATAGTCCAAACGTGCAATATCGTTCTTCAATACTCTCCTTGTTACTGTTTTATTATTATTACTTATTTTATTATTACGGTACTTATTCTGCATGCACTTTTCTTTCTTGTTCAAACTGTCCCTACCTGGAGCTACTGTGCAAGTAAATTTCTCCTCCGTGAGATCAATAAAGTCTGATCTTATCTTATCTTAAAAAACATAATGCACTTTTTAAACATTAGCTTTGACAGTCTGTACAATACGGACTTTTAATCATTGCCATTAACCACAAAAATATACCATTTCTTATATTAGTAGAATATTGATTATGGTGCAGAATATAGATACATTCTAAGTCTCCTCCCGATTAATGTAAATCCACATTTTCGCCAATATTCCTCCTTGTTTGTTACTTCCAGCCCTTTTTCCCCACAGACTTTGTCCTGCAGTCTGCTTAACTTTCAGAGCTTGTTTCTGAAGTGTTAAAGAAGTCGAATCAATGGCCTCTCTTAACATAATCATCAGCAACTAATCCAGTACCTCAACAAACAATGACTCTTCTATTTATGTTTATTCACTTTCAAGACAAATGCGTTGTGATGTACATGGGATTGCTATATTGTCTTTAGTACGACCGTAGTTTGGTCCCTTCTTGCTAAATGTGCTCCTTGTTTCTCGGCTGTTCATTGTGACATGTCTAGACTCCTATGACGTTTTCCTCTATAATGCATATATGTTAATGCCTCTGTGTAAATGAAAGCAAGGAGAGGTCAAGGTCTTGTTTCATTGTGCGGCCTCTCTGCATGTCATCTGCATACGGACCAGCGTTTAGCCACGTCCCTAGCTAGAGCATTGTCCCATTAATTAGTCTGGAGTGTCTCACACAGTGCATAAATCCATACTAAAAGCTATAAATAAGGCCAATGACTGTCTACGTCGGGGATCTGAACAACCCCATGTAGTGTTTTCCATGTTGTTTTCCAGCAATTAGTCCGAGTCGGGGCTCCGGGCTAAACGTGGGGATTGTAATGGTTTTAAATAGCAGCGTCGTGGTTGCTTGGTTAATTAGTCTGGGCCAAACTGTGATTGTCTAGACCTCTAAGTGAGGGGCATTCACATCTGAAGAAGACACTGTCTGGATGCAGTAAACAGCAAAACTGTCGGGGCAAAATGACACGCTGGTTACGCTATGGCTGGAAGGAATTGTGGTGTGGTCTGTGTTTGTTCCATATTTTATCTTTTAGCATATAAGATTTCAGACAGTACAGTATAAATGTGATGTGAGTAGATGGTATGAGTAAAAAGTTTATTTGAGCTTAAATTATACTTTTTTACCCTTGTTGGTTGGTTGAGAAAGAATTAAAATAGCAAAACAAGTTGTTATTTTTCACTCAAAATGTAGAAAGAAATGTCAAATTCTTATACTTGGAATTCTACTTAAGTTATTATATTACAATATAGAGCTTTGGTTAGTTTGCGCACCACAATACTAAAATGTCAAACTCGATTTGATATACCAGGGTATAAACACGAGTCTGATACAGATCATGTTTATATGACGACGTCTGAACAGAAGACGCAAAAGTGCCGTTGCCGTTGCCGTCTTCACTTTTTATTCCGTGTTTAGACAAGCGTTTTCGGGAGGAAATCTGCGTGCATACGGTGACGCAAAAGTGTGTGGAATTGGATTGTGTATGCATGCCGGGCAGCTAGGTGGCGCTGTGATACATTATCACTATGTCCGCGCACATGCTTAGAATCTGCCTTCTTCTCATCTGCGCCGCGAAAAGCAAAACAAAACATGGCAACCGGTAGCAAAAAAAAAGGTGTGGTCAGACGAAGAAGTTCAACTGTTGCTTCAGACCACGTTAGACGACAAAGCAACAAGGTGAGTCCTGCCAAACAAAGTGCACTGATATATGGACCGATGTGACGTAAACACGTACGCGACGTCAGCAGATTTGACCAGAGTTTTGCGTCTTGGGCAGTGTAGACGAAAACGCTACGGTGGAGCGTATTCAAGTTTTCCACTTTGGAGGGCGGATTTAGTTTTTTGTGTTTTTAAGCCCCTAAAACACCGTCACCGTCTAAATGAAAGGCATTTCCGATAAAATATTTTGTAGTTTTTATCCTACGCGTTCCCGTGTAAACAGGAAAGGTTCATTTCTGTCCCGTGAATGTGACTTTTTTAGTATCAAAACCTGTTGGAATGAGAATCTAGTTACATTTACATTTACATACGTTTGGCACACTCTTTTATAATATCCCTGATTGTTGTAAAGTCTATTACCAAATGTTTTGCTTTGTATTATTGTAGTTATTGCCATTGTTAAAATTTTGGTATGATTTGAAATATATTGTGTATTCGACTCAAATGTAGTAGTAGTAGTAGTAGTAATTTATTTCGGGCATATGATACTTGTAGTGCACAGAAAATGTACAGTGTCATACAATTTAAATAAACAACAAAAAAGATCATAAAAAAGAAAGAATATATAGACACAAATACTTTTTTTTTTGTTTTTTTTTGCGTATATGTACATGCCCGAAAAGGAGTGGGTAGAAGTAAAACTTATTAAATCCCACCCCTTCTCCCAAAGTTAGTAGTGATCCTTATTTTTGTGTTTTTACAGTTAACCGGTGACAGTGGTTGGCTGCCAATACTTGAATACTTGTACAGTGTAAAGCAATTACAATAAGACAGGAAAAAAATAAGAAAGAAAAAATATATCTTATCTTATTGATATCTTATTAGTATCATCATCATCGGCATCATTTTGCTCTTATGTTTTACCTCTGGTTATCACTATTTATGTAATTTCTTAAAGTGTTACTTATTATATCTGCATGAAAATTATGTTTATTGGAAGTATTGGTGCTGATGGTATTAAAACTTAATGTGCAGCTGAAATGTTTAGCCGTTGGATTAATGGACAAATATTACAAAATGATCTTATTAGCATATGCAAGTCCACCTGCTTATGACGAATACATTAGTAAACAGAGCTATTATTCACATGGCTTTATGCAAATAGAGCCAGGGGAGGACACAGACTGTGCATCTGCGACACCGCTGCAGTCTACGGGTCAAAGGTGAGAGGTCAGGAGTCAGAGGGGGCAGGGATGGAGATCAGAGAAACACAGAGATGTGGGGGTTTGTGTTTTTGTTTTGGTTTGAGACAACAAAAAAGCCACTTTCACTCTCGTTCCAGAAGGCATAGAGTTATAAAATCAAAATAAAATCAAAATCCGAGTTTAGATTGCCGTAGTTCACAATTGGGAAATAAAGTCACTAATAAATTAGGAAAATGTAAATGCAAATTAAATGGTAATGAATTAAAATACAGACACACAATTTTGTTAACTCAATTATTATTATCTTCAGTTTAAATTGTTATATTGAAATTGAAATAAATATACAAACTTAATGTTTTATTAACCCTAGAACACTTAAAAGTAACACCATCACTTTTGCCGGGTCATGAAAAACAGATCAAAATATGAAACACATGATAAATTACAGTGGTTTTCTTTTATTTTCAACTGTGGGATGTGTAACAACATGGAAAACAAAACAAAACAAAGAAAGACCTTAAAAACATACTCCAGAATTACTGAAAAATTACGAATTTGAGAACAAAAAAATTCTTTAAAAAAATAAAAAAATAAATAGATAAATAAAAATGACACTGTAAACTTGGTGTTTGGTCCTGGGACATGTGAGACTTCCTGGTGAAGCTCAGACTCCTCGACACACAAACAGTTGCAGAGGAACAAAAAATAGTATTTTTTCAGTGGGTAAAAATGACCAGTGACTAAAATATTGTTTTCACCATAAGAATTCCCTTTGAAATCAGCACTTTGTGATATTTCTTCATAACCACTGCACTAAATAAGGACAGATACACATTCCAGGAGCACTCTTACCTGTTCCTTACATCCTCATATATTCATTCATTCATTCATCACATTCTTACTTTCCTCTTTCACTGTTGCTGAGTAAAAAATCACCAAAAGCCTGTAGGAAAAAGTGGCTTTGGGTTAGGGAAACACCTACGACAGTGCTCTGGGGTTAATGACTGTTGTGAGTCTTATTTCTGTTATTAGTACTACTACCTCTCTCTGTACTCTTAATCTGCAGTACTTCTTTACTTTATTGTGATTTACAAAGTTACCAAGAGTACTATCACTACTTTACTTTACTATGTTCCTAAAACTACCACTGCAAGAATGATCAGTATTTAATTTTGCTCCAAGCTGACAAGAGTACAAACAGAAGCATTTGTGTTTGTTTTGGATGTGAACAAAGAGCCGTACAGCTCCCGCTCAGGCTGTGTTTACCACATTACCCAGAATGCCTCGCGACTGTCACTCAGCTGGTGCGGTTTGGGTCAGGTCTAGACGTGGCCCCTCCCCCCCAGACATAGCCGTGACCGTGGGTTTGACCTCTGCACATTAGACCTGTGTGTGTGTCTCTGCTTCACAGGAAACAGCTGCGACCAGAGAATTAGCATCAGCAAATTCACTTTTACTTTTACATATATATGAACAAATAAACCAACGTTAGCGCCTCAACGGCAACCCAGACGGAGGGAGATGCCGTGTGTCTAGACCTAAATATGAGCTGGAAATATGTCTTGAAATAAATAATGGTTATGGCTAAAATTAAGAAAGAAATTCAAATATAGGGCTGATAAAGGGCAACCTTGTCTAGGACCCCCTGTTTTCAAAGCCCAGGAAGGAATTTTATACAAACTGGACTTTATTTATTTTATTTTATTTTGCTTTATTTTATTTAGGCTGTTTAGCTGTTTAATTTTTGTCAATTCAATAGAAAAAGTAAGCACACAGGACACTTTTTCTGTTACAAGATGCTCATTTCTATTATCTTTTTCATTATTTGTTTTTATTTTTGTACAATAGTTAGTTGAAAAAGATTATTTAAGCGTTAGTTATTTTACCAAGAAAGTCCATCTTGAGATTTAGAATATTTCTGGAAATATGTCTTGGTTTCATTGTTCATCCTTTAGTGGTGCAACCAATTCAGGCAATGGGAGAATTCCAGACTCTGCCACAAATATTTATATATAATAGCGTTGTCACAATAAAAAAACATTCAATTTCAATACTAAGGAACAGACTTGATACTCGAAACCAATTTCAATACCACAATGATAATTAAAATCTTTCTTTAGACAATAGAATGTGATTTTCAACATTAAATACTTTATTTAATATGTGGTCTTGCAACTGAATTGCTACAAGATGCATATTTCTATTATCTTTTTCATTATTTGGTATTTTTTGTACAATAGTTAGCTGGAAAAGATTGTTCAAGCATTAGTTATTTTACCAAGAAAGTCCATCTTGAGATTTAGAATATTTCTGGAAAGGGTTTTGTCTCGGGTTCATTGTTCATGGTTTAGTGGCGGAACAAATTCAGGCAATGGGAGAACATGCAAACTCCTCACAGCACAAGACACCAAATTCTAGAGTGCCACAAATATTTATTTATAATAGTGTTGTCACAATACAAAAATGTCAACACTAAGGAACAGACTTGATGCTCAAAACCGATTTCAATACCACAATGATGATTCAAAACTTTCTTTAGACAGTAGAATGTGATCATATTTTCAACATTGAATCATAGTACTTTATTTGATATTCCCATGTGGTCTTATATCTGTAATCCCTCAGTGCTCCATGTTCGTATACTCGTCTATGTGCTCTTATACTTGTTCATCTACAGCTCAAGATCTTTCTAAAACTTCAGAGAATATTCATTTCTGTCCTGTGAATGTGACTTTTTAGTATCGATACCTGCTCAAATGAATATCTAGTTTCCACACTAGTTTTATTATCGTTTGGTGTCTGATTTTCAATACTTTTAACAACCCTAGTCCTGACTAAGTAAATCGTTCTAAACAGCTGAATTCAGATGTTGTTTTGCTTGTTTACAGTAGCATGTATAGCTTCTTGCACAGTCCTGATTTTTTTCCTCAACATATAAAAACAAAGCCGCTTGTGCTTCCTTATTTGGTCCGTCCTAGTTACAACTACAAGTATATCTACTGCTTCCATAATACTACTACTATTACTACTTGCAGTTGGAAGCTGTAGTAGCAGTAGTAGTAGTAGAAGTGACCAAAGTATTAGTAATAGCTCAATATAGTCAATTAGTATGTGACTTTTGATACTTTTGACAACCCTAGAACTGAAGAGAGCTACTCAAAACTCAAAGTCACAGTTCAGATGTTGTTTGGGGATTTACACGAGCATCTATAGCTTCTTGCATAGTGCTGTTTTTTTCCCCCCACAGCATCTACAAATAAAAGCACTCGCACTTCCTTATTTGGTCCGTCCTAGGTTACATCTTGTTCCCCTATGTGTCTATCAGCTGTTTTTAGAGCAAACAGAGCTGATTCCTGAGCAGAGTTGAGCCGTCCTCCTCCTCGCTGAAATGCAGGAATGCTCAGTCAGATGCCCAGACGCTCGCTAATGTTCCAGGTATTCCACATGTTTTCCTCGGAACCACACGGCCTGCAGTTCAAACAAGTGTCTGAACTCACCGTGAACTTTACCGAGGTTTTTTTTAGCAGGTATATGTCTGTTTTGGTACTGCTACTGCAACTACTACTACACTGTAATACTACTGCTAACTAATACTAGTACACTGTAATACTACTGCTAACTAATACTACTACACTGTAATACTACTGCTAACTAATACTAGTACACTGTAATACTACTGCTAACTAATACTAGTACACTGTAATACTACTGCTAACTAATACTAGTACACTGTAATACTACTGCTAACTAATACTACTACACTGTAATACTACTGCTAACTAATACTAGTACACTGTAATACTACTGCTAACTAATACTACTACACTGTAATACTACTGCTAATACAAGAGTCCCACTACTACTATTCAGATTCGAAATACTTTTATTACTTTAAAGGTGCTATTCCTGTATATA
>JAVJIX010000323.1:337500-342500 GCA_036785185.1 Paratrypauchen microcephalus
CGAGGGACCCCGAGGGACCCCGAGGGAACTCGAGGAAACCCGAGGGAACCCGAGGGACCCCGAGGGACCCCGAGGGAACTCGAGGAAACCCGAGGGAACCCGAGGGACAGAGTGACCAGGGAAGTGTAGCACAGGCACAGCAGGTCAGCAGTCGTAATGTGAGGATAATATCAGGACTTTTAGGTGATGGACAGACATGAAAATCGCTCGCCTTTCAGGGAAATTTGCCATTCTGAAGCCAAAACAGGCGACCTATGTGAATCGTGTAGATTCGATGAAAAAAGTTGGTAACGCTTTATATTAAGGTCCTGTAATAAGCATTAATAGTCAATAATTAGAAGGTAATAAGCCCTTATAAGTGCATATAAGATGCTTATTAACATTATTATGTGTTTATAAGACTATATAAGTATTAATAGTCTCATTATAATATAGTTAATAGTAGACTAAAAGAGATTTAGAAGAACTAATTAGAAGGTAATAAGGCCCTTATAAGTGCATATAAGATGCTTATTAACATTATTATGTGTTTATAAGACTATATAAGTATTAATAGTCTCATTATAATATAGTTAATAGCAGACTAAAAGAGCTTTATAAGAACTTATAAGAAATGTGTTAACTGTTTGTTAATGCTTAAAAACATTAATAAAATACTTACGAGTATTTTTGTAATTGTTCATAATATTACAAACACATGACTCAACTAGCCCAGCCATTGCCATGCCTTTATTAATCTTTATTGTTTGATTTATTAACATTAATATATACTTTACTGCTCATCTATTATAAGTTAACTATGCACTTGTTTACAGTTAACTGTGCTTTTTGCAGGTACCAGATCTAAAGCGAGAACAGTGTCTTATGAAGACTGATAAATCTTTTATTGTGCATTATTATGCCTTTAAGAATACTTTTTTGATTGTTTTATTAAAATAAAATGTACTTTATTATTCACTTATTATCAGTTAACTATGCACTTGTTAACAGTTAACTATGCGTTTTGCAGCTACCAGATCTAAAGCGAGAACAATGCCTTATTAAGTGTAATAAATCTTCTATTATGCATTTATAGCCAATGATTTTCACAAATTCTACATCTGGAATGAACAATACATGTGACCAAGGTTAATACTGTATGATGGAAGGAAAAAAACACAACAATTTTTTCAACAGTGAAGCCCAATTTTTAATTTATTGCTGTGGAATATTTTCCTAAAAATGTTAAATAATAATAATAAATAAATAATAATAAATAATAATAATTAAAAAAAAAAAAGGCTTCTTTTGCACCACCAACACGCCAACAATGCTACTTTCACACAAAAAAAGGATGGACATCGGAGATGTCTATAACCTAAATGCCAGCAATTTAAAGAAATAAGGTGACCAATCCCTACCCCTATTTGGCTTTCAGAATAGGTGAGTCATTTAAGGCAGCACTGTGGGGGTAACAAAAAAGGTAACATTTACAAAAATATAAATGACCTAAAACAGGTGATTGAACATTTAAGTTCAACATAAATCTTAGGTAGATTTTAATTTCCCTGAACATGAACATGTAACATTTCACATTTAACATTTGTATTAAACAATTCAAAAGTCCCCCTTTCCAACAGGCAACAGCTTCCTTGCCTTCTTAAGTGCCTGCTCTGAATATCTGGGTCGTCATGGATGCCCAGCAAACATTTCCCAGCAAAATCTCCAAGCTTCTGTTTTGTGGAATGCTGTTCTCTGAATTCAGCAAACTTTGCAGGGGCAACAATGGAAAGCTCTGCAATTGGTGCATTCAGTGTAATTGTGTTGCGATCTACTCCCACTATTTTGCAAGCAGCAGTGATGCTCTTCTTCTTCTTGTACGCTTTCAACACTTTCCGGTAACGTGCAATTACCTCATCTGGCCCACGTGCTCATGGAGAAGAAAAAAGAGGGGAGATATTAGTCTCTATGACAAAAAGGATCTTTCATTCAATAATCTTAAACCATTCATGAAGTTTACTATGCAACACAAACTAACAGCATTCAGTGAGCATAGCCTGTCAGTCACAGTCACAACAGTGTCCCAGCTTTCTTCCACATAGTTGGACTACATAAAGTGTTCACCTTGATCTGCAAGTTCACTCATATTCACTGAAATAGATAACAATACCTCTTAAAATACTGCTCCTTTTGCTTTGTCTCTCCCTTGTTCCTTTCTTCCCCCTCTTCTTCTTTGTGTTCTTCTTCTTCCTCTTCCTCTTCTTCCTATCATCAGAAGTAGAGGAACTTGAGGAGTCTGAGGAGGGGTCGGTAGACTCTGAGCTTGACTTGGAGGATCCAGAAAAATCAGCATCTGATGGAGATGCTTCAGGGGATGGGTCATCATTTCTCATGCTTCTTGTGTTGGTGTTTCTTGATGCTGTATGAAGACAACACATTGAAATATTGACCACAATAGATTGATAGGAGACAGGTTCAACTGTTTGGAAATAGGTATTACTACTGAACTATTATAGTAGGACAGTGTCCCTGTTGCTTAGGACACAATGTACACATTCATTAAAAACAACAACAACAACAACAAATAAAACACCATGATTTGTGCAACAAACTATATTAACATAATACTCAACATATTGATGAACACCACTGACTTACTCTGGGACAGCTGGTCTTTTAAAAAGTCTCTATCCTTGGTTAGCTCCTTGATCAAGTCTTCCTCAGAAGATATTTTCATTTTAGCCAGCTCCAGCTCATGTTTGTGCTTCTGGAGTTTGGCAGTGGGGGCCATTTGGACAGCACCTGACAGAAATAACAATTCAAAGTTAATGCTAATCATGGATTATGCCTTCTGGGAGGGCAATCTAAAACACAGTTAAAAACCACAACATTAACCAAATTACATGAAAAAAATTACATGTTAAAAAGGGATGAAAGACCTGTACCAATGTTAATAACTCATGTGGCATTCTTTGTTACAAATATTAGACATGTGGCCATGATTTCCATATTTCATTCAAATCACCGTGCTGTTGATTAAAATGTAAACAGCAAAAAAAATAAAAAAAAAAATAAAAAAAAAGATAGGTGTATCGATCAGGTATGAGTGGATGTCCGACTACTGAAGTTTGAGACGTTTCTTGTCGTCATTTACGCCTCACCTGCATTTAACGCATACGGTCATTAAGACGTATCCCACTCACTAATCATAACTTATTATATTACATGGTAATAAACTGTTTTAGTGCTGACAACATCGCTAGCTAGTATTGTAACTAACCCTAAACCATGTTAACCGCACAAACAGCGGCGTTTTCTGCACTTAGGCTGTGCACGCATCCGTTCATAAATTAGCCGCATCGTTACGGTAAATTACGGTATTTTAATTGGACAGGCACTTTATCCCTCACTAGTACATATATGAGCAACCAACTCAAGACTGCACTTCTATTAGTAGCAACAGTAATGATTAGCTTTGTTGAATGTACACTAACTAGCTGCAGTTAAAACTTACCAGAAGAGTCATCCCGGCTCCTCTTGTTAGCATGATCTTTTCGAGATCCAGAACGGGTTTTTATCCTCCTCGAGGATGAAGATTCTTGGTCCTCTCCCTCCATTTTGCATGCGGGATCAGAAGGACGTTCACGTTAATCGCCAGAGAAAGTTTAGAAGTGTGGCTCAGTCGCTCAAACTACAAGTGTCGCTTTTACGGTCTGTTATCAAAATCTCACGAGAAGCGCCAAAAAGACGAGAACAGACGCAGACTGCCCGCAAAAATCAAACGAAGAAGAGAAAAAGGAGAATTGACTTTACCAGAATGACACTGCAAAACAAAGTCAGAAAACTGATTTTTGAAGGTAGTTCAACAAAAAAAACTTTAAAGCTAATTAAATTCCTTCAGGAAAAAAAACTCCTAATGAAAAAAGTCAAATGCCGCATCTGTCACAAGAAGATGAAGATGACAAAGAAGAGGTGCAGAGACCATTACAGCTGGTAATAACTTTTCCCTTGGCTAATGTCAGGTAGAGCTATTGACTAAGCAGGTTTGTGCTTATTCATTAGGCCATTAGAAGGGATGCAAAATGTAGCTATTTAGATGGATCCTAAACCAACCTATTTGTAGTTTGTAGGGCACAAAATAAATAAAAATGCTGGTAAAATACTGCAGGTGATTAGTAGATTTCTTTCACTTACTAGCCTACAGTCATCTGTGGAATGCCTTGTTAAATTTGAATACTGTATTCACTTGCTAGATGTAGGCCTCCTGTAGGTAAAGCTAACAGTGATTGATGTGCCGTAGTAATGTTTTCTGAATATCAATAATCTGTTTAATATTTTTTACCAGTCACACATTAGTCTAACTCTGTGCTTTTACTAAGGACATGCCAACGATTAGTGCACCGACGGATCAAGACAGTGAAATCAGTTAGAGAAAAATCTCTTTTCAGCAAGTCCAGACTTTCACTATTTCAGTGGATGCAGTTCATTTATAGGTAATACATTCCACAATAAAACAAGTGTTGGATAATTACTTTGGAAAACCATTTTGAAGAAAATGTAAAACTCTTGATGTGTTATTTTCTATAGATTTGCACAGGGCCTACGTCTCAGGCAGGTTGATATGATGGAAGACAATATTGCTGCAAGCCCTGCAACCCTCTCAAAGATGGCGAAAAAACTGAGGAAGGTCTGCAGAAGGGCCATTGAGCGAATGAGAGAACGACGAGGACAGCTCATTGGTGGACAGCGTGAATTTGTTGTAATTGATGAGAGTCATTTCCGCCATAAGAGAAAGGTGAGCTGCAGTAATAGGCTTGTTTTAAATGATTTGTGATGCTAAGTGAGTAAATAATCAAATTTAAAACACTATCTGAATTAGTGGGCTAGACTAGCTTGGAAAACCAGACTCAAATCTAAAAAGATTTGAAGTCTGGCAACCACTTATGAAAACAGGCAAAATTCTAGAGGTGGTACCAAGCTTTGTTCTAGTCAGTAAGGGTACAGTAAATTGAATGTGATTG
>JAVJIX010000323.1:347500-412500 GCA_036785185.1 Paratrypauchen microcephalus
CACTACGGTTGGTCGAGACAGAATTCCCACAAGACGAGATAAGGTCCACAACATCAAGACAAGGCGAGATTTTGATTTTAAAAACAAAAACAAACAGTTACATCTACATTTTATTGAGTACCTTTGCTGTCATTTTAGCTCTGCTTTTTGGAGCCTTTCTCAAAATGTTAACTCACTCCGTACAAACAGATGAGGGAAGAAAATCTCTCAAAATTTGGTCTTACGCGATCTTGTGGCACGAGATCTTGCCCCATTCCTTTTGAACACGCATCGACCGAAACCTAAATGCCCCATCGAATCAAAACCTCAGCCTTGGCACACTACGCCATTGTTCTATCTTCGCTCTTAACAAAGACCTCTTAGATACCAGTGTGAATTTGACATCTGATACCCCCTCACTGATAAGGCCAAGGTCCGCCTGTTTGTTGACACCTGACTTTTTTGGGTGACACATTTTTGGCGCTCGCTGCTTGCCGTATTGTCCTCCACACCTTGTTTTTGGGCCAGCTTGCGGGGGCATGGTGCCAGTTTCCCAGACGCTCTGCCATTCATCCAGGGTTCAGACACCTTCACAGCTGCCCACACTTACCAGCTCAGGAGAAGTCTCTTTTGTTAATGAAATAATTGGTTTTAAGGACACTCCACTTATTGGCCCACAGACAGAGGGCTGTTGACAAAACAAGGCTTTACACAAGTTACACTGAAGTCTTTTTAACTGAAACTGTTCAATTAATGTGAATGTCAGGGTTAGATTAATTGCGAATCAAAATCACAAAATGTACGCAGTTAACAAAATGCGAAGGCTGCAGTTTTTTTAATCCGTCCAATTTTTTTGTCCAGCAACAGCAAAATGTTTCATTCTGCATAAAAAAACTGCTATCCCTCTAGTTTAGATCAGGAGTGTCAAACTCATGTTGGTCCGGGGGCCGAATCCAACCCACTTTGATCCTAAAGGGGCCGGATCAGAAAACTCATGACAAATATACCCCAAAAATAGCAATAAGTCCAAATAATCAATCTTTTTTATTTGATGAGCTCTATAAAATATTATAATATTATGAACAACCTGAAACTTTCAGAAAAATGCAGTTTCAACACAAGCGTACAGGTTTCCCAGTCACCTCCTGAACAAATAGGAATTAATCAATTTTTCTTGGAAAATCCTGCACTCAGCGTCCACTTTTTTGCTGATGAGGGCGTCACGTCGACAGTCAAAACGATGCTCCTTTAAGAGCGTCTGGAAAGAGGCGAGTCTTCATTTGTGCCGCTCTGGTGGGAGGGGCCACGTACAGAGGCTCTGGTGGGAGGGGCCACGTACAGAGGCTCTGGTGGGAGGGGCCACGTACAGAGGCTCTGGTGGGAGGGGCCACGTACAGAGGCGCTGGAGACGCTGCTGTGCTAAACTGCGCAGAAAAGAGGCGCAGAAAATTACCAATATTTTAATAGAAAATTAAAATTATTAAAATATTTAAATAGAAAATTAAAATATAATTAAAATATTTGAATAGAAAATCAGCCGAGGGCCAGATTAAAGGTCTTGGAGGGCCGCATCTGGCCCCCGGGCCGCATGTTTGATACCCCTGGTTTAGATCTTTACAAACATGCTCTGAAACAGGACTGTTGTAGTGTTTTGTCATATTTAATTATTTGTTGTGAGTTCTTTTCTGAGTTCAGTTCAGTTTATCAGCCTTTTGCTGTATAAAAAGCACACTGGGTGTGAGAAGTCTGGAGTGTACAGCATTCGAACACACATTCAAACAGACAAAACATGTTCAAAACACAAAGCATAGAATATGAACACAAGTAAAAGACACCGTTAAAAGTATAAAGTGTGAACTTTGAACAGAATCTTAATGAGAAGCTTAAAACATAAATTCGCAAATTGCAGAATCACAAATCTACTGTTACCTCCCTCGCAGTGCTGGTCAGAAGAATCGCACTTAGAAATTTGACCCAAATTGCAGTCGTAGTATCTGCTTAAAGCTCTACTCTGTAACTTTTCTGCTTAATGGTCTGCCGCCTGCTCGTCTCCATGGAGATGTTATTGCTTTGTCTGGAATGATCTGTTTCTTTGTAGACAAGCAGTTGAGACGATCACGCACAATACCAGATCTGATCTGTGGAAAGTACATCAAAGATTCAAATTTAAAGCCGTAGTGTGGAACATTCTGAATGAATCAATATCACCTTCAGAGCTGTAGGTGACCGGACCCCTAGAAAAGTTACAGTGCGTCTTCTGTTATGATGTTGTTGCCGTATCAAAAACATGCCTGGAGTCGCGGTTTGTTTCATTCATGTTTAACACACAAATCTTCCATATTTAGGTTCTTCTCTGAGGCGACGTTTATATGACGACGTCTGAACAGACCGCATTTAGACGAGTGTTTTCGGGAGGAAATCTGCGTGCATACGGTGACGCAAAAGTGTGTGGAATTGGATTGTGTATGCATGCCAGGCGGCTAGGTGGCGCTGTGATACATTATCACTATGTCCGCGCATGTGTAGAATATTCCTTCTTCTCATCTGCGCCGCGAAAAGCAAAACAAAACATGGCTACTGGTAGCAAAAATAAAAAATAAAAATCATGCAGTCAGACAAAGAAGTTCAACTGTTGCTTCAGACCACGTTAGACGACAAAGCAACGAAGGCGCAACAAGGTCCTGCCAAACAAAGTGCACTGATATATGGACCGATGTGACGTAAACACGTACGTGACGTCAGCAGATTTGACCAGAGTTTTGCGTCTTGGGCAGTGTAGACGAAAACGCTACGGTGGAGCGTGTTCAAGTTTTACACTTTGGAGGGCGGATTCAGTTTTTTGCGTTTTTAAGGCCCCAAAACGCCGTCACCGTCTAAACGAAAGGCACTTCCGATTAAAATTTTGTCATTTGTACCCGTAAGCTCGTGTAAACAGGCCCTTAAACAGAAAACACTCCACCTTGTGATGTCATGTGGTAATACAGGAAGTGCTCCACTGTCTTCTAAAACTCCACACACCTTCACTAGAATCATTTGGATAATTTGATCCCTGGAATTGCCCATTTCTACTGAACCAAAGGTAGAAGGTAGTTGTTAACTTGTAAACTACCACTTCATGACATCACAACATTTTGAGCCTTGAAGATATAGACATCAGATTACTCAAACATCAGGTATGCTTTTAAGGAGGCAACAACATTATAACATGGCTTAAAGCTCAGAAGTGTCAGTTTCCTGTAATTTAAGACCTTTAGCGCTAGCACCAATGTAGCCAAAGTGTTCTATGTTAAACCACCGGCTAGAAATGATTAATTTTTGCCGTTTCATTTCTTAGCCCACATGGCGGCTGTCTTTCAGCTCCTGATTGCAGCGTCTTGGGGCAGTTGCGTGGTGGATTTGTTTGGGTTTATGGCGGAGCTTGTTTAGTCTGAAGCCACTTCTCTCACGCTCTCACTCTCCATAACAGCGATACAGAGCGGAACACAGGGAGGAGGGCAGGTCCGTTCACGCTGACATCTGGCAACAGCCCCAGCCATTCAAAACCAGGTGCATCCTCCATCAGCTATTGTTAACATTATTGTCCCACAATAAAGGTAGCGGTAGAAATGGGGTTGGGTGTTTTTTGGAAAGATACTAACTGTGGTTTTAGTACAAATTAATCATGTGTAATTGTCAAAGATCAGCTCGGGACTTTTTAAAGGTCCTGTATTATGCAAAATTGACTCCTGTGTGCTTTAAGTCATGTTAGAATGGCGTTCTCTCTTCAAAAACGTAGCTGGTGTTGCGTTTTGTTTCATTCACACATGTTTGAGTCATCCTTCATTATTAGTTTATCTACATTTACATCTCCAAAGCTCAAAACGCTCTGTTCCACCATTAGTTATATAGACAGAGATGACAGAGATGGGCAATTCCAAGGCTGAAATCATCCAAATATTCTAGTGAAAGTGAGTTTAAAAACACAGTGGAGCACTTCCTGTATCACCACATGACAGCAGCATGTTTTCAGTTTGAGGTTTGAGGATTTTCAGGGTTAAATGTGTGAATGAAGCAGAACAAATATATTTTTGACGATTATAACAGATCAGAAAATAACGGAGAGTTCTACAGTAAAAGGATGTGGTTTTAGAGCCCAGTTCAGACTTTTACTATTGCGTTGATAGGCAATGATTAAAAGTCTGTATTTTTTATGTTCAGGAAATTGCGATTCACATAACTAAAGATGATTTGGCAATTTGGAAATTTTATTTTATGTCTGCAAATGTCCCATGTACATGTGGTCTGGTTAAGTGAAATTAACCTGCAAACAAATGTGAATAAAGTACATTTACAATACCGTAATGCTGGACACATTTCTCAAAAGGATAATTTAGGGGGGGCTGAAATGTTGTAATCTCATAAAAATTGCAATTTGAATCATCAGAAGTTCTAAAAGCTGCAGTTGTTTTGTTTGTAAATCTGCGACTGACTGATCTTGTCTGAAATTGTATGCATACCTTTACCTTAGCCCAAGTCTACAAACGTGCTCAGAAATGCATGACATTCTTTGGAAAGATTTGAATAATGGTAATTTTCTGGATGCCCTTTAGTGCACCTGGATGAGAAAGTCTATCCAGGGCTATCCTTTACTTGTTTAGCGCTTATCTCCATGGAGATGTTATTGCTTTACCTCCAGTATTCCAAAATATGACATTTAATCTCTTTTCGATCTCTAAAAACAAGCGGGAGACGCCACTAGGCCAAATTACAGGTGAGATCTGTGAAGAGTTGACCCCATTCACACTAAGAATGTGTGTTTTTAAAGGTATTTTTGAGCAATAAATGCATCTTATACAAGTTGAATACCATATGGTGGAACATTACAGGCAAAGCAATAGCATTTCCTCCCTGAAAAGTTACTCAGTGTACCTTTAATTTACCAAAGATCTGTATTAGACAAGTCATTTTTCTCTTTAGATCAAAAGGTGTTACTGTATATGGGACAAGAGCAGGAAGAAGGCTTTGGAGTAAGTCATGCTTTAAATAATAATTGGATTTTTATTTTTATGCATGAACTCCCGTGAAGTTGTAGTCTCGAGAGTGCATTTTGGGTTCAGATAGAGATACAGAAATGTTTTTACAGCTTTTTCGTCTACCAAGAATTTATTTATTCAACTATAGCCCTACTGCTGTCCACGGCCTGTTTCCCACTAATAACAATGTCAATATTACAGTATTTGGTCTGGTAAAATGACAATTCCTCTGAAACCCATGACATTCTTTTTAAAAACGTCTTTGAGTGTCCAAAAAGTGCTCTATAAGTCTGATATATTATTAAAATATTGATTAATGGTAGTTCTTTTGTGCACCCTTAACAATAACTCCACTATCCATGAACGGTTTTCCAATAATAACAAGAGAAGATAAGATCAGACTTTATTGATCTCACACAGGAGAAATTTACTTGCCACAGTAGCTCCAGGCAGAGACAGTTTGAACAAGAAAGAAAAGTGCATGCAGGAAGAATAAAATAACATATGTAATAATAAAATAAGTAATAATAATAATAAAACAGTAACTAGGAGAATATGGAAAGAAAGATATTGCACGTCTGGCTTATATATTACAGTTGTACAGTCTGATGGAGGTGGGGATGAAGGATCTGCGGTAGCGCTCCTTCTTGCACTGGGGGTGTCTCAGTCGGCTGCTGAAGGAGCTGCTCAGCTCCTCTACAGTCCAGAGGGTCAGAGGTGTTTGTCCAGCACCTCCTCTCAGCCACCTCCTCTACAGAGTCCAGAGTCCAGCCCAGGACAGCCCAGGCCCTCCTGACCAGCTTATTCAGTCTCTTCCTGTCCACAAAGACAATATTACAGTAATTTTAGTCTATAAAAATTGCAATCGCTTTGAAATCCATGACATTCTTTTTAAAAACATCTTTGAGTGTCCAAAAAGCACTATATAAGTCTGATATTTTGATTAAAGGTCCCATGGCATGAAATTTTCACTTTCTGAGGTTTTTGAACGTTAATGTGAGCTCCCCTACCCTGTTTAGCCCCCCCCCCATGGCTAAAAGTTGTGAAATGTCTAAACTGAGCATTTTCGCTCCTTTTCTGCGTTACACAAAACCAGTGTTGAAACGGGCGAGTTCGGACAAGGCACCTTTTTGACGTCAGATGGGCAAAAGCAGCTCCAGCCCCTCCCTCTGTCTCCGCTCAGCGTCCCTGTATATCCCGCCCAGAGAGTTTGGACTGTGAATGCGCTACAATGCGAAATGTGTTTTTTTATTTGCCTGGAGGCACGTCCGAGTGTTTCTAGGCTCGCAGGTCCCTTACCCGACCCTCTGGACCTCTGAGATACCAGTGGTTTCATTTTATTTTCTGTGTAAATATGCTTTTTTTCATTGCAAAGTCTCTCATCTGTCTTCCTGTGTTAAACACGGAAGTGAGCAGACAGCCCCCCCCGCCCCCCCCGCTCCTTAGCCAATCTCTCTGTCCTTCTCATTTGCACTGAAGCAGCAACACTCAGAATAAAGCATTTTAGACACATATCTAGCTTCATGAAGACTGTCAGAGTCAAGACTGTTGATTTTGAAGAAGGATTCATTTACAGTATTAGGGAACCATTAAGGAGCCATATAAAAGCATCAACAAGTACCATGTCATGGGATCTTTAAGGGTAGTTCTTTTGTACACCCTTTACATTCACTTTTTCAAACTCCGCTATCCATGGACGGTTTTCCAATAATAACAAAGACAATATCACAGTATTTGGTGTAGTAACATCTCTTCACATGCTCTGAAGTCCCTGACACTCTTTTTAAAAATGATTCATTAAGAGTGATTAATGGCAGTTCTTTTGAACGCCATTTACGGTACACCTGGTTTGGAAACTCCGCTATCCATGGACGGTTTCCCAGTAATAACAATGACAGTATTACAGTATTACAGTATTTGGTCTAGTAAAATGACAATTGCTCTGAAATCCATGACGTTCTTTGAGTGTTCAAAAAGGGCTGTATAAGTCTGATATTATTATTATTATTAAACATTTTGATTAATGGTAGTTCTTTTGTACACCCTTTATGGTAGTTCTTGTACACCCACAATAACTTTGGTTTTGAAACTACATTATCTATGAACGGTTTTCCATTAATAACGACGTCTCTTCACATGCTCTGAAATCCCTGACACTCTTTTGAAAAATGTGATTAATGGTAGTTCTTTTGTATGTCATTTACAGTAGCCCTGGTTTGGAAACTCTGCTATCCATGGACGGTTTTCCTGCATGAACAATGACAATATTATAGTCTTTTGTCTAATTACACACCTTTTGTGTGTCCTTCTGTAAACCTTAAGCTGGATAATGTAGCTGTGACTTGTGCGTGAACTCTGTCTCATTCATCGGCGCTGAGTCACGCTGTTGTGTCTACTCCCGAGTCTGGACCAGCTCTACCGGTTTTACTCACTTTTACTCACCTCCACCCTGAAGCCTGCCGTGGACACCTGCGTGGTCTTAAAGGTGCCCTGCTGGAGGGTCTTGTCTCCATGGAGATGTTATTGCTTTGCCTGGAATGTTCCATGAGATGACGTGAAAGGTGCACTGTGTAACGTTTCTGGTGGAGGGTCCGTCAAATGCTTTTCTCCATGGAGATCTGGAGGTCTGGAATGTTTCACGGGATGGTACAAACTTTTTTATCATCGTGGAGACCAAGTTACAGGCCAAGTTCCAGGTCAGATCTGTGGAGAGGCGACCCCGCTCACAGTCACAATGCCTGTTTTATATATAAGTATTTTTGAGTTATAAAACCACCTGAAACTGAATAAATGTAAAGTAGAGCCGTTTAATGTCATATTGTGGAACATTCCAGGCAGAGCAATGACGTCTCCATAGAAACAAGCAGGTGACGGACCCCCAACCAGAAAGTTACATAGTGTACTTTTAAAAATATCCATCCATTTATTAATTACGGGTGTTTGTATTGTTCGAAAACACAGTCACTCCACAGATCTGAACTGTAATGTTGCTGTAATCTGCTTGTCTCCTTCGTGATAGACGGTTTAATCTGTACTGTGGAACATTCTAACATTTCCATGGAGACATCAGGTGGCAGGCAGACCCTCCACTAGAAATGTTACACAGTGCAGCTTTAATCCAGAGTTAAATTTTAGTCGAAATAATAGAAGATCAGAGTTTTTTTTGCAAGATGGTGCCTCTTGAAGAAGAAAACACAATAATGTTTAAAGTCCAGAGCTGAGTTTTAGCACCACTGCTAACAATAACTAGCATGCTAACAGCGCACCAGCATTAAAGGAGAATTAACTTTTTTTTACAATCTGAGCCTTATTTCGGTAATAAAACAAATTGTTTTACTCACCCATAGCACTTTGGTGTCATATGGAGCATTTCCGGAGATGTGTTAGATTAGCGATTAGCGATTAGCGATTAGCGATTAGCGATTAGCGTTCTCAGGGCATATATGCCCCGAGCGGTCTCCAAATAACACAAACTTTAGCACTTTTCAAATCATAGAAGCTCGATGTCTTAGTCTACACTTTTGTTTGAGTCAAAAGTGCCTTTAATCCCAGATTTATCCATAGTTTGGAGTAGATGAGGAGGACAGTCGCATGTGCGGAGTCACAGTTTATTTCACTCTCAGTTCGCTAATCTAAAACATCTCCATATGACACCAAAGTGCTATGGGTGAGTAAAACAACTTGTTTTATTACCGAAATAAGGCTCAGATTGTAAAAAAAACGTTAATTCTCCTTTAATGCTGGTGCGCTTTTACAACATGTCTGTAGAGGGGGCAAAGAAATTTTACTTTTTGATTTAAAATGAATCACACAAAAAATAATCATTTTTAGGATTATTGCGATAAAAATAGCAGATAATTTATCGGAAATGTGTCTGTAAATGTGACAACTTTAATGACTGATTAAGATAAACTTTTTTTTTGTGAGGGGACTATGCTAACTACTCCCCCTACTGGCAAAACTGAAAATCAATTTAAATCACCAGTCATTCCCTTCTAAAACGCGCACTTTAACTTGTCCAGTGGGGGCCTGTCACTTATTTTCATGGAAATGCGCCTTGAATGTTCCACAGTACAGCCATAAACTCTCCACGGAGACTTGCAAGCCAAATTACAGGTTAGATTTATGGAGAGGCGTCCCCACTCACAGTAAGAACCATATATTTGAGCAATAAATAACACCTGTGAGACAGATTCATTTAATAGCATTATGTTGACAAGTTAAACCAAAGCATTAACATCTCCATGGAGACAAACAATTGCTGACCATCAGAAAAGTTACACAGTGCACCTTTAACCATAAGTCACCATCATTCCAGACACAGACACTTATGAGACTTAAATAAGACTAACCCAGACGTAAATGAGGCTAACCCAAGCCAAGCCCAGTCTAAAACACTGTGGGCGTGCACGTGGATCCCTCTGTGGGCGTGCACGTGGATCCCTCTGTGGGCGTGCACGTGGATCCCTCTGTGGGCGTGCACGTGACCTCTGTGTGACCCCTTCTGACTGGTGTCTTTCTCATTCAAATCAACCCTGCTCATTATAACCACAGCCTCGGGACAAGTCTCTGAGACCAGGACTAGACCAGGACTAGACCAGGGCTAGACCGGGGCTAGACCGGGACTAGACTGGGACTAGACCGGGGCTAGACCGGGACTAGACTGGGACTAGACCGGGACTAGACCAGGACTAGACCGGGACTAGACTGGGACTAGACCGGGACTAGACTGGGACTAGACCGGGACTAGACCAGGGCTAGACCAGGGCTAGACCGGGGCTAGACCGGGACTAGACCGGGACTAGACTGGGACTAGACCAGGGCTAGACCAGGGCTAGACCGGGGCTAGACCGGGACTAGACTGGGACTAGACCGGGACTAGACCAGGGCTAGACCGGGGCTAGACTGGGACTAGACCGGGGCTAGACCGGGGCTAGACCGGGACTAGACCGGGACTAGACTGGGACTAGACTGGGACTAGACTGGGACTAGACTGGGACTAGACTGGATTCTAATGAAGTGGTATTTTCATATGTGTTCGACAGGAAGAGCCAACACACTTCCTCTTATGCTTTGTTCACTTGTAAATTTAGACTGAAGGGTTATGGGAATAATCAGCAAAAACAATGCCTCTTTTCTTCTCCAATAGCGACAATGTGGAATCACTTGGAAGAACTTCTTAATTATATCGATATCACAATATTGGCTTGTGCAATAATCAGTATCAAAAGAAAATAAATATAGGCTATAGCAGCAACAGAAAGCTTTTGTAAAATAAAATGGATAAAAAGGCAGATTGTAATGATTTTCCTTATCAACTACATCAGATTTATGTTGGTCCTTGTTTTGTGTTAGTTAAGTTTGACTAGTAAATTCACTTTAAATTTTACTTTAAATATTCCAATAATATTGTTAGTAAAACATACAAAATATAGTATATATATTTTTTCCATATCTTGCAGCTCTAGTTATTGGTTTGTCATTCAGCATAATTCATGCTGCTTTTAGTATTGGACTGAAAGTTTAGGTAGGCAAATATATATTTTATTTGGGCATTTGTGTATTTGTATTAGATTGTAGGTTCAAAGTCAGCTTTATTGTCAAAAAACATAGTTTACACACACAGGACTTGAAATAGCAGCGCCCCCTAGGCCCACAGTGAACATAAAACATCTGATAAATAAGACAATAAACACAATGACTAAAACATCACATATACCTGTAGTAAAAGTACAGTAAACTTGTATATAATACAAACAGGTAGTGTAGTGTAATAAAGCTCAAATGGTGTCATTTAAGCAGCAGTGTCAGTGTCATTTAAGTGTCATTTAAGCAACAGTGTCAGTGTCCTTTAAGTGCAATTTAAGCAGCAGTGTCAGTGTCCTTTAAGTGCAATTTAAGCAGCAGTGTCAGTGTCCTTTAAGTGCAATTTAAGCAGCAGTGTCATTTAAGTGTCATTTAAGCAGCAGTGTCAGTGTCATTTAAGTGTCATTTAAGCAACAGTGTCAGTGTCCTTTAAGTGCAATTTAAGCAGCAGTGTCAGTGTCCTTTAAGTGCAATTTAAGCAGCAGTGTCATTTAAGTGTCATTTAAGCAGCAGTGTCAGTGTCATTTAAGTGTCATTTAAGCAGCAGTGTCAGTGTCATTTAAGTGTCATTTAAGCAACAGTGTCAGTGTCATTTAAGTGTCATTTAAGCAGCAGTGTCATTTAAGTGTCATTTAAGCAGCAGTGTCAGTGTCCTTTAAGTGTCATTTAAGCAGCAGTGTCAGTGTCCTTTAAGTGTCATTTAAGCAGCAGTGTCAGTGTCCTTTAAGTGTCATTTAAGCAGCAGTGTCGTTGGGTGAGGGAGGGCAGGGAGAGAGTTGAGCATCCTGACAGCTTGGTGGATGAAGCTGTCTTTCAGTCTGCTGGTCTTGGCCCTGAGGCTCTTCAGTCTCCTTCCTGACGGCAGCAGACTGAAGAGGCAGTAAAACTCTAACTCTAAAAACAGTTTTGTATGATATCTGTGTGTTGATGCAATATAGAATTTGCGACAATGACATCAAGTCATTTTAATACAAAAATGGTCAACTCTCGCCCAGCTGGATTGTAGAAAACCAAAATAATATGTGTTTTTAAATGATTTTTTGTCTACATCCTGGATACTACCACTTTTCTCTGTCCATAACCCCATATGAAGCTATATCTGCTCCTTCACTTAGTCCCTGTGGTTCGTTGGAGTGCATTAGCTCACTGTTAGCCACGGCATTCACACTGAAGACCTTTGTATGCGGTCTCTCCAAAATATCTACATTACTCAGCCCGTCCAACCCACCTTTTAAAACAGCTATTTTCTCAAAACGTCTGACCAATTACCCAGACAATGGACTGCTTTTATGACATTGTGTTTTATAAGGGACAGTTTCTCATGGACATTTGCGGTCGCTAAATTACGTTGACATAAGAATAACATTGCAGTCGAGTAGTCATAGTAACAAAACACGGAAGGCGCTGGTTGGTTTAACTGATAGCAGTTTATTTTCTGTGGTTTCAGTGGTTCTGGTTTTGTATTTGTCTGTGTCTATAGGGAATCATCTGTGTCCCTCCTCTGCAACATTTATTAGTTCTGACAAAGCAGCTTCGACCAAATAAACTTTGTCCAGGTGACAAATTGAATTTCTCCTTTTGCCGTGGATTCTACCTGGACGACTGAGGGGTTCTTCACACACGCTTTTGTGTATTTATGAAAAACTGTGGGTGACATAGGCCTGTGGGCTGTGTAAATATTATATTATATAACCATATAGAATATTATGATGTCATCTGAAATCCAGCAATACAATTTATGGAATAGCAATTTTTTTTTACATGTGGATCTAAATGTATAATCCTCGATATAGATTACAATATGTCAGCAGCAACAGCACAGTGGTCAGGACATTTGGTACTTTCACAACTAGACCCTATACAGCTCTGGAAAAAAACAAGAGACCCCTGCAAAATGATCAGTTTTTCTGATTTTACTACTTATAGGTTTGTGTTTGGGCAAAAGGAACATTTTAGTTTGAGTCTATAAACTACTGACAACATTTCCCCCAAATTCCAAATAAAAATATTATAATTTAGAGCATTTATTTGCAGAAAATGACAAATGGTCAAAAATTACAAAAAATGTATTCAGAGCTCAAACGATGCAAAGAAACAAGATCAAATTCATTTTAAAACAACATAATTCTAATGTTTACACTTAAGAAGAGTTCACAAATCAATATTTGGTGCAATAACCCTTATTTTTAATCACAGCTTTCATGGGTCTTGACCTCCACAAGTCTGTCACATTGTTCTTGGGTGACTTTATTCCACTCCTGGTGCAGAACTGAAGTAGCTCAGCTTTGTGTTTGTGTTGAATTCAACAGACGCTGGAATGGAATGGCTGTGATACATGTAGAGATGCTGATTTCAGATAAAAAATGCAGTGGTCTCTTATTATTATTTTTGTTCCAGAGCTGTATGTTCACTGTCCATCCTCTCTACCATATAAACTGTGTAAATTCACTAAACTTCCTCTGCACCAAGTTTTTCCCCCCTCCAAGTTTTGTTTTTCCTCTAAAATTCAGACACGACCCTTCAATGCATAACGGTGCGTCTAATTGGCCGGTCAGCGTAGTTCAGAGGTCATAGGTCGCTGTCTGCTGGCGGTGAGGTCAGAATATACTCTGGACTGTGTCATGGTCAGTGTGAATTGAAAACGCCCACGCGCTATTAGCACTAGCATCAGCCTTTCACATTAGCCTTTCTCGTGAGCGTCGATAGCTCACCTCTGCCCTGAGGTCTGTGCAGAGCGTTTCAAAATGATGGTGTCCGCGGAGCAAGAAGAGACTTTGCTGTTATGTTGTTTATTTTGTGTAACAAGCCCAAACTTAACTAGGAATGACGCAGTTAACACAATTAGCTTAGCAAGCACCAATCATTAGCATTTCCATTCATTTTTTAAAAAATACTATAGAAAATCAAACCAGATAATACTCCCTACAACTGTACAACAACAGATAATACTCCCTACAACTGTACAACAACAGATAATACTCCCTACAACTGTACAACAACAGATAATACTCCCTACAACTGTACAACAACAGATAATACTCCCTACAACTGTACAACAACAGATAATACTCCCTACAACTGTACAACAACAGATAATACTCCCTACAACTGTACAACAACAGATAATACTCCCTACAACTGTACAACAACAGATAATACTCCCTACAACTGTACAACAGCAGATAATACTCCCTACAACTGTTCAACAACAGATAATACTCCCTACAACTGTACAACAACAGATAATACTCCCTACAACTGTACAACAACTCACCTTATGTCACAGATAATACTCCCTACAACTGTACAACAACTCACCTTATGTCACAGATAATACTCCCTACAACTGTACAACAACTCACCTTATGTCACAGATAATACTCCCTACAACTGTACAACAACTCACCTTATGTCACAGATAATACTCCCTACAACTGTACAACAACAGATAATACTCCCTACAACTGTACAACAACAGATAATACTCCCTACAACTGTACAACAACAGATAATACTCCCTACAACTGTACAACAACAGATAATACTCCCTACAACTGTACAACAACAGATAATACTCCCTACAACTGTACAACAACAGATAATACTCCCTACAACTGTACAACAGCAGATAATACTCCCTACAACTGTACAACAGCAGATAATACTCCCTACAACTGTACAACAGCAGATAATACTCCCTACAACTGTACAACAGCAGATAATACTCCCTACAACTGTACAACAACAGATAATACTCCCTACAACTGTACAACAGCACATCCTTATGTCACAGAAAACCCTCATTTTGTTTCTCTGTTTCTCCTTACGACGTCTTGTTTCTGTTTCTATATTATATTTTTACTTGTACATTTAAATAATTACGCCTTATATGTTTGCTACTTATTTTGAATTTATTATTACCATTGATGTTTTTATTTTTCCTCTTTGTTTTTTATAATATCTTGTGGTATGTGAGCTGCTGTGTCCAAACCATTTCCCCATTTGTGGATCAGTACATTTTATCTACTTCAAAGTCTAAATCAAAACAGACTGGCTCCGCCCTCCTCTCGTCCGGTGACTCGTCCGGTGACTCGTCCGGTGACTCGGCAGGCTGCTCCGGAGCGTTCCGAGGCGGAGTTGGCTCGCCGTATTTGAGTTTTTCTTATGTAAATCAGGAGCAAATTGGGTGATCTCCTGCCCCCCGTCTCATGTGGGTTAGACGCACTGTGGGAACTTGGGAGCTCCAAACTCCCAGCAGCAGCAGCGAGGCCAGAGGATTCTGAACCAGACAGGAAATAAAAATGATGAAACTTATGTTGATTTTTACTTTTAAACAAACATTTTTCATCCTACTTAACTTTTAACGGTGCACTATGTAACTTTTGTGGTGAGGTTGTGTCCATGGAAATATCTAATTATTAAATTCGTTCGGCTATTTTATATTTTATTTTTTTGTTGTTGTACATTTAGAATACTTTTTTGGGGGTAATTCTGCTTATGTTCTGGTTTTGTTTTAGTTTAGACGCCTATGTTTACTCCAGATGCAGACTGGCAGCCCCAGGGCAGCTGTGGCTAGAGCATCGTCCAGAACTTTCAGCATCTAAAAAGCACTTTTAAGACTATTACAGTCCAGATATAACAGTGTTTAGCCAACGTTTTGTAAGCAACATTTCACAATATATATATTTTTACCCTTTATCCAGATCAATTAAAAATATAAATCCATGAAAGAAGAGATAATGTAGATATTGATTGTGTTGCTTGGCGTTAGTGTTCGGAGTACGTCTTTACTTGCAGCACAAATATAAACCTCTGTCCACGAAGCGAACTTGAAGATGCCCCACTTTCATGATTTTTCTATGTCACTTGTGCGTTTTCTTGAGTTTCAGTGCAGGGGCAGTGGAGCGCGCTTTGTCCCGGAGCAACTTTCCCACAGACGGATGCCATAAATAAAAACACGCAGTGAAAGAGGAAGTGGAGTGACTCGGGGTTAGCAACTAGTCATGCGATTACGGATTTAGTCAAACAAATGATCGAAACATTGGCGTACAAATGTTAGCTATAAATAAGATCTTTTTATTTATTCTCTTTGTGCATTGTCGGACATTAAGAAACAGTTTCCTTTCCTTTTTTTTACACAATCACGGTCATAAATAGAACAAGAGGCATTTTAAACTGTGGAAGAAGCACTTAATTTTGTTATTTAAATAAAAGTACAGATACCAGAGCAAAAAAATAGTCAAGCACAAGTGAAATGATTACATGAACAAATCTATTTAATTAAAAGTATTAATGTACCCGTTTAAAAATGTACATAAGGAATAAAAATAAAAGTATTTTGTGGGGATTTTGAGATCTAACAAAACTTCACATCTGATTTCGATACAGATTTTTGCGGAATTTTGTTCAACACAAACAACTGAATCATCCTTTTTATTCCAGCTGTTTATTTGTATATTTCTTGTACATTTTTTTGTTTTGCTCAAATTATGAATGTGTTAAAAATTAAAAGTTAAATCCTCAGCCTTTTCAGCAGGTCCCAAACAGTAATAAAAATACCTTTTCAGTCCAGTTATAAAAATGTGGTGGAGTCGAAAGTACAGATACCTGCTCTTAAACGTAGTGAAGTCAAAGTAAAAAGTACACACTTAAAAATCTCCTTAAGTAAAGTACAAATACCTAAGATTTACACTTAAGTACAGAACTTGCCATAAGATAATTTCCATAAACCCACATGTCCCACATTCACGTTTACCGCCACACTCATTCATACTGGACACCAAGTACTTATTGGAGGCAAGGTGGATGAAGTGTCTTGCTTAAGGACACAATAACAGTATGCAGTAGAGCCACTCTGGCACCAACGGTATCCCATTTTATTTCTAACCAGGCCCAACCCTGTTTAGAACCTCTGAGATCAGACGAGACTGGGCAAAACTCAAAAGCTACGTTCAGACTGCCGCCTGAAGTGACCCAAATCTGATTTTTTTTGCCTCTATGCGACCTGTATCTGATCTTCTAATGACAGTCTGAGCGACACAGATCCGATTTTTTCAAATGCGACCCAGGCCACTTGGATATGTGCTCCTAAAACCGATACATATCCGATCTTTTGGACATGCGACTTCAGTCTGAACGGCCAGGTCGCGTTCGTCCGACCTGCACGTCATCAACAAGCGAGAGTGGCACAAGTCGGCGCTCACAAATGTACACAAACCTTCTTCTCGTCATATGAAAATTGTGTATGAACTCCGTGTCAGTGAAGCGGCGAAGCACACAGCAATCCCACCACTCAAAACGCCAAGGCCAAAAACCTTCTCCTTCTCAATCTCGTCCTTAAAACAAATAAGTTGAACATGTTCTGGCTCTGGTACGACAGCAACTTTAGGCGCTCCATGCTAGTGTCCATGTTTAGGCGACTTCCGTAAACACTGAGCACGCTCGCTGTGACCTCGTCGTGTCCTCCGGGGTTCATGCGGGACACTTTTGTGGAGTTTAAAGTTCACACTGGAGATCACATACAAGTTGTATTTAATTGGAAATGTGAACAACGTCGCAAAAAAATTGGATTTCACAAAACAATCTGAATTGAGCTTTAAGCCCTGCAGTCTGAACGTCGCCAAAGTGGAATTTTTTGAATGATTTTCAACGGTTTTACTTTTAGTTTTGATTAAAGAATTTGTTTTAGCATTCAAATGTTCAAATCAATTAAAAATATAAATCCACGAAACTAACTTCTGCAAAAGATAATGAAGTCGTGGAAATCTAACGTTGTTTAACTAACATTTTGCTAGTGACACGTGGCCATAGATTGTTATTATTTAACAGTCTCATATTACACAAAATTGGCTCTTTTTAGCTTTAAGCCATGTTATAATGCTCTTACCTCATCAAAAACATACCTGGAGTTGTGTTTTGTTTCATTCACACAGGTTTGAGTAATCTCCATTATTAGTCTGTCTACATCTCCAAAGCTCAAGAGTGCTCTGCTCCAACTTGTGATGTCATCTAGTGGTAGTTTTCATGCTAACAGTTACCTTTTACCTGGTAGAGATTGGCAATTCCAGGACTAAAATCATCCAAATGATTCTCGTGAAGGTTTTTGGAGTTTAAAAAACATGGAACGCTTTCTCTATTACCACATGACATCATGAATTGGAACAGAAATGAAAGAAAAACTCAGCCTAAATGTGGGATTTCTGAGTTAAACATGTGTGAATGAAACAAAACACAGCTCCAGGTTTGTTTATGATGAGGAAACATTATAAGATGGATGAGAAAATAGCAGAATATAGGCACTTTAAAGGGCCTATAGTCTGAATGGCCCATTAGTCCAACATGGTGTTTTGTCTCTTGCTAATTACCCGTCTAGAGTGCATGTCTGGAAGTTGTCTGGTCCAAGTTTGCGTTTCTCTTTCCCACGTATTTTGGCTAGTCCCATCTGTCTGGGACCCCCCCGGGACCCCCCTTCTTTTTACGGGACCTCCCATTCAAGCCTTTTGTACGTGGGGGGAGGTCATTGGGGGTCGCTCAGCTGTTCCCGTCCATGGGAATTTACCTAAAAGTCGACCACAACTCTTGACTAGCTTCAGAATAGAGTGTGCCCAGACAAGGACACACCGAGCACAACCGAGCGATATGTAGACTTAATCATAGCTTTAGTCATTTTTAAAAGTTTTTTTGTTTCGTTTTTTTCGTTTTTACCAAGTGCCTGGAGATTTAAAGTGCCTATAACAAGTTTGATGTGTGGATTTAAAAGGAACAGCTTTAGAGAAACGGGATATTTTTTTCATCAGAAGCTTAAAGACAATGCAGCCTCCATCAGGAAGCCATAACCATGAAGACTGTGTGCCAACGCAACTCTGCGGTGAGTCCAAATACGGCAAAAAAGTCAGTCAAAAAGGCTTTGCTTGATATAAAAAGTGTATTGTGTATCGGTGACTTGGTTATCAACAAGTTTTAAGCAGTTAATTTTCAGTAACAAGTGGTTCAGGTACATTTTTATGCAATATTTAGGAATTTTTAATTATATTTTCGTGTATACAATATTTTGCTCAGATTTCCGTTCATTTTTGGTGGCGCTAAGTTCCTTTTTCAGATTTCTGATACTTCTTTTCAAGTCGTAATCTGTGTTATTGTCTCTGTATAGTTTTTGTTTTTTAGTTACAGGACGGGGAAATCATATGATGAGGCAATAATCAGAATTTTTAACATTTGTCTGTAGACAGTTTACGAAAGTGTTAGTTAGTTAGTTCTCAGGAGCATTTGAGGAAGTGTGCAGTATGCAAAACCTAGATGTGTTTTGCGTTGAGTTTTCTTGGGAAAAACTGTTATTGCAGAACATATTTCTACTCTATAAAACTGTTATTATGACTGTTACTTAAAGTCTAGTGTAATGTTTGAAAAAGGAAGCCTCACATACATAAAAAAAAGCTGAGGAGAATTTGATTTGTTAGGTGACTGTAAACGATGTATTTTTAATATTATTATGAACTAACAGGGGCGTCGAACTGAGGGGGGGGTAAAGGGTACTGTACCCAGGGCCCAGAGCAGTGAGGGGGCCCTTCACAAAATCTGCAATATGCATTTTTTTTAGAGAGATTTATGTGATAGGGTTTGTACTCAGGGCCCAGAATTCTGTACTACATCCCTGTAAACTATTGAGCTCTTAGGACAGGAGTTCCTCATCTGTTTACATGAAGTTCAGCTGAAATACAGTGATTTGTTTGTGACCTTTAACTTCACAATAGCAGTGACTCTATTGGACTTACACTGAAACACCAAAAATAGATCAGTTAACTGGAATTCATTTAGTTTTGACTAGTTAAAACTATGTTAAACATCACCTGCTGATAAGGTCCATGTACGTAGTGCCACTGGTGAATATACATGTTTTTAGTGAATTTTACCATATTGTCAAAAACTAAAAAAATTATGTCAAAATATAAATGAAATATCTGGATATACGTCAAATATACTGTAAAAAACAACATAATAATTAAAGGTAAACTTGGAGAATATTTTTTATTTTGATTGATTAGATTAGAATTGTGCAGTTGTGCTTTGAAATTTAGCTTTACCAGTAAAATATACCTAAATCCTGTCAATACAATTCTCATAATTTAATTCATTTATAGCACAATTTGTACACAAAGTAATTCAAAGTGCTGTACAGAATAAGAAAGGCATTAAAATCACAATACAAACAAATCAAAACATACATAATCATCATATACAGTAATTAATTAATTCATTTATGTATTTATTTTGGGCGAGCAAGTACGATTTTTTATATAAATGTATTAAGTAAATACATAAATGCTAGCAAAACTATATATTTTAAATTCAAGTTAGTCAAGTATTTGCATTTGCAAACACAGACCCTGTATTTGACCACAGCAGCCCTGGCCTTCATATTCATATCGTATTTCATATCACATTTGCATTGAGTCCCTATAAACAAATTAAAAAATGAACTGGGAGAATATTTGATTTTCATTTGATTAGCATTTAATTGTGAAGTTGCACTTTTGAAACTTTGCCTAAACAGTAAAATATAGCTCAATCATGTCAATAAAATGCTCATATTTTCATTCATTTATATCTAGAAATCATTTTTTTGCACTGTGATCAAAGCACAATAAGTAAATTCATACAGATATGCTGGCAAAACTATATCTTTTTTAAAAAATGTCTGTGAAAGTCTGTGAAATAGCTGTCATTTGCACAGAACAGACATGGTCTAGTATTGTAGACGACAGCAGAGCTGTGTTCATACATATTGATATGGTATTTTGCATTGAGTCCGTGTTTAATGAAAGGGGCAGTCAGCTGATGTCTACAACGCCACTTTCACTTCACTATGTCTGGCTCACTGTCTGTGCAAATGTGTCTGAGGAGGACGACGAGCGGTAGGAGGAAGGGCTAGACGTCTGACTCTGCTGCGACCTCTGACCTCCAAAGCCCACCCCCCTCCCCCGTCTCACCCCTCCCGGCCCCTGGGGACCGCCTGGGAAACCCTGTGGAAATGTGTGTCTGAATGACGGCTCTAAACAAAGGAGTGTCTGTCTGTCATAATGAGGACACTGTCTGAGGACAGGACATTTTATTTTTTTATTATTATTTTGGCATTTTCACAACAGACAATGTTAGCAAAATGTTTTCTAGCTACAAAATTGTCACAACAAAAATTGGTTCGCTAAAGGGGTTTATCAATTCAGTGTCTGGTGTTACATTTTGGAAACCTTTATATTTTCTTTGGAGTTTACAGTATTTTGGGTTTTTAGAATATTCTTGGTTTCGGTTTGAGTCCGTTTCAGAATGCTTTAGTTCTTGACCTATTGTGCTATGATGGCATGTTTGAAATTGCTGCAAAAACCTTGATATGCAAAGATATGAAGATGTAGGCGAGTTTCGATATGGGGTTTAGGGCTTTGTATTGCTTTCAAAAAGCGCTTTGAGTATAGTTTTATTGAACATTTAACAAGGTAGACTTTTAATCTGTGTCATTCCAATTTCTTCATCCAAAGTCCAAGCTCTGTTAAGATATGCAGGGTTATTTTTTCCCCAGTGATGTAATTAAAGATGTATTCAAACTCACCTATAGCCCTTTTTGCATTAAAAAGTGCAAATATATCGGTCTCTAGCTCTCTACTGCAAACTGTGTTGTGTTCTTAGGCAAGACACCCACATTACCTTGTGTAAATATGCGTCTGTGAATGTTGGTTATGGCACAGATTGGCTGCCTTGCTTCCGTCTATCTGTCCTAGGGCAGCTATGGCTAGAGTAGTAGCTGCGTCCCATTACTCTGTCTTACCCCTTCCCCTTTATCTACGTCTTTGTCTTGCCCCTCGATACCGAGCTGAGAGGGCTCGGGGTACGAATGTTCCCCTAAGAAATGGGACGCCACTCGATTACCGTTTGGGTCATCGTCCCTCGCCTCTACCTGAGCTGCTACGTCTACAGAGGCGACAACAACTGACGCAAACAAACGGAAACAAATGTCGAGGATTATCGGGTACCTCAGCTCCACAAAAAACTAGCTTGTTTATGCATGAAAGTTTGATGAAAACGATAACGTCGGCTAAACAGACGTCACTACAATTAAAACCGCAACATCAGTTCAGTAAAAGTAACGTAGAACATCAGCGTCATAATTGTAAACCTGCTAAACTGTTAATCGATAATTACAACTGCTGAAAATACATTTATGAGACTCCTCGGCTGGTCCATGTGACGCTGCCATCCAGATCCCAAAACCTGCCTGAGCTTGTAGTCGTACCCCTTCATTCCAAGTCTGGTCGAGAGCTTACTTCGTTTCAAGGGGTATGTAGCCCGAGGTCGTGGCCCGAGCTCTTGATCAGAATTAGAATCGGGACACCCCTTGCCCTCACATGAACGCGCAAAACCAAGGGGTAGGGGTAAGACGAAGGGGTAAGACAGAGAAATGGGCCGCAGCCTAAAACTGTGGCATTAAATACTGCTGACTGTAAAGTGTCTTCGAGTGTCCCAAAAGACGCTCTATAAACAAAATGCAAAAACATACTTAGACAGCTCTACTCTTGAGTTCTCTGGTCGAACACAGATGACTGACACAACTCCATTCACCGTAGTTAAAGCTGCTACTCCCTGGTTCTTATCGCTGTTCTGTACATGGTGAACATTGTCTAAAGCTCTTGTGTTTGTGTGTGTCTCCTTTAGCCCAGCTGGAGTTTGTGCAGATCCTGGTCATCGTCGTGGTGATGATGGTGATGGTAGTGGTCATCACGTGTTTGCTGAACCACTACAGACTGTCGGCCCGCTCCCTCATCCACAGACACAGCACGGAGCGAAGGAGGCACCAACCCCTCGCCAACGTAAGCCATACAAACCTACATATAGACCTGCATTCTCCGAAAAAACACAGTGGATAGAGATGGAGGCAAGATCTCACTGCGCATATGGAAATGAATCTTGTGATATTTTCCCCATGTTTATATTTAGCTTGGACAAAAACAAACAAATTTAACGTTGCTGTGTTTACACCTCTTGAGAAGCTGTAGTTCTGCAGTGACAGCAAAAAGCAAACAGTTCAAAATAAAAGAGTAATAATAAATAAATTCTGAGGTTGAACTTCCAAACTGAACAAATGAATAAAAATGATCTCAAAGTTATGGAAGCCGACACAGGCCATGTTCGTAATGATTATTTTCCACCTTAATAACGAGAAAATGAACTCGAGATCTCAAGAAAACGACACAATTAATTCATGATCTCGAGAAAACAAAACTGTTATTCCGAGATCTCGAGAAAACGCTGTATCTCCGTCGGTAAAGCCGAAGCCGGGCCAGTCTTCTGCGGAGGTACCGCGGACTAATCTTGAAATTATCCCGAAATAAAAGATGTAATGCAATCTCCCCCTGTGTCAACCCCTGATCAAAATATTGCCTTATCAATTGATCGATTATTATTCCAGACATTCAAATGACTAAAAACGCGTCTATTCAGAATGAGAAATAGCCGAAGTCAGACATTTCAGTTGATTTCTCGAGATCACGGAATAATTGTTTTGTTTTCTCGAAATCACCAATTAATTGTGTTGTTTTCTCGAGATCTCGGAATAATTATCTCGTTGTCTCGGGATAACAAGGTAATAAAAATACTGCTTATGAATATGGCCTCTGTCGACTTCCGTACAAAGTCTTGTTCTCGTCTCGTCTTGTTCTCATAGTCTCATCCTCTGGGAAAACCATGTAGATAATTATCGTAGCAAATCACAAAAAAACGGTATATCCTGTCTTTTATTAAACCTGCTATGCTGTCGTTTAGACCTTTACAGTGCATGGGATTCTGTATTTGTGTAGGCGTCTGTGCTCCTGAACATGAACAGAATCCAGCAATTAAAATAGAAGTATTGTAAGTCTTATAAGTCTTATAAGTCGTGTTTATCAGAAAATAGCTAATATTTTTTCCCAAATGATTCAGTCCCCACTCTGTGACTGAACAATTTGAAAAACATGTAACTGGAAACTTTGTGAAAAGCGTTGCGGTTGCTAATAGATTTGAGTGCACGCTTTAATAACATAATTTTGTTTAAATGCGTGTCTAGAAGAATTAACAAAAACATTGAAATATGAACTGGCTAGAAACATATTTCAGAACATGTTTGTACAGATCTAAACTACAGGGTTAGCAGTTTTTACGAAGATAATACTACTACACTTTATTTATATAACGCTTTTCTAAACACTCAAAGACGCTGTATGAAGAACACAGTTAAAAAGAGCACATATAACATATTTAAACAAAAAAAGGTCAAGGTAATAAAATATGGGTATGATTTAAAAGCAGGTTAGACATTAAAGCGGTTGGTTGGTGGGTTTGGAGCAGTTTCTTGAAGGTGGAGAGTTCAGTCCAGTCACAGATTTTGTTTTTTGTGGAACAAATTGTGGTACTTCAAAAACTGTAGCCTTTGCGATTTGCTAATTTCAACCACTGAAATTGCAATTTTGATTTAATTGTGATTAATCTTGCATCCACAGTCCCTCTCTGAATTGATTACTTTTCTTTCACATTGGAAAATTGGACCGTAGCAATTTTTGGCTTAAGAACAAAGTCTTGGAGACACTTAAACCAAGTGTTCTAAGCGCAATGCCAAACCTTAAATAATTATCATAATGTTATGTTCTCGTTGGAAAGAGATCTAACAAGCTGCGGTTACAAAAGTATTAAAGGGCCCATTTTACGCTATTTTCCGATCTGTTATAATGTTGTTTCCACATCAAAAACATACCTGGAGCTGTGTTTTGTTTCATTCACACGTAAAACACACAAAAAACTCTGCATATTTAGGCTGAGTTCATTTGATGTGTAGACAGACTAATAATACAGAATTACTCAAATTACCAATGAAACAAAACACAACTCCAGGTATGTTTTTGATGAGAAAACAGCATTATAACACGGTTTAAAGCTCACAAGAGTCTAGTTTGCACAGTATAGGACCTTTAAAATATCCGAAACATTGACTCACACATTTTTCTATACTGACTTTAACAACAGCAGACAATGACCCCCAAAGAACCTGACATTTTGCAGTCAACAATTCCAAATTACTAGATTTTACAGACACTTTCACAAGTCTGGCTATGTAAAAGAAATTTCTAGGTAATTTCAGCCTAAAACCATTAGTGGTATAAGTGCAGTTGGCTCCAGACCCGTCCAACTGGTTTTTTAACTTCATATGCAAATCCAGTGGCCTACTTCCAGCTTCATTAGTACTGCATGAATGGTTCAAAAGATCACCTAGATGTCTCGTTTGCACACCTGATCCGAAGATAACATCTGGCTGGAGGTGGGTGGGGTCGACCCAAATAGGGCACAGGTTCAAAAGGGAAATGATTTGGACACAGCAGCTCACAATAAGGCAGAATCATGTAAATACATGAAAAGATAGAAATATAGTAAAACAAGTATATCTCAGTCCGCAAGGAGAAACAATGCAAAGATAAGAGATAAGATCAGACTTTATTGATCTCACACAGGAGAAATTTACTTGCCACAGTAGCTCCAGGCAGAGACAGTTTGAACAAGAAAGAAAGTGCATGCAGGCGAGAATAAAATAAAATAAAATAAGTAATAATAATAAAAAACAGTAACTAGGAGAGTATGGAAAAAATACGACACATTTGGACTATATAGTAGAGTTATACAGTCTGGTGGCGGTGGGGATGAAGGATCTGCGGTAGAGCTCCTTTCAAAGATGAAATATTTTTAGTTTTTTTCATTCAGTTCCAACGGTTACTCCAGATAATGTAAATGATTCCACTGAGTGAGTGAATCCATGTGATCTTTTACAGGAGGCCGGTCTGTGGTCCTCAGAGGGGACTAATGTGCCCATCAATGAGGTAAGTTCAACATTTCAAAGTTCAAAGTCAGTTTTATCATATGTTCAGGTCGCACACACGGGATTTGAAATTGCAGCGCCCCCTATAGGCCCACAGTGAACATAAAACATGTGATAAATAAGACAATAAACACCAGGACTAAAACATCGCCCCTAGCAGAAGTACAAGACAAACAAAATGACTCAAATGTGACATACCTGTAGCCAAAGTACAAAACAATAAACCCAATGACTAAAGCGTCCCGTATACTCGCAGACAAAGCAACACGGTGTAACTTTCTGGAAGTGCCTCACCTCACTCAATGAGTTCATGGAATTAGACAGTTAAAACCTTCGGAAACCATGCTCCATGTAGACACATTTGTTTTATGGCATACTGTGGAATATTATGGCCAAAAGAACAATATTTCCATGGAGACAGACAGGTGCAGGCCAAGGAACAATCAGGTTTTTCATTGCAATAAAACATGCTTTTGTTTTAGACTTTGGCCAAAAACTTACTTCGATGGGGCATTAAAAGCAAAATTTTAATGTTTTTCTTTTTTTTTCCTAAAATGTGTTTTGTAAGCAAAATAAAAACTATTGCGTCGCCCACAACACGCCCACACAAAAATATATGTATACAAAAATATTCAACAATATTACAAATATAAAAAAACAGAACTTGTTTTATCATAGTCGTACACTAATAAATACATATTCATTTTAGGCTTGTCAAAAGTGTAGTCTGGTATTGTATCGAAACTAGATTTGAGCAGGTATTGATACTAAAAAAGTCCCATTCACAGGACAGAAATGAACCTTTTCTGAATATCTTTCCAATGATCTTGAGCTGCATCAGATCAAGTATAAGACTTAGACTTAGACAAACTTTATTGATCCACAAGGGAAATTGTTTTGGGTACAGTCGCTCACTCATCAAATATAATATACAATATAAAACAGAGGGTAAAAGAACAAAAAGAAAAAGAAAAAGAGCACATAGACGAGTATCAGTGGTGATTTCCCGTTGAGTACAAAGGGAGCTAAGCCTCTTTGTGATCTTATACTTGTAAAGACTGAAAATAAAGAAAGTAGACTTTTAAAACAGCTAAATGTCAACATTTATGACAGTTGGAATCATTTTAAAAGATGAGTTCATGACAGGTCTTCAACAGTCACATCTCTATGTCCCAGCCACAGGTGTACAGCGCCCGGCCCCCGGACAGGCTGCAGCCCTCCTCGGGGCCCACGCGTTTCCAGTCTCCGTACGGGGCGAGCAGGTTCCAGCCCACCTACCCCTACCTACCCCGGGGTGTCATCGAACTGCCCCCCACCATCGCGCTGTCGGACGGGGAGGAGCCTCCGCCGTACGCTGGGCCCTGTACGCTGCAGCTGAGGGATCCTGAGCAGCAGAGGGAGCTCAACAGGGAGTCGGTGAGAGCGCCCCCTAACCGCACGGTGTTCGACTCGCAACTGGTGACGCACGGCAACTGCACGCACAACAGGTAATTCTAATAATAAAACGGTTTTATATTGTGCTTTTCACCGTAACATAAAGACACTTCACAATAATGAAGTCAAACAAAGAGGTATGATAAGGAGTGTGACAATAACGATTTTTTAGGTTTGATATATTTAGGATTTACTGTACATGTGTAGTATGATACTTTTAAACAACATACATTCTAAACACTATATAATAAATTGAAGAGTTGTACCCTGAAATACCTGCTCTCTACAGCATTAAGACTAACGCTGCGTCCCATTCCTCTGTCTTACCCCTTCGTCTTACCCCTACCCCTTGGTTTTTTGTGCGTTCATGTGAGGACAAGGGGTGTCCCGATTCGAATTTTGATCAAGGGCTCGGGCCACGACCTCGGGCTACATACCCCTTTAAACGAAGTAAACTCTCGACCAGACTTGAAACGAAGGGGTACGACTACAAGCTCAGGCAGGTTTTGGGATCAGGATGGCAGCGTCACATGGACCAGCCGAGGAGTCTCATAAATGTATTTTCAGCATTTGTAATTATCGATTAACAGTTTAGCAGGTTTACAATTATGACGCTGCCATCCTGATCCCAAAACCTGCCTGAGCTCGTAGGCGTACTCCTTCGTTCCAAGTCTGGTCGAGCGCTTACTTCGTTGCGGTTTTAATTGTAGCAATGCCCGTTTCGCCGACGTTACCGTTTTCATCGAACTTTCATGTATAAACAGCTAGTTTTTTTGTGGCGCTGAGGTACCCGATAATCCTTGACATTTGTTTCAGTTTGTTTGCGTCAGTTGTTGTCGCCTCTGTAGACGTAGCAGCTCAGGTAGAGGCGAGGGACGATGACGCAAACGGTAATCGAGCGGTGTCCCATTTCTTAGGGGAACATTCGTACCCCGAACCCTCTCAGCTCGGTATCGAGGGGCAAGACAAAGACGTAGATAAAGGGGAAAGGGTAAGACAGAGAAATGGGACGCAGCCTAAATATGGAGAGATGAAAAAGTGACTTATTAAAGGACAATCTATGGGGAAAACTGGCTCTTGCTCCCCATCTGAGAGACTTTAGTCGTGCTGGGGGAGGTACCGCATGTATGTCTGTGGAGAAATGTTCAGCAGTTACATAATTGAATGTATTGCATTGTTAAAAAGCACAAGCTGTAATAACTTAACTTAATAGAACACTTGGGTAATGAGTTTGTATTTATAAAGAGGAATATCGGTTGTTTCTTCAGCACCTGCAGTGAGAAGTCAGTAATGATTGTGTAATGCGCACGCTGGTTTAGTGCTGGGAAACGGCATAATAAAGTCTGACACCATTTTGAACTCTTGGCTCGAGGATGCAGTCGTGTGAATATTGTAAACAAGTTCTTTAGACTCACAGTTGATAAGTATTGCAGTCTTATGATATTATTGGACAGACTTCTTACGAGCTTCATTCAAGTATTTACTGACAGCTCAACGTCAAAACAGGAATTATAATTACGCCGAGTCTCATTTTGTTGGTCAATTAGTATTTCCATAACTGCACTTAGCTCCCACACCTGCCTCACAAAGCTTGTTTATTTTGTCCACCTGTGAAAATGTGGATCAGACAAAGAACGACAAGGGATGGTGCATTATTGGTCCTTCTGGTAACAGAAATCAGGTGCTTCTCGAGTACAATTCAATAACATTAAAGTTGCACTTTGTAACTTTTCTGCTAGAGGGCCCGCTAATTGCTTGTCTCCATGGATATGTCATTACTTTGCCTGCAGTGTTCCAAAGTGTGGCCTTAAACTTATCAATCTCCATGGAGAAAAGCGGGAAATGCCACCAGGCTAAGTTACAGGTGAGATCTGTGAAGAGGCGACCCCACTCGCAGCAAGAACACTGCAACAAATTTAAGATACAAACACTTAAATCTATCAGAAAATGACTTAAAAGTAGTGAAATCATCTGTCCATGCAGCAAGACCATTTTACTTAACAAGTTATCTTAAAATAAACTACATCTACACTAGAATTAAGCCGTTTCTGAACTAGTAAGTAGATAATAAATCTGAAAACAAGATTAATAACCTGATAGGAGTTTTAAAATCTTGGCCAGATCAGAGAATTTGCAGTGAATTAATGTTTTTACGGGTGTTTATGAGCAATAAAAACAGGTTATAAGCCATATCTGTGGAGAAGTGACACACATGCAGGATAGATTAATGTCATACTGTGGAACATTCCAGTTTAGGTAAAAGAAATGTTACAAAGTGCACCTTTGTGTCAGATTAATCAATGTCACATCACTCAAGGTGACCAAAGTGCTTTCCAATAAAACCAGTAAAATATAAAAACATGAAAAAACAAAACAAAAACAAAAACACTAATTCTTACCTTTATATTTTTTTGTGCTACAGTTTGCAGTTACCGCCCCCTAGTGTCCACTCCGGCATGAGCGTGATGGAAGCACAGGAGTCCCGCCAGCACAAGCACTCCACCAGAGTCGACGGAGCCCCTCCCACGTACAGCGAGGTCATTATCGGACACTTCTATCCCCCGCCGAATCTACCGGCCGATCACAATCGAACTGCTGACCCCCCCAGCCCCAGAACTGCCCCCTCGCCCCCACACTCCCTCATACACGGCCTGCTCCGGGGCTCCACAGACCAACGCAACAGCAGGAACAGCAAGGAGAAGCCCCACAAACCACAAAATGTCTGAAAGGAAAAGGAAAAGGAAGGAAGCGAGGGAAATCGAGCATGCCGATTGGCCGATTCCATGGGAAAAAAGCACTTACGTCGAACCTTGGATGGTAAACGTGGCAAAATAGCTCCCCCTTCTTTGCCGCCACCTTCTTCTTTATAAATATTTACCTGTTTTCACTCCTATCATAGCGAAACGTTGCAATCTGTCCACTGTCCGGCTATTTCCTTAATGATAATCTCAATTTTGCTGCTTTTGAACGCATTTTGAGTTGCAGTCCACGGCGGCGGCTCCTAGCTGACTTTAGCACGTTAGCGCTTCCAGTTTAGACGTAGCTAGCAAAGTTGTAAAAATAGCAAACTAGATGTAGCAAAAGTGCTGAATGTCTTCAGAATGGAGGTTCTTCTCATAGTCTGGGTAAATAATGGACCAATGAGACAAATGGGGTATTTAGCGTGTTAAAATCAAACTGTACTTTTTGTAAACGTAAAATTCCCAAGTGTTTTTTACATCTAAACTATGGATATTTCCGCTACTAATATGTGTAGCCATTGATCTCATTTAAAGGGTCTATATTATGCTATTTTCTGATCTGTTATAATGTTTTCTCATCAAAAACATACGGAAGTCGACAGAGGCCATATTCATAAGCAATATTTTTTCTTCCTTGTTATCCCGAGATAAAGAGGTAATTATTCCGTGATCTCGAGAAAACAACTGAAACGTCTACACCACGTTGTGACAGTCTGACTTTAGGGCTATTTCTCATTCTCAAAAGACACGTTTTTGGTCATTAAAATGTCTGGAATAATAATCGATCAGCTGATAAGGCAATATTTTGATCAGGGGTTGACACAGGGGGAGATTGCATTACGTCTTTTATTTCGGGATAATTTCAAGATTAGTCCGCGGCACCTCCACAGAAGACTGGCCCGGCTTCGTCTTTACCGACGGAGATACAGAGATCCAGCTGTTACACAATTCATTCGTGATCTCGAGAAAACAAAACTCTTTGTTTTCTCGAGCTCTCGAAATAACAGTTTTGTTTTCTCGAGATCACAAATTAATTGTGTCGTTTTCTCGAGATCTCCAGTTAATTTTCTCGTTATTAAGGTGGAAAATAATCATTACGAACATGGCCTGTGTCGGCTTCCGTTGTGTTTTGTTTCATTCACACGTTTAACACACAAACCCAAAGTTCTTCTCTCAAATTCTCTCTCTTTTTAAACTCCGTACACTAAAATAATTTGGATGATTTCAGCCCTGGAATGTCCTATCTCTACTGAAAAAAGCTAAAAGGTAGCAGTTAGCTTGGACGCTACAGAGTTACTCAAACGCGTGTGAACGAAACAAAACACAACTCCATGTTTTCACGTCAATTTTGTGTAACGTAGGATTACAGCGATTTAGTTCATAATAATGCCTTTGTAGGAACTATTGAGTAGCATCACCAGTTAGCATGTGGCTACAGCTAACTGCGAAAACATGGCTCTTACTGATGACATCACTGTCCTTTGGTCCAGTATTTTCACTCAGCCTGTGCCCACGCCTTATTCCGACCCACCGGAGCCGCCGCTGTATAAATTCCCGAGGAAGGTTTGCACAAAACTGTTCACCACAGGGGGATAAAAGCGAGATTACGTAAAGTAGGCATATTTTTCTAAACTTTGCTTTTCTATGTCGTAGTTTTAGAAAAGAAAATCTTGTAAGCCATTAGCGTTTACGAGCTCCATACATGACCGACCTGTTCTGAAACATGTATGCCAGCCGAGAGAAAGCACGATTAAGACTTATTTATAAAAATGCTGAAAATGTTGCACTATTTTTCGCACAGATTTGACGCGAGACAGACTTATTTCGGAGGAGTTTTACGTTCTTGCCTTGTCCACGAGCCAGCAACAGTGCACGGCGTTTCGAAAGTTGGACTCTACGACGTTATTTTTCTAGCCATTGGAAACGAATCCGCTGGTTTATGCAAATGTAAATGAGTCCCGAGCATGTTTTCGTTTCCCGACTTTGACCTGAGCGCCTAATCAAAAAAATCTCCAAAAATCTCTTAACCATGTTTTCATTTTCTAGACTTGAATTAGCCAATCCCAAAGCAGGCTCACTACCTCGACCACGCAGTGAAGCACACCTTATGAGTTAATCATCGTTTTTTTATTTTTTATTTTCCACATCGAACGAATGTCTCAACCAATCAAGACGATGTGTTAAGTTGTAGCATTTTAGATTGCTGTAGTTAGTTAAGCTAGCTAGTGTTGTATTTGTTTTGTTCGTGGGCATCATGAAAGTGTGACAGAGAATTGGAGTCGGAGTATGAAAAGCCATTTGGTTCTCAGGATCGAAATGTGACGCGATCGTGGCTGCGCACTGTTGCTACGGCGATTCACAGCTGTCCAAAATTCACCCGGTTTCGCGGCGTTTCTGAGCACTTTACCGCGGCGGGAAAGAGAACGCAATCTCGATATCAGCCATCGCCAGAAAAAAAACAAAAAAAAACTAACAACAACAAAATACTGTGAAATGGTGGAATTGAAAAGTTTTAGGGCTTGATTTTAGAAGGATGCAAATAAATATGCTACGAAATTGTACAGATTCACATTTTATCAGAGAGAAATATTGTACCATTTTAAAGTGATTGTAGCCACATTTGTTGGCTGTGGGTGTTGGAAGTGTCCGGCCCAATGACACAATGCCAGTGCACTGCAAATTCTCTGATCTGGCCAAGATTTTAAAACTCCTATCAGGTTATTAATCTTGTTTTCAGATTTATTATCTACTTACTAGTTCAGAAACGGCTTAATTCTAGTGTAGAGGTCGTTTATTTAAGATTAAACTGGTCAAGTAATATTATTTTGCTGCTCAGACAGATAATTTCACTACTTTTAAGCCATTTTCTGATAGATTCAGGTGTTTATATCTTACATTTTGGACATGATTTATTGCAGTGTGTGCGTTCAGGAGAGGTTCAGACCAGTTACCCTCTGGTGGCTGGGCATGCTTATTCAACTATGCCACTGTCACTTGGAAAAAATAAAACAAACATATTTACTTGAGTAATTGGATAAATGTATGTGCAAAAAAAACCAAAAAAAAACACTGAAAACAAGAATTAATATTGATTTAGAGTTGTTAAATGCCTGTTAAAGGTGCATTACGTAACTTTTTGTTTGGGGGGGTCTGTCACCTGCTGGTTTCTATGGATATAGCCTCTACTAATTTTTTTCAATTACAGGTGGTTTTATATCTAAAAAATATCTAGAAAAACAGGCATTCTGACTGTGAGCGGGGCCGCCTCTCCATAGATCTGACCTGTAACTTTGGTCTCCTTGAAGATAGAACGGACGGTTTAATGCCGTACTGTGGAACATTCCAGACAAAGCAATAACATCTACATGGAGAAAAGCGTTTGACGGACCCTCCACCAGAAAAGTTACACAATGCAGCTACAAATGTAAATATCTGGTGATGTTTGTGTAGTAAAATGATTTGTGCGTCGGCAGCGTCGGCTGAGCTGTTGAAACTGGCACACTGGAGTGTTGACAAATGACACAAGTGTTAATAGCAGCTCATTCGGCGTCATCGCTTCGAACATTTAGCCCTAAAACTTACAAATCCACTATTCTGTTCAACTTGTCAAACCCCCGCTGAGGTCAGAGCCTAATGTAATGTCCAGTCTTTATGCAACAGCGCCCTCCCCAGGAACCAGACCAAACTACAGCCAAAACTCCAGTCTGAGGAGAGTTAAGGCCAAAAAATGAAAAACTAATCGAAGAACATGGTGAATCTTTAAAACATTAACAGGTAGCTGCTAATTTTTTAACAAAATTACAAAATAAATAAAATATGTATGTATATAGAGATAAACACAGCCGACAGTAGGTCAATAACACTGTAAGAACATTATTAATATTAGTTATAGTATTTTTTGGTGAAATTTGTAGAATTTTATAGCGTTAGAGATTTTAATCCATTTGTCTTTTTTGTGCCTTATGCTTTTTAGACTATCTGTTCTATAATATCCATAGAAAAATGTAGTAAACTTGGTAAACTTGGTAAAGTCCCATTTTCTTTCTAACTTATATTTTCTATAGTTTGATGCTAAAAATAAATCATAAAAATTCAACTTTTTAGAACAAGACAAAGTGGTTTTAATCAGAAGTGTGCTGTTTGAGGTCACTTCCTCCTTACACAGTGTTTACTGTCTCTCGGCCTTATAGAATACTTTATATATACACTGTGTTTGTATAGATTTATTTTATATTTAAAACTCACGTTTTTCCCCAAAATCATCACTTTTAGAAATCCCAAAGTAGCTCATTGAGTGAATAATCAGAGTTCACTGTGACAAGGCACAATTGGTGTCAAAATGTATATTTATTATTTAGATTATATTTTACTTTAAAATGGTTTTCTGTTCGAAGGGTTTGCAGCGGGTAGAAGACGAGACTGGACAGCTCTGAATGAGGCTACAGTGTTAAGACAATAAAACTTTGGAAAAAAACAAAACAAAATGATAAGATAAAATAAAATAAATGGTGCTGGCTGATGATACAGACAAAGAATCGAAAAAGCTTAAAAAGATTTGCTGAAATATTATTGAAATTACTTGAAATATAAAAAAGTTTTAAATTGTTATTTGGACTTCTTTAACTCTATTTTAAAGAAATGAAAAATATTTTGCACCAAATTTGGTCACATAATTAGTATTTTTAGACTTACTTCCTGTGTATTTTTAAATTGACTGTAAACTTATCTCTAGACACTTCTTGTCTGTACAGTAAAATCTCTTCCCGTTCTCTAGAAACGCCCGCTTTCCCCAGTATCCAATCACATTGCTACGCCCACTCTGGTCCCGCCTCCTCCTTTCTCCCATTGGCTAGAACGTTGAGGACCCTTCGTTTGAATAAGTCTGTCTCGGTCAGCCTGTGCTTCTGTGTACAAGTGTGCCTGCCCGCTCTGGGACGACGTATACGAGTGGCTCTCTGGGCTGTCAATCATCCCAGACCACGCCCCCTTTGTGTCTCAGAGAAAGATGATTGGATGATGGCGATGATGTTTTTGTTTTCTTTTTAGAGCGTTGCAATACACCTCCATTTTGCCTTTTTGATATTAGTCTTATTTGATAGTAGTGAGTAAGTTTTTTTTTTTTTTAAAGTCGTTTCTTGTTGTAAAACTTTCTTTTAATCTTTCAAATGTTTTTTTATTTTATTTTTTATTGTTGTTTGTGAAAAGATAGAGATTAAACTACCTACCACACATTTGAGCAGCAAAAAAACGTGACGACATACTGTACATGCGCGAGGACCGGTTTGGGTTTTAAGTGAAATGTTTGCTGAAAATATATTACAACTAAATCTTTAGTTGCTAAAAATAATAATCATCATTTTGAAAGCGTTGTGCAGTGTAGGCGAAGTGTCTTGCCCATGGACACAACTGAACCGGCAACTGCAGAGTGAGTAAATGTCACGACCAACTGAGCGACTGCACTCATTTCAAACTCAGTATCTGAAGTTGTTGGATGAAAAGATTTCTTAAGATTTAAAAATAAATAAGAATTGTACTTTTAAAAGTGATTCCAGGAGGATAATATGTTTTTGCATTTTCTCTTAAAGGAAAAGTAACGTTTTTTACAATCTGAGCCTTATTTCGGTAATAAAACAAGTTGTTTTACTCACCCATAGCACTTTGGTGTCATATGGAGCATTTCCAGAGATGTTTTAGATTAGCGTTAGGCTAACGCCATTAGCGTAGCGCGACTTATAGCCATAGCTCGGGGCATTCCCTGAGCATGTAATATGCCCCGTGCGGGCTCCAAATAACACAAACTTTAGCACTTTTCAAATCATAGAAGCCCAATGTCTTAGTCTACGATTTCGTATGAATCAAAAGTGGCCTGTAATCCCAGATTTATCCATAGTTTCGAGTAGATGAGGACGCCAGTGCGCATGTGCGGACTGTGCTCTCAGCTCCCGGGACCCAAACATGAAACGCAAAGCTGTAAACTATGGATAAATCTCGGATTACAGGCCACTTTTGATTCAAACGAAATCGTAGACTAAGACATTGAGCTTCTATGATTTGAAAAGTGCTAAAATTTGTGTTATTTGGAGCCCGCACGGGGCATATTACATGCTCAGGGAATGCCCCGAGCTCTGGCTAGAAGTCGTGCTAGGCTAACGGCGTTAGCCTAATGCTAATCTAAAACATCTCTGGAAGTGCTCCATATGACACCAAAGTGCTATGGGTGAGTAAAACAACTTGTTTTATTACCGAAATAAGGCTCAGATTGTAAAAAACGTTACTTTTCTCTTAAAACCCTAAATTGTCCTTGTTTAATCGTTCTTAGTCCAGTTTGTAGATCTGAAACAAACTTAATCATGGCGTGCCTTCTGCTTTTCAAAAGAGACTTCACTTCCAAAACTACAAAAACAACGCACCAACTTCTGCCGAAATGAGAAGTACGGAAGCCTGTTTGTGCCATGTTGCTGACAACATTAAGCATTTGCTCTTTGACCCTTCTGAATACCACACAACTGTCAACGTCAGTGTAAAAAAAAAAAAAAGATCAAGAATATCTGACGAACTTTATTTCTTTCTTGTTTTCTTGCATTTTTTTGGACACAAACCTGCTTCCGTACAACACAATTATATGTATTCCCCAACTTTATTTTTGTTCAAATGTCAAAGAATTACATTTGTTTAATATTTTGACTTGGGAAATTGCAGTATTTACAAGTATGTAACGCTTCAGAGCACAAAAATGTATTAGTCTTTTTCAATATAGCAACACGGAGCATGAATGAAAAGGACACGAGGAAAGGACGGCTTTATAATCCTTCTCAAAATATTGGATTTTTACACCAGTGATTCTCAAAATGACGTTCAGGGACCGTTGGTGGTTGGTTAGTCCTGTGTTAGACCTGGTTTAGTTCTGGTTTAGTTCTGAGTAAGGCCCTACTTGATCCTGAGACCATTCATTTACTTCTACTGTTAAGACCACTTTTAATCCTGGTCTAGTCCGGTTTAGTCATGATTTAGACCTGGCGCAGTTTAATCTTGCGAATTTTAAGAATCGCTGGTCAAAACCGATGTAAAAAAAACTCAAGTATATACAAAATGTTAATAATAGCTGCAATTTTGAAGGTAAAAGTCATTCAGAAGCCGTGTCCTAATGCATGCCTCTTTTCCAGTACTATTCCATATTTATCTCCATGTATCCTCACTGACCATAATAATACGTATGATATAAGTATAATGCGTTGTATGTGTATTTATAAAGGATGGATGCTGTTTGGTCTCAAACACAAGACAATGACTTCCCACATTTCAGTTGGATTTTATCAATAAAGGATTTTATAAAGAACTCAGTGTGTCCTGTGTTGTTTCATTTCATTAAATAAAATGGGTTATCGCAGGGGTGTCAAGAATGCGGCCCGGGGGGCAGATCCGGCCCTTCAAGACCTAATCTGGCCCTCGGCTGATTAAAAATAGTTTAATTATATTTTAATCTTCTATTAAAATATTGGTTATTTTCTGTGCAGCTTTTTAAGCAGCGTCTCCAGCGCCTCTGTACGTGGCCCCTCCCACCAGTGCCTCTGTGCGTGGCCCCTCCCACCAGCGCCTCTGTGCATGGCCCCTCCCACCAGCGCCTCTGTGCGTGGCCCCTCCCACCAGCGCCTCTGTATGTGGCCCCTCCCACCAGCGCCTCTGTACGTGGCCCCTCCCACCAGCGCCTCTGTACGTGGCCCCTCCCACCAGCGCCTCTGTATGTGGCCCCTCCCACCAGCGCCTCTGTGCGTAGCCCCTCCCACCAGCGCCTCTGTACGTGGCCCCTCCCACCAGCGCCTCTGTATGTGGCCCCTCCCACCAGCGCCTCTGTGCGTAGCCCCTCCCACCAGCGCCTCTGTGCGTAGCCCCTCCCACCAGCGCCTCTGTATGTGGCCCCTCCCACCAGCGCCTCTGTGCGTGGCCCCTCCCACCAGCGCCTCTGTGCGTGGCCCCTCCCACCAGTGCCTCTGTATGTGGCCCCTCCCACCAGCGCCTCTGTGCGTGGCCCCTCCCACCAGCGCCTCTGTGCGTGGCCCCTCCCACCAGCGCCTCTGTGCGTGGCCCCTCCCACCAGCGCCTCTGTGCGTGGCCCCTCCCACCAGAGCAGCACAGATGAAGACTCCTCTTTCCAAACGCTCTTAAAGGAATATTAATGTTTTTTTACAATCTGAACCTTTCGGTAATAAAACAAGGTGATTTACTCAGCCATTGTACTTTGGTGTCATTTGGAGATTTTGTAGTTTAGCGATATCCGGGTAACGTGAGTGCTCGGGGCAGGCGGTTGCAGTCGCCAAATAACACAAACTTTAGCACTTTTCAAATCACAGAAACTCAATATGTCAGTCTAGAGTTTCGCTTGAGTCCAAAGCGGCTGAAACCCGATATCCAGCTCTAGTTTCATTAGATGACGTCATCATCGAGGACAGCGCACATGTGCAAATTCACAGCTGATTTGCAGATAAACGACGCTCTGAACTTTTTTGTTGCAAGTGACACATGGCTGAAGGTTCAGACTTTGAGACTGAAGAGGACTTATTTGAGTATGACGGCCATATTTGGTGACTGTAATCACCTGCCCCGAGCGCTCACGTTACCCGGATAAACTAGTAAGATACTATGATAACAGGAGAAGTTCAATTTGTCAACTGGACAAAGTTTGTTTGGTTGAAAACGTTTCGCCGCTCATCCGAGAGGCTTCGTCAGCTCTAATAAGAATGCTGGTAAGACACTTGCTTATATCTTGCTGTAGGGAGGAGCTACCTAGCTAACTACTTTCCGGAACTATCTCATTGGTTTCGGTCTTTTGTTTCTCTGGCGTCTAGATAACGATCCCTATTCATCCCTACACGCCTGTTTTTCACACCTCTGGCCCTGACCTGGCTAGCCCTATTGTTTCCCTGTTTGTTTGATCTAGGCTTAATAATGGAATTGTAGATGGGATGCAAATTATGTCTTACTCCACCATTTCTGTTCAGAGAAGGATTCTCTTTTTTGACAAAAATAGCCTCTTTAACTCCCCTCTCAAACCAATTATTTTCCCTGGCTAAGATCTGAACCTCACTGTCCTCAAATGAATGGCCCGTGGCTTCTAGGTGAAGATGTACAGCAGAAGACGGTCCACTCTGGCACGCCCGTCTGTGTTGGTACATCCTCTTGTGAAGTGGCTGTTTTGTTTCTCCAGTGTAGCGCTCACTGCAGTCTTCACTACACTGAATGGAGTAGACCACATTGCTTTGTTTGTGGCTCGGTGTTTTGTCCTTTGGGTGGACGAGTTTTTGTCTTAAAGTGTTTGTGGGTTTGAAATAAACTGGGATTTCATATTGTCTGAAAATCCTCTGTAGTTTTTCCGACACGCCGGCCAGGTACGGAATCGCTACCCCTTTCCTCCTGGGTTCGGATTCTCTATTATCTTGTTTCTTGCCCTCGTCTCTCTTGGTTTTGTTAACAGCCCATTTGGGATAACCACAAACAGAGAGGGCTTCCTGCACATGTTGTTCTTCTTTTTCCTTACCCTCTGTGCTTGTGGGAACCACTTGGGCCCTGTGTTGTAATGTCCGAATAACACCCAGTTTGTGCTGCAGTGGGTGGTGTGAATCAAAAAGCAGGTATTGGTCTGTGTGTGTGGGCTTCCTGAAGACTTCTACTTGGAGTCCCCGGTCTCCTCCTATCGTTACTGCACAATCTAAGAAAGCCAATGTGTTATCCTTGGCATCTTCACGGGTGAATTTGATATTAGGATCTACAGAATTGATATGTGCAGTAAAAGGTTCCAAATCTTGAATTTTGATTTTTGTAAAATTATCATCAACATAACGAAACCAGTGTGTGGGAGGAGTGCCTGGATATGAAGCTAAGGCACTCTGTTCAAATTGTTCCATGTATAAATTAGCCATGATAGGGGAGACCGGTGAGCCCATCGCACAGCCATGGATTTGCCTGTAGAAGTTCCCTCTGAACTGGAAATAGGTGGTATTTAGACAAATTTCCAGCAGTTGGCAGATTTGGTCAGGAGAAAGTTTGGTTCTCTCTTCTAGCTTGGAATCCTGTAGTAAACTCCTTCTCGCTGCTTCGACCGCTACAGCTGTGGGGATACAAGTGAAAAGAGAGGTTACATCAAAGGAAACCATTGTCTCATCCTGACCAAACTGGAGAGCCTTAACTTTGTTTACAAATTCGGCTGTGTTCTCAATGTGGTGCTCCGTGTTACCCACCAATGGAGCCAAGATGGTTTTTAGGTGTTTGGCCAAATTATATGTGATAGAGTCAACACTGCACACAATGGGTCTGAGTGGTACTCCTTGTTTGTGAATCTTCGGGAGGCCATAGATGCACGGGATAGCATCACCAGGGTACAATCTGTAATACAGCTGTAGATCAATGACTTCTTCTTTCCTCAACTTCTGTAAGAAAACAATGATCTTCTTTTTTTTTTTTTTTCCGGAAAGTAGTTAGCTAGGTAGCTCCTCCCTACAGCAAGATATAAGCAAGTGTCTTACCAGTATTCTTATTAGAGCTGACGAAGCCTCTCGGATGAGCGGCGAAACGTTTTCAACCAAACAAACTTTGTCCAGTTGACAAATTGAACTTCTCCTGTTATCATGGATTCTACCTGGACGACTGAGGGACTTTTCACACATAGTAAGATACTACTACAAGATCTCTGGAAATGCTCCAAATGACACCAAAGTACAATGGGTGAGGAAATCACCTTGTTTTATTACCGAAATAAGGTTCAGGGTGTAAAAAATGTTAATATTCCTTTAAAGGACCATTAATATGTCAAAAATGAGAAAAGTGGACGCCGAGTGCAGGATTTTCCAAGAAAAATGGACTAATTCCTATTTGTCCACAGAGCTGAAAGGGAAACCTGTACGCCTGTGATGAAAGTTTCAGATTGTTCATAATATTATAATATTTTGTAAAACAAAGTTCAGTAAATAGTGACAGTGCATATTCCTGAACATCTACAACATCGCAGTGTAAAAAATGCTCATTTCCATCTGTCGTCCCTGGGCGGTGACAACAAAGCAAAAACAACTAAAACAATGACAACTGACAATAACATTGTCAGTTATTTCTCTGTAGGTGTAGAGTTTTAACTGGATAACTGAAAGCAGGCGAGGAGGTCCAAAAATATAGTGCTCAAAAAAGGTGATTTATTTAAAAAAAAGATGAACGTAAATCAAAATAATGCCTAGGACTCAACAAAGGAAACACAGGAATCAACAGAAATTAACTGGTGCAGCCTCACAGCAAACTGCTCTCCCCCATCTACTTTAACAATGGTAGGATTTGTACCTCACCCCACCTGGAAGGAACCAATCACCTCCAGGGAGGAAAGAAAGTGACCTGGTCACAACATCAAGACAATTGGAACTCAATAAACAGTAACATATATGTATAAATAAAACTATACAATAATATGAAAAACAAACTAAGTTACTAGCAAAAATAACTTATACAACATGAAATGAGAAGGAAAGAAATCTTCAACTCCCCCCCAAACTCAATCCCAGTGCTGCAGCCCAATCAACCAGGTGTTGTCACTTGTTGATTGCTACTGACAGCACTAAACACAAAAAAACAACAAACAAGACAAAATAGTCAAATAAACTAAACTTATATGAAACTAGACACAATACATATGAACATGGAATATAATGGACCAGTGAAAGGTGGTGCCCTTTCACACTTCCCCCTCCCCTGGGAGCTCGCCACCAGGATGGCGAGACAGAAAATCAGCCACTACATTAGATTTCCCCGGCCTGTACTGTACTTGGAAACGATAGGGCTGCATCTCCAGCACCCATCGAGCAATGCGGTTGTTCGTGTCTTTCATCGTGTGGAGCCATTGAAGACCCCTGTGGTCAGTCTGAAGAATAAAGTCACGTCCAAGGAGGTAATATTTGAAAGTGTCCAATGCCCACTTTATGGCTAAACACTCCAACTCAATGGCCGAATAGCGAGTCTCTCGTGGCCATAACTTGCGGCTAACGTAAGCCACTGGTTTCCGAGGATCACCCTGAAGGAGAACAGCCCCCAGCCCCACCCCTGAGGCATCTGTCTGAACAACAAAGGGCTGACTGAAATCCGGGCTCTGCAAAACCGGGTCAGTACAGAGCGCCTCCTTCAGGTCCTGGAAGGCTCGCTCATGTTCTTCTTCCCAAACCAGCTGACTGGGCATGGACTTACGAGTCAAGTCTGTGAGAGAGGCAGCACGGGTAGCAAAATGGGGGACGAAACGTCTATACCACCCTGCTAACCCCAGGAAGGACTTTAGTTGAGATTTAGTCTGTGGACGGGGACAGTTCTTCACTGCCTCAACTTTATCCTGCTGAGGACGAATCACGCCGTGACCCAGAAGATAGCCCAAATATTTTGCTTCCCTTTGAGCCAGGGCACACTTCTTGGGCTGGGCAGTTAACCCCGCCTGCTTCAGACGCTGAAAAATGTCCTGCAGATGTTCCAGGTGGTCTTTCCATGAGTGGCTAAACACCACAATATCGTCCAGATAGGCCCCAGCAAAGGTCTCTGCCCCTGCCAGCACCTTGTCCATTAGACGCTGAAAAGTTGCAGGCGCCCCCTGAAGGCCAAACGGCATAACAGTAAACTGGAATAGCCCTTGAGGTGTTCTAAAGGCGGTATACTGCCGCGCCTCTGGAGCCAAGGGCACCTGCCAGTACCCCCGACATAGATCCAACGTTGTGATGTATTGGGCAGTGCCGATGCGTTCAATTAGATCATCCAGTCGAGGAGTGGGGTAAGCGTCAAAGTTGGACTGGGCATTCAGTTTTCTGAAGTCAATACAAAAGCGAATAGAGCCATCCTTTTTCAGCACCAGGACGACTGGACTGCTCCACTCACTTTGAGATCTCTCAATTACTCCCAAGGACAACATCAGCTCCAGCTCCTCCTTGAGAGAAGGAAGCAACCGCTCTGGCACCCGATACATACGCTGACGTATGGGCGTGGTGTCCTTTAGGGTGATATTATGCTCCCCCATCGTTGTGAAACCAGGCTGATCCACAAACAGCCCAGCAGGAACAATGGCCAGCAGCTCGCTCTGCATCTCTGGAGATAAACGGGACAGGTCCAGATTAATGTGAGTATCCTCTCCATTTTGAGGAAGAAAAAGCTCTGTCTGGTCCTCCTCCTTTTTAACAGAACACACCCACATCTGCTGACTGGCCTGCTCTTCTCGACTATGCCACTCCTTTAATAAATTTATATGGAAAGTCTGTTTCTTCTTTCTAAACTGTGGAGTGGCAATCTCATATGTTGTTGGTCCCATCTTTCTCAGTACTTTGAAAGGACCCTGCCAACGTGTTAACAGTTTATTGTCCGAGGTTGGCAGAAGAAGCATTACCTCTTGACCTGGCTGGAAAACTCGGGCCTTGGCGTTGCGATCAAAGTACTGTTTTTGCCTCACCTGGGCTTCCTCCATATTGTTATGCACAAGCTGAGTGAGTGTCTCCATCTTCTCCCTCATTTGCATAACAAACTGAAGAACTGGAACGGGCTGGGGGTCACTGGCGGGGTCCCACGCATCTCTGAGCACCTCCAGAGGTCCACGAACTTGCCTCCCATAAAGCAGTTCAAAGGGAGAGTATCCTGTAGATGCTTGAGGGACCTCTCTATAAGAGAACATCAGATAAGGGAGCCAGCGATCCCAGTCTTTACCATCCTCTGCAACAAATTTTCTTAACATGGACTTAAGGGTCTGGTTATATCGCTCTACTAAGCCATCAGTCTGCGGGTGGTAAGGAGTGGTCTTTATCCCTTTAATGCCCAGTAGACGATACACCTGCCGCAAAGTTTGAGAGAGAAAGGCGGTGCCCTGGTCTGTAATGATCTCCCTGGGTAAACCCACTCGTGAAAAAAACTGTAATAAAGCCTGTGCGATAGCCTGTGCTGTAATGCGCCTTAAAGGAAAGGCTTCTGGATAACGAGTGGCATAATCACTCAAGACCAGTATGTATCTGTAGCCTGAGTGAGACCTTTCTAAAGGCCCGACAATATCCATAGCAATTCTAGAAAATGGCACATCAATGATTGGCATGGATTGGAGAGGATATTGTTTTGACTTTTTTTTGCTTGTTAATTGGCAAATAGGGCATGACAAACAATACTTTTGAACATCAGTGTATAGTCCTGGCCAGTAAAATTTATTAGCAATTCGCTCCAGTGTTTTGATTTTACCCAAATGGCCAGCCCAAGGTATATCATGTCCAAGAATCAACACCTTTTCTCTCAAAGTTTGAGGAACCACCAACTGCTCCACAGCTCCCCCTTCAGGTCTATGATATAACACACCTTCCCTCACAAAAAAACTTTCCGATTTTAAAGTTGTGCTTGGCCTATTTTGCATTTCGTCTGCACCTCTAAATGCAGCTTCTAGCGTAAGATCTTCCCTCTGTAATTGTTTTAAATCTTTGGGTAACTCCCACCAGCTCTCATCTGCAGGCTGAAGGGGCTGGGGCAAACTGGGTGGAGTCTGTGTAGCAGTTCCAATCAATTTCTCTCGTCTACGTTGCATTTTACTTTTTTTTGTTTTTCCTTTTAATTCACTGGGAATATCACTCTGAGTGAATGGGAGCTGCTCTAACCATTGAGAATTAGACAAATCTTCAGCTAACTCATGGTCTAATGTTTGAGCTCTGGACCGAGTCACAACAGCATTTACAGGCTTGCATTTTTCTAGTAACTGTGTCAAAACTGGTACATCTTGACCCATTAGAACGGGATGACTTAAGCTTGGGACCACACCCACTTCTAAAAAGTATTTTTGACCCTGAATCTCAAGATGTATATGGGCTGTTGGATATGGCTTTTTGTCCCCATGTACACACCAGACATCAACTACCCCTTCCCCAAACTGCTGATCTTGCACCAAATATGGCATAACTAAAGTTTGTGTACTAGCTGTATCTAAGAGGGCTGTAGCTGGTGTGCCATTAACTGAAACAATCGTAGTTTGCATTTTTCCTTTTACATCCTGCTTTTCAATCTGTACAGTTTTAATTTCTGGTCGAGGCATGCAGCACATGGTATTAGCTCCTTTAACTTTTAAAGCTGGACATTGAGGTTTTATATGGCCTTCTTTTCCACAATAATAACAGACTGGTGTCCCTTTCTCTTTCTTTATTTCGAAATTATCACATTTTTTTGAGTAAAATTTTCCTTCTTCTGCCCCTCTGCTACTCTCAGTTAGACCACTCCCACCAAACCCGACAGACTTACCCCTAGCTGAGGGTTGGCGCTGGATCTGGTCGTTCCTGAAGACTTTTGGGCCTCGGCGAGCAGCAAGAAAGGCCTCCACCAGTTCAGCAGCCTCCTGACCAGTTCTTGGGTTATGCTCCTTCACCCACACTCTCACGTCCGGCGACAAAGTGCGGAGATACTGCTCCAGGATGAGAACTTCTCCGATTTGATCCTTGGTCTTCTTAGTTGGCTTCATCCACTTTTGGTAAAGATCTTTTAGGCGGTTATACAACTCTCGTGGAGTCTCTCCAGGCAGACGATCGGGCTCTCGGAATCTTAATCGATACATCTCTTCGTGGATTTCATACTTTGCCAAAATGGCTTCTTTGACTTTGTCATAGTCCATAGATTCGATCAAGTCCATAGCTACAAAAGCACCTCGAGCTCTGCCGGTCAAGTGAGGAACCAAATGCACCGCCCAATCAGCTCTGGGCCACCTGTAGGCAGTAGCAAGTCTTTCATAGGTCGTCAAATATTGTTCAATATCATCCCCTTCTTCAAACTTGGGGATGGTTCCACCACCCCAAACTCGACCTGGTGGTGCTTCAGGGCCATAGGCATCCACAGAGTTCAATCGCCGAGAGGCCTCAAACACATCACTTTGTTCATGAGTACCTCCAAATTGTCCAAACTTTTCTCCTTCGATTTCAGCTCGAAAGTCATTGAGCTGCGCCTGGACACTTTTCCATCTCTGCTCCTGTTTGGAAGCTTCATTCTCCTGTGTTTCCATTTGTTTCCTTATTAAAGCATACAGTTTATCAAATGCGGCTGAATCTGCAGTTGAAGGTCCCAATGGAGGAGCTGCACCAGCGCCCCCCGTCCCAAACTGCGTGCCTGCATTTTGTTTGGGCCTGATTGCCGGGTCACTCTGCATGGCTTTGGTTACGGTCCTTGTCTGAGGTCTGACCTGCTTCTTGGGCTCCAGTGTCGAGGAGGAGACATCCCACCACTGCCACCAAATGTAGAGTTTTAACTGGATAACTGAAAGCAGGCGAGGAGGTCCAAAAATATAGTGCTCAAAAAAGGTGATTTATTTAAAAAAAAGATGAACGTAAATCAAAATAATGCCTAGGACTCAACAAAGGAAACACAGGAATCAACAGAAATTAACTGGTGCAGCCTCACAGCAAACTGCTCTCCCCCATCTACTGTAACAATGGTAGGATTTGTACCTCACCCCACCTGGAAGGAACCAATCACCTCCAGGGAGGAAAGAAAGTGACCTGGTCACAACATCAAGACAATTGGAACTCAATAAACAGTAACATATATGTATAAATAAAACTATACAATAATATGAAAAACAAACTAAGTTACTAGCAAAAATAACTTATACAACATGAAATGAGAAGGAAAGAAATCTTCAACTCCCCCCCAAACTCAATCCCAGTGCTGCAGCCCAATCAACCAGGTGTTGTCACTTGTTGATTGCTACTGACAGCACTAAACACAAAAAAACAACAAACAAGACAAAATAGTCAAATAAACTAAACTTATATGAAACTAGACACAATACATATGAACATGGAATATAATGGACCAGTGAAAGGTGGTGCCCTTTCACAGTAGGGAAATTATTTTCTGCATTTCATCCATCCTCTACACTGTAAAAAATAAATAGTTCAACGCAAATTTTCAAGGCAATTTTTAAGTTTTTAAGTATTGCTGTTAAGTTAAGTTAACTAAGCTTTTAAAGTTGTGCCAGCTAATCATTCATTTTCTTCCACTTTTCCATTTTCTGGGTTGCGGTCCAAGCAGTGTTCTGCTGCCCAGAACACAATGCACCAGCCCCCATAAATCCACCAGCTCATGTCACAACAGGTGGGGTTAAGTGTCTTGCCCAAGGACACCACAGTAGCACTGATCTGTGGGAGCTGGGATCACACGCGGTCCACCTGTCAAGAGCGGGATTCGAACCACCAACCCCTGGATCAGTAGACAAGCGCTCTACCAACTGAGCTACTCGTTAGCCTGTGGCTAGTTGATTTTTGCTGTTGCTTCATTTGACTTGACTCGACACGCTAACCAGTTAGCTAGTTATACATTTATAATGACACAGACACTTATGCCTCACAGCAAATCTACAACTTCATCAAAACAAATACAAATACAATTTACTCATTCAAATGGCTCACATTACCTGTTTATGACAAAGTTTTCTGCAGAGACAGTCGGCGTTTCTGAGGGGAAAAATGGTGGACGTTTCTTTTCCAAAGCCAAACCCAAAGAAAACCCCTGATAAACTCCTCCGGTTCCCCCGTCGCAGCAGATCCCAACGGCAGATTATTCCAAATGAGCATGCGCAGACTAACCAAACTACCGTCCACTTGAATTTGTATCATGTCAACTCAAAATATGAATTAAGATCAACTTTTTATCACAAACTTACAAAAGTGAGTTGAAATGACTCATTTGAGACAGTGGACGATGCAACTGGCAGTTTTATTGTCTATGAACGCTAAAATCCTCATTTTTACAGTGTAGGAGCAGTGGGCAGCTCGTCTTTCAGGCGCCCGGGGACCAGCTCCATCATCTTATTGCTCAGCTTTGGTCAGGACCTCAGCTGGAGGATTTGCCCGGAGCAAACCCACTCAGACACAGGAAGAACATGCAAACTCCTCACAGAAAGGCAGAACCTTCTTGCTGTGAGGCGTAAGTGCTAGCCACTCAGCCACCGTGCCGCCAAATAAATAAATAAATAAAACAAAACAACAAAACTAAATCAAAATGTATTTATTATTACATGTATTATTATTAAATTATTATTAAATGTTAAACTAGCACAATTTATTTGAATAATAATAACAATAATAATAATAATAATAATAATAATAATAATAATAATAATAACAATAATAATAATAATAATAATAATAATAATAATAATAATAATAATAATAAATCCCAGCTATCACGGTCCACAAAGACATTCCCATAGAAATGTGAAGACACAGCGCCCCCTGCTGGACAGATCTGATGGACAATCCTGCAGAGCCCATCCATCACCAGCAGGTGGCGCACTTTACCCACATTTGCTAATTCATAACAAAAGGCAGCTCCCTGTTTCTTCTCAGAATGTAAAATGTGTTTTTTTTATATCCCTAAATAAGTTTAGGCAAAGTAAAAATATATTAGGTTTATATTTTTATATTTTTTCTGATCCATGTGACGCTTTTCCTCATCAAAAACGTACCTGGAGATGTATTTTGTTTAATTCACACAAACCCTGTACATTCCATCTTCTTCTCTCAAACTGTGAGGTCATGTTGCAATACCAGAAGAGCTCCACTTTGTTTTTAAACTCTATACACATTCACTAGACTCTACATGCACAAAACACCTGAAAAGTGAACAGATGATATAGTTTGACTTTCATGACTGTGAGGCTTTCTATAAAACTCGATTATGCCTTTGTTGGTTTGATGCCTCCAGTGATGTCACACTGGGGTGTTCTACATGTGTCTCTATGGTGGAATCAGGACCGCTGACAGAAATGTGGGGGCCCAGGGCAGCAGACCGCTTTGTCCCCCTCTGTGAAGTCACTGGGTGGAATGTTCAGGGGTTACCATGGAGACATTAGCACACATCAGCAAAAACAGTCGAAAAAGAAAAAATGCTAATTTTTCAGAAGCAATACGAGCTTTCATGGTCCAGTTTAGGTGTTTTTTAACCAAAAGGTGAGAGGGACTAATTGGAACACTAGAGGGTGTGACACCTGTTGTAGTTCAAGCTCAGTCTGCACTTTCTGGGCAGATTGTGTTAAAACAGAGCTCAGATTAAATTTTAACTGAAGTAACAGAACGTCAGACAGAGCAGTGCGTGCATACTTAGGGCCTGTTTACACGAGAACGCTTACGGGTAAAAACGACAAAATATTTTATCAGAAGTGCCTTTCGTTTAGACGGTGACACTGTTTTGGGGGCTTAAAAACACAAAAAACTGAAACCGCCCTCCAACGTGGAAAACTTGAATACGCTCCGCCGGTGTTTTCATCTACACTGCCCAAGACGCAAAACTCTGGTCAAATCTGCTGATGTCGCGTACACGTTTACGTCACATCGGTCCATATATCAGTGCACTTTGTTTGGCAGGACCTTGTTGCGCCTTCGTTGCTTTGTCGTCTAACGTGGTCTGAAGCAACAGTTGAACTTCTTCATCTGACCACACAATTCTTTTTTTTTTTTGCTACCAGTTGCCATGTTTTGTTTTGCTTTTCGCGGCGCAGATGAGAAGAAGGAAGATTCTACGCATGCGAGCAAACAGAGTGATAATGTATCACAGCGCCACCTAGCCGCCCGGCATGCATACCCAGTCGAATTCCACACACTTTTGCGTCACCGTATGCAGATTTCCTCCTGAAAACGCTCGTCTAAACGCGGAATAAAAAGTGAAGACGCGACGCCACTTTTGCGTCTTCTGTTCAGACGTCGTCATATAAACCCCCCGGGACGGTCAGCTGCAAAGTATCAATTACATGAACTCATTCTTATAATATCTCATAATTATCAATAACAAAACTCAGTTTATTACATACATTACAATAATTCTTGAAATAAATTTTTTTCATATAATATTGTATATTATTATTTGTACATATAGATTTCTGTATTTATTTATTTTTTATATATAATTATGTCTCTGATCTGTTTTTGCTGTTCCATCTACTTTTCCGTTTCCCTCTGTTAGATCCTCCTGACCCGCCCGTTCATGTGTGTCCTTTATAGTGGACATGGAGACCAGTCGATCTTTGAAGTGTTTTCAGACTGTAGTTTGTGGCTGCACTAGGATTCAAAAATAAATAAGAAATTAAAAGGGAGTCTAAAAACTTTGTGAGGCGACTGTAGAAGCTCGTCAGACGTGTTGATCACATGAACTTCACATGTTTAACACTATCACAGTCCATTACAGAGGACACGTTACAACATGAATACAAATAACATTTAAACACAATTTAAATACTAAGGTGTTCATTTACCTCCAAATAGGAAATCCCAATAAATCAATAAAGACACTTTTTTTTCTTCAGGTCCCAGGAGGATCTATGATATTTGATGAGCTACTGGACCCAAATCATTTCCCTTGAGGATCAATAAAGTTTGTCCAAGTCTAAGTCTATATTAGCCTATAATGACCTCCTGGGACAACATGTCTGAGAGCAGCTCGTTCTCTCATATCAGAACTAATAAAATAATTAGATTTACCTGTCGATAGTGATAATGATAAAGGACTATGTGGGTGAATGTGGATCAATAGAGCAGTAAAATGTGGACTTGCTCTGGTTCTGACACTACGACAGATTAGAAAACCACATGAGACGAGATAAAACACTTTGCTGATCTGATTGTGAATGAGTTGCAACACTGAGGATAAACTGTACTGAGTGTAGTACATGTGGCCACCTCGTGATGTCATGTGGTGATACAGGAAGCGCTCCATTGTGTTTTTAAACTCCACGCACCTTCACTAGAATCATGTGGATGATTTCAGACCTGGACTTGCCGATCTCGACTGAAGGAGCTGTTAACGTGAAAAACACCACTTCTTGGACAGAGCATTTTGAACCTTTGAGTTTTTACACTCAAACATGTTGTGGTCTGATGCCCGCTTTCATCCTCGTGCTCTTGGGCAAGACACTTCACCCTCTTGTCATACTCCATCCATCCATCCATCATCTTCCGCTTTTCCATTTCTGGGTCGCGGGGGCAGCAGTCCAGACAGATCTGCTGCCCAGAACACAATGCACCAGCCCCCATGAATCCTCCCGCGGGTGGTGGGTCCACTCATGCTGTATTATTTACAGAGGTGTTATTGTAGTGTGAATGGTGGTGGAGGTTGTTTATTCATTCATTCATTCATTCATTTTCTTCCGTTTTTTCCGAGTTCGAGTCGCGGGGGCAGGAGTCCAAACAGATCTGCCGCCCAGATCAACGCCCCGGCCTCCGTGGATCCTCCTGCGGGCGGTGGGTCCACGGGAGGACGGTCACATGTCACTTGACGCAACCGGCCTTGATGTACCTTCTGTCATGGGGCAGAAGATACATTTATTCAAAATTCTAATTTTGGAAGTCAACAGGAAGTCAACAGGAAGTCAACAGGAAGTCAACAGGAAGTCAGCCATATTGGACCGAGCACATGACCGAGCGCCGAAGGCAAATTTTCCTGTCGTCGTATTTTAATAAACTCCTCCTCGAGTTTTTGACCCAGACTCACCAGAATCGTGCTGGATCATCTAGTGGGACATTAAAAGTTATTAAAAGCGTTCTAAAAGAGTGAACGGTGTTTCCGTGAAATCAAATTTCGACGAGTGATAATCTGTGCATACTTTGGCCAATTTCACTCAAACTTTAATCGAAAATAAACTTTAATCAAAAATAACCGCGAGTGCAAGCGGGGGCCGATCATATTATATTATTGAAATCATTTTCAATTGTGTCCCTAAGCAAGGCATTTCACCCAGATAGTCTATATGAAAGTGAATGAACCTGGTGTAACGTCATTGGGTGTCCCCCCGTATCGATCTCCCCTCACCACGGGTCACCTCCTGCCCTCCTGCCCTCACGCCCTCCTGCCCTCACGCCTCACTGTGGCTCTGGGCCAGACCCGGGGGTATCTGGGGCTATAGTCCTCCCCTGGAGCAGAACAACATCACAGGTACGCACGAGGGAAGAGATAGAGCGTGACGCTGCACTGATAACACATGAAAGAGAGAGAACAGAGAGACAGAGAGAGGGAGAGAGAGAGAGGGAAGGGAGAGAGAGAGAGAGAGGGAGAGAGGGAAGAGATAAAGTGTGACGCTGCACTGATAACACATGAAAGAGAGAGACAGAGGGAGGGAGGGAGGGAGGGAGAGAGGGAAGAGATAGAGTGTGACGCTGCACTGATAACACATGAAAGAGAGAGACAGGGGGAGAGGGGGAGAGAGAGAGAGAGAGGGAGAGAGGGAAGAGATAAAGTGTGACGCTGCACTGATAACACATGAAAGAGAGAGACAGAGAGAGAGAGAGAGAGAGGGAGGGAAGGGAGGGAGGGAGAGACGGAGAGTTTCACAATTTCATTCATGGACATTTAACCCTGGACACCGATCCGCAACTGCTCACGATTGCGATGTCACCAGAGTTTTTCGTTAGCCTAATATTATACCAATACCAAAGAGGTTTTAGATGTCATCCATGCATGTTTGAGTAATCTAGTGATCTAGCTGCAGAGAACGTTCATGTTTTTAAGAGTGGCTCAAGACTCATCTGTTTACTTTGGCCTTTGATTGACTTCGGTCGTCTGTTTGTTTGTCTTTTGTTTGTTCTTTTGTTTATTTGCTTGTCTATCCGTTTGTTGTTTGTTCGTCTGCTTGTTTGTCTGTTTGCTTTTTTTTTTTTTTTTTCCTGGCAGCACGGTGGCTGAGTGGTTAGCACTCATGCTTCACAGCAAGAAGGTTCGGGTCACCTGGGCCTTTCTGTGTGGAGTTTGCATGTTCTCCCCGTGTCTGGGTGGGTTTCCTCCGGGCACTCCGGCTTCCCCCATCAACACAAACATGCTCCAGGTAAAATCCTCCTGAGGTCCTGAACAAGACTAAATAATAAAACAAAATCATGGGGATGGTCCCGGGTCAAATATAGAAACAACTTCTTCTGTGCGAGATCAATAAAGGTCAATCTTCTAATCCTTGACCACTGTAAGGCGCTTATTGATTGATTGATTGATCTCTCTTGGGCCCTATTCAAACCCTCTTTACAGTTAGATCTACAACACTGCCCAATACTCAGCCCACTACGTCCTCCAGGCTTCCACAAGACAATTCTCCAAAAAATACACTCCATGTTCTCAGACCTGGTGCATCATTAGTGGAACGCACCAGATTGTCTAAGTCAACTTTATTGTCAGTTCTGGCATGTGTTCCACATACAGTGAATTGAAATTCCGTGTACAAAAAAAAGTGTACAAAATACAATATAAAGACAATAGAAAAACTATCTAAGGACAAACATCTACGAGCAGTGCAAAGAATAAATAAATACCTATTTACAGATGTCCAAAATGTGCAGTGGAATGTGCATTGAAAAATAAAGATAAAAATAAATGTGCAACAGTAGTAATTTCGTAGCAGCAGTTTTTAAAGTTAAAGTTAATTTAAATAAATAAACTAAATGAAGCAAGTAAAGTAAACAAAGTAAAGTTAAATAAAGTAAATAAATACGTTTTTAAAGTTGATAATAAAGTTGACTTTGACTTTGCCTCTGGTGCATTCCACTCATGAGCGGCAGTAGCTCAGTTGGGAGAACGTTTGTCCACTGATCCAAAGGTTGGCTGTACGATTCCAGCTCCCTCAGATGAATGCTGCCGTTGTGTCCTTGGGCAAGACACTTAACCCACCTCGCCCCCAGTGTGTGCGTACACTGCTGTGTGAATGGGTGAGTGGTTCCGTGTTGTAAAGTGCTTTGGGTGCCTTGAAGGTGGAAAAGCGCGATATAAAGATGTGACCAGTTAAAGTTAAAGTTAACTGAGCGTTCGTTCAAATACGATGTGTTATCGTATGATAAACGACCAGTCTGTGACAGTCTGATCTGGATACCGGGATGTCACCTCTTCGCTGCATTGGCACACTGTCTGTCTCTCCAGGACACTGGGACACAACTGTTTCATATTGACTTTACAGCGTTGGCCTTAATCTGTGACGCTTCCTGCGATTGGTAAAGTGCAGTGATGAAATGGGAACTACAGAGTCCAGCTGACAAAAGCCTTTTGCAAATTTTAAGAGGTCGGATGAATTACACTTTAAAACTAAACAAAAGAAAGGAAAGGACGACGCATGGGACAGCAATAAAAAGCCATGGCTGAGCGTGCAGACTTGACCAAGATTTGGGTCAGATCTGTAGAGAAATGACCCGACTCGCTGTAAGAATAATGTTGTATAGAGTGTACAAAACTTCTAAGACAAAATCTAAAAGCAGTGCAAAAGTATCAATAAATACCTATTTACAGATGTCCAAAAATGTGCAATGGAAGATGCAGCAGTGAAATGGTCATGTGCATTAAATGTGCACTGAAAGTAAAGGTCAAAATAAATGTGCAACAGAAGTTTTCAACATATTTTTGTGCATGAAAACCCTTGAACTTAAATAAATGGTAAATAATTTCAATGTTACAGTCTAAGACATTACAGGCAAAGCAATAACATCTCCATGGAGACCAGCAGGCGACGGACTCTCCATAGTGACTCTTTAACTTGATCCTTTTCCAAATATGGTCATCTGAAAACACGCTGACCCCCGCTGTGATCTGAGTGAAGGATTTCTGACGTGTTTTGTCCCAGAATACTCTCAAACCTCACAAACATGTTACATCACAGTTACGTTACACACAACATGCCACATCCTCTCGTGTCTCCGTCATTATAAATAAATAAATATCCACGAAAATTATCCAAGTTTGCTATTGATAAAATGGTCTGTTATTTATTACAGCTCAAACGTTTCCTTGGACCCAGAATGTTCACTTCTCCAGGACTTTACGAAGATGTGAGTCTGGGCACTGGTGAATCTCCCTTTTTCAAACAAGTGTGATTGACAAATGGATCTGCCAATCAGGGACAGGGACGGCAAATCTGTGTCAAAACAAATATGGCTGCTTACGAGGAAAAAAGAAAGGAAAAAATATATCGCAGGGGACTAAAAAACATTGCACATTTCTGCATTTTGTTTGTAAATGACATAAAGTGATAATGGGCGGTTTGCAGCCGAGTGTGAAGCGGCTGGGATGAGGATCAGCTCCTCCAAATCCGAGGCCATGGTTCTCGACCGGAAAAAGGTGTCCTGCCCTCTCTGGGTGGGTGGAGAGTCCTCCTCAGGTGGAGAAGTTCAAGTATCTCGGGGTCTTGTTCTCGAGTGAGGGGAGGATGGAGCGTGAGATTGACAGGTGGATCGGTGCAGCGTCGGCAGTGATGCGGTCGCTGAACCAGACCGTTGTGGTGAAGAGGGAGCTGAGCCGAAATCTACGTTCCTCCCCTCACCTATGGTCATGAGCTCTGGGTAATGACCGAAAGGACCAGATCGCGGATACAAGCGGCCGAAATGAGTTTCCTCCGCAGTGGCTGGACACTCCCTTAGAGATAGGGTGAGGAGCTCAGTAGAGCCGCTGCTCCTTCACGTTGAGAGGAGCAGCTGAGGTGGCTCGGGCATCTGTTCCGGACCCCTCCTGGACGTCTCCCTCAGGAGGTGTTCCGGGCATGTCCCACCGGGAGGAGGCCCCGGGGAAGACCCAGGACACGCTGGAGGGACTATGTCTCCCGGCTGGCCTGGGAACGCCTTGGAGCTGGAGGAAGTGTCCGGGGTGAAGGAGGTCTGGGAGTCCCTACTTAAACTGTTGCCCCCGCGACCCGGCCCCGGATAAGTGGAAGAAAATGGATGGATGGATGGATGATAAGTGACCAATGAGCACCTTTTTTTTTCACATAAAATAAATGAATCTGATTGGAGGATCATGTTGGTTCTGGTTTGTGGAGGATCTTGTTGGTTCTGGTTTGAGGAGGATCTTGTTGGTTCTGGTTTGTGGAGGATCTTGTTGGTTCTGGTTTGTGGAGGATCATGTTGGTTCTGGTTTGTTGGTTCTGGTTTGTGGAGGATCTTGTTGGTTCTGGTTTGTGGAGGATCTTGTTGGTTCTGGTTTGTGGAGGATCTTGTTGGTTCTGGTTTGTGGAGGGTCTTGTTGGTTCTGGTTTGTTGGTTCTGGTTTGTGGAGGATCTTGTTGGTTCTGGTTTGTTGGTTCTGGTTTGTGGAGGATCTTGTTGGTTCTGGTTTGTTGGTTCTGGTTTGTGGAGGATCTTGTTGGTTCTGGTTTGTGGAGGATCTTGTTGGTTCTGGTTTGTTGGTTCTGGTTTGTGGAGGATCTTGTTGGTTCTGGTTTGTTGGTTCTGGTTTGTGGAGGATCTTGTTGGTTCTGGTTTGTTGGTTCTGGTTTGTGGAGGATCTTGTTGGTTCTGGTTTGTTGGTTCTGGTTTGTGGAGGATCTTGTTGGTTCTGGTTTGTGGAGGATCTTGTTGGTTCTGGTTTGTTGGTTCTGGTTTGTGGAGGATCTTGTTGGTTCTGGTTTGTTGGTTCTGGTTTGTGGAGGATCTTGTTGGTTCTGGTTTGTGGAGGATCTTGTTGGTTCTGGTTTGTGGAGGATCATGTTGGTTCTGGTTTGTGGAGGATCTTGTTGGTTCTGGTTTGTGGAGGATCTTGTTGGTTCTGGTTTGTGGAGGGTCTTGTTGGTTCTGGTTTGTGGAGGATCTTGTTGGTTCTGGTTTGTGGAGGATCTTGTTGGTTCTGGTTTGAGGAGGATCTTGTTGGTTCTGCTTTGTGGAGGGTCTTGTTGGTTCTGGTTTGTGGAGGATCTTGTTGGTTCTGGTTTGTGCAGGGTCTTGTTGGTTCTGGTTTGAGGAGGATCTTGTTGGTTCTGGTTTGTGGAGGATCTTGTTGGTTCTGGTTTGAGGAGGATCTTGTTGGTTCTGGTTTGTGGAGGATCTTGTTGGTTCTGGTTTGAGGAGGATCTTGTTGGTTCTGGTTTGTGGAGGATCTTGTTGGTTCTGGTTTGTGGAGGATCATGTTGGTTCTGGTTTGTGGAGGATCTTGTTGGTTCTGGTTTGTGGAGGATCATGTTGGTTCTGGTTTGAGGAGGATCTTGTTGGTTCTGGTTTGAGGAGGATCTTGTTGGTTCTGGTTTGTGGAGGATCTTGTTGGTTCTGGTTTGAGGTGTGATGGACGGAGTGTGGGAGTCTCTGTTACACCTTCTAAATCTACTGTTTTATCATTTGTTCAGTAGAGATTGGTAATTCCAGGGCTGATATTATCCAAATGATGCTCATGAAGATGTAGGGAGTTTAAAAACGAGTTCATATTCATAGGGCTCAGCATGTGCACTTTCTGCATTATAAAAATATGTAGAGATTATTGCTTTTGTTTTCATGGCTTTTGGATTTGTACAACACTTTAGAGTTTATATAGACAAGACGGACTGAAATACTAATAATAGAACATTTATAGCAATGGATATGAAATTTTGATACATGAGGAGCAAGTTCAACACTTCTTTTTCCGCAGGAATACCTTTCTCAAGCACACCAAAAAGTCCATGTTTTACATTCAGTTGTAGGTTTGTATCAAGCTTTCTATTCACAAACAGAAATATGTCACTCCAAAAGCGTACGAGCGTTCCCAAAACACACGGGTTTCTTCAACGCTGTGACAGAACGAGCAGAGATGATCTATGTTTAAGGGAAATTTGAAAATTACAGCATTAACAGGGGAATGTAGGATTTTCAGGCAGACCTCATTCTTGTATAACCACGTGACATCACAAGGTGGAACAGAGTGTTTCAGTTTGAGAGAACTCGGCTTAAACATGCAGGTTTGTGTGTTAAACATGTGAATAAAACAAAACACAACTCGATTCTTACCAGAAGAATCGAAAAGAAGAAAGAATACGTTTTCAAGGTTGTTGTGAGTAATTTAACATTTGTAATAATAAAATACTTTGATGCCATCCCTAACATCTCATCACGTCTCCATGGTGACAAACAAAGATGTCCCCATCAGCAGAAAAGATGCACAGTGTACCTTTAACGGTAACATGTAGTAAAGGTTCTACTTTGGACCATATGAATATTGTAAACATTTCTTGGAAAAACCTTTGAACACGTTTAACTCCACGAATCATTGACCAAACATGTTTTTCACACCTCGTTTGTTGTTTTTCAAGTCTGTGTAATCTATAAATGAACTTTGACCAGTTATTAATCTTGTTTTTGAGGATTTTATGATGTTTTTAAAGCTTTCTACCACGTTATAATGCGGTTTCCTCATCAAAAACACACCTGATGAGGCTTTAGACACCATGATTCAGTAATGTAGTGATCTCTTTTGGGCCCTATTCAAACCCTTCTTTATTGTATTGGGGCACGTGTGACCCTGGGAAACATGCTTTTTTGCTGTACTGTACTAGAACTAAGCATTTCATTGCATTGTTGACCCTGTGTTGATTCTGCATATGACAAATAAACAATCTTGAATCTAGAACTAAGTGTAATTGCACATCAACAACAGTAGGTGGCACTGGGTGTACGGGGCTTTAGCTTTGAGCAAATGAATTGTAGTAAACAACTCCTAAGAAAAATGGACACATTTCTAGCAGGGATGAAGAGAAAGGCGGAGAGAGACGGAGATAATGCAAAAGAAAGTCATCCCAAAGCTAAGTTGAGGAAATATGACGAAGCCGATTTAGCGTTCAGCTTCACTGTGACGACGGTGGGAGACGATGAAAGACCTAACCTGGGAAATCCCAGGCTGCTTTCGTTCGTTCCGATCTAAACACAGCCTGGCGACTATGGCAAGTGAGCTCTCCTGATTCTGGGAGCCAATCAGAGAGCGGGGAGGGGTGGAAAGACGGTGACTCGTACTACGCGACAAACGGAAACTTGTAGTTTGAACTGACAACTGACATGATTGGCTCTGGGCTACGTATACGCCAAATGATAGACATTCATAACACCCAATAAACGTCCGTTGGCGATCGTAAAGCACACCTCCACTACGAGATATTCAGTAGGTGCTCCAGACCAGATATCACTGTGATATATATGTTTAAAAACGTTGGCAACAGTATGAAGCCAAATAAATGAAGGCGTCGTTTAAAGACATGACCCCCTCGATGACCCCCTCGATGACCCCCTCGATGACCCCCTCGTCACGCCGATGAGCCGCTGGAGGTTTTTCAGCAGCTTCTGAAGGTCCCAGCTCAACACGGAGCAGGAGCCGAGAGTCGCAGTGTCGCTATGAAAAGCTGCACTGTAAAACATGCTCAGTGTATCATTAATCCTGAGTTCCTTATTTTGATTAAAAAAAGAATAAATCAGCACAAATTGTTTTATACGTTAAAGGGATATGCCACCCCCAGGTCAAATTTGGGCATCTCCCCACAGTCCAGAGACTAAAATAAGTGGTGGAAAGCGTTTTCCTGCTCACCCAGCCATTGTCCGAGTCTGTCGCCACTGACCGCCGCGGTATCTGCAGCTCCTCCGCCTTAGACTGGAGTCTAACGTCGCCAGAGAAAGATTTCGGCCAAAAGGAATTAATTCGCTCGATGCGTTTCCCAATTACTTTATGTGTAGTGCGCATTCATATCGAGTGCAAATAAATGTGCAAATCAACACGGAGAGCTTGACTTGGTCATTTTGGGTGGGAACTATTTTCCAGTGCGTAAGAATACAGCCGAATCACGCAGTACGCTACCAGGGGAATCCCAGTTACGCACCGGGAAGGGAGTTCCCCTGTTGCACAACGTGGTGCGTGATACGACTGTATTCTTACGCACTGGAAAATAGTTCCCACCCAAAATGACCAAGTCAAGCTCTCCGTGTTGATTTGCACATTTATTTGCACTCGATATGAATGCGCACTACACACAAAGTAATTGGGAAACGCATCGAGCGAATTAATTCCTTTTGGCCGAAATCTTTCTCTGGCGACGTTAGACTCCAGTCTAAGGCGGAGGAGCTGCAGATACCGCGGCGGTCAGTGGCGACAGACTCGGACAATGGCTGGGTGAGCAGGAAAACGCTTTCCACCACTTATTTTAGTCTCTGGACTGTGGGGAGATGCCCAAGTTTGACCTGGGGGTGGCATATCCCTTTAAAGTGCTTCATGTATTGTGTTGCTGAGTTCCTGTTGCTGAAGTGACTTAGATTTGATATTATTTATTTTTTATTTAATTTTATTTTTTATTATCAAATGATGCAATAAGTTGGTCAAAATGTTTACAGTTTAAATAAGGATGTTTTTTGGTGCAGATTAAATCTTTTCTGTTACAGATTAAAAAGTGTTCATAAAATTATTCTTTGTTGTCAGTTTTTCTTTTTTTGTTTTTAATGTTAATAAAGGATACAATGTTATGCAGAGGTGCACTAATGACTATTTTATGAGGGGGGGGGATTTTTTTCTTCTTCCTGGGGGGGGGGGGGGGGTGTTAATGAACATGACACAAACAGCATCAATGTAAATGTGCTGGAATTAGGACTTTACATCCGTTGTCCTAAGGCAGGTCAGAACAGAAGAACATTTAAAGCAAACATGCGGCCCGGGGGCCAGATCTGGCCCTCCAACACCTTTAATTTCTATTTAAATATTTTAATTATATTTTATTTTTCTATTAAAATATTGGTAATTTTCTGTGCAGTTTAGCATAGCAGCGTCTCCAGCACCTCTGTACGTGGCCCCTCCCCCCAGTGCCTCTGTGCGTGGCCCCTCCCACCAGAGCAGCACAAATGAAGACTCTCCTCTTTCCAAACGCTCTTAAAGGAGCATCGTTTTGACTGTCGACCGTGACTCCCTCAACAGCAAAATGTCAAACATGAGAAAAGTGGAGCCGAGTGCAGGATTTTCCAAGAAAAATGGACTAATTCCTATTTGTTCAGGAGGTGAATGGGAAACCTGTACACTTGTGCTGAAATTGCATTTTTCTGAAAGTTTCAGGTTGTTCATAATATTAATATTTTGTAAAGAAAGAGTTCATCAAATTCATCAAAAGACTTCTATAATAGATTTGCGTTTCTCTGCACAAATATTTGGACTTATTGCTATTTTTGGGGCATATATATACCATGAAACTTCTGATCCGGGCCCTTTGGGATCAAAGTAGGTGTTAAACGGCCCCCGGACCAACATGAGTTTGACGCCCCTGATTTAGAGGAACTCACAGAAGAGACAGAAGTGCACATGGACATGACACAAGTTCACCACAACAGACCATTCTCTGAGTTTAAGAAGAACATCGACCTGTGAGAGGATGTTTGATTCTTTTTCAGTGTTTCAGAGTTGTTGAAGGTCGAGAAGGACCCACAGTTCCCACAGTTCCTGACATGAGCAGGTCACGTGTTCCACGACTGTGGAACTCCGGCACATTTTTATAAATAAACTCGCCGTTCAAAGGCCCTACATGCCAAATTTAAAATGCGCGCGCATTGAATTGCCGCTCATAATTAATTAATTTTTACGCGTTAATTTGCGGTGTAATTAATTAATCTAAATAACGCGTTAAACTGACAGGCCTAGAATAAAGTCACCCAAGAACAATGTACAGACTTGTGGAGGCCAAGACACATGAAAGCTGTGATTAAAAATAAGGGTTATTGCACCAAATATTGATTTGTGAACTCTTCTTAAGTGTAAACATTAGTATTATGTTGTTTTCAAATGAATTTGATCTTGTTTCTTTGCATTGTTTGAGCTCTGAAAACATGGATCTTTTTTGTTATTTTGACCATTTGTCATTTTCTGCAAATAAATGCTCTAAACGATCATATTTTTATTTGGAATTTGGGGGAAATGTTGTCAGTAGTTTATAGACTCAAACAAAAATGTTCCTTTTGCCCAAACACAAACCTATAAGTAGTAAAATCAGAAAAACAGATCATTTTGCAGAGGTGTCTTATGTATATTACTCAAGTAGAAGTAGAAGTAATGTATCTGAAAATTACCAAGAGAAGTAAAATTTTATTAAGAAATATTAAGAGTGAGGTGTGAATCTCGTCGCAGTAGTGATCCTGTCTCCTGCATTTTCATTTTTGTACAACAGGGAAACATGTAAGAAACATCTGGTGAATAATTAAAACAGACAAATGACGTGAATAGATAAATATATTTATTGGTACGTTCTTTTTTCAAAGTAGAAAAATAAATTACCACATAAAATACAGCGAGCGGTGAACTCATTGTTAAAAGTGAATTAAAACTGTGCCCACAAGAATAAGTTACTTAAATAGAGAAACAAAACATTTCACTTACAACATTCTTCAACAGTTACAATACTCAAATCTTTTAAAAATAAAAGTGAATAAAAGTAAATAGAAAAAACAAAAACGTAAATACTAATTAAATACATTCAGCACTGTAATAAACATTACTTAACAAAACTTTGACTCCAATTATTTGAGTTTATATTGAATTAAATCTACATATTTGGATAATAGTGTTAAAATTACACATTACGAGTGAATATAACATGTCTACTACTAGTACTAGTACTAGTACTACTACTACTACTACTACTACTACTACTACTACTACTACTACTACTACTACTGCTACTACTACTACTACTACTACTACTACTACTACTACTACTACTACTACTACTACTGCTACTACTACTACCATAACATATAATTAAAATAAACTAAAGGAGCTGTATCATAAGCCCATACTGCCCTGTGTTGTCACTGATGTTCACGGCTCTCTCTCTATAAATAATATCTATCAATAAATGATTATTGGCCGATAATCAGGATGTGTGGATTAGAATGCTAGTTGTTATTGGTTTAGGGACGGGAATCGAGAACCGGTTCCTGTTGAGAACCGGTTCTGTGTGTTTCAATTCCACTGGATCGATTAGCAGTTTATCTATCGATTCTCTTAACGATTCCAGCAGCACGAATTCCGCACCAAAGTGGTGGGATTGATACTTCGCCGCTTCACTGATACGGAGTTTATATACAGGGGGTCCTCGGGTTACGACGTAGATCCGTTCTTAAGACGCGTCGTAACCCGAATTTCGTCGTAAGTCGGATTTTGCCTTTGATCTTCCAACCAAAGCACCAATAACCTTTCCATCTCAATAATTAGACCACTACGCTGCTTGGTTATCACTGCCGCTTTCATAGGAGCAGATCAGAGCCCACATCAGGTACTTCCGCCCACATTGGGCACACACACGAGGCCGTCTTCTTCTCCCTACAACCACAACAGAGCGTATTCTTGCGCCGCGCGCCGTTCGTGTTTGTTTACATCTCTTACCACGCTAAACCGTGTAAGACGGAATGACGCGTAATATATATATTTATTTTTTAAATGGGGGCACGTTCGTAACCACGAAACATCGTAACCCGAGACCGTCATAACCCGAGGACCCCCTGTACTATTTTCTCATGACGAGAAGAACGTTTGTGAAAATGGACTTTTAACTTCCACTTGGACACATGACACATTCAGGACAGGTTCGGGACAGGTCCGTTTATCCGGAGCTCGTGTACAAAGTGCGGTCGGATACTTTAGCAGCAGAAAGTCCAGGATATAAGCAAATACACAAATACACCTGGAGACACGAGAATTCTCCGACAACAGAGCGACATGTGAGTCACATTATTATCATATTATTTCTGCATCAAAAGGAGATATTAGGTGAAAGCAGCGACTTGTGTCAACATTAGACTGAGAACTAAACCAGGACTAAACCAGGACTAAACCAGGACTAGACCAGGACTAGACCAGGACTAGACCAGGACTAGACCAGGACTAAACCAGGACTAGACCAGGACTAAACCAGGACTAAACCAGGACTAGACCAGGACTAGACCAGGACTAGACCAGGACTAAACCAGGACTAGACCAGGACTAGACCAGGACTAAACCAGGACTAGACCAGGACTAGACCAGGACTAGACCAGGACTAGACCAGGACTAAACCAGGACTAAACCAGGACTAGACCAGGACTAAACCAGGACTAAACCAGGACTAGACCAGGACTAGACCAGGACTAGACCAGGACTAAACCAGGACTAGACCAGGACTAGACCAGGACTAGACCAGGACTAAACCAGGACTAGACCAGGACTAGACCAGGACTAGACCAGGACTAGACCAGGACTAAACCAGGACTAGACCAGGACTAGACCAGGACTAGACCAGGACTAGACCAGGATTTCTAGACCAGGATTAGACCAGGACTAGACCAGGACTAGACCAGGATTAGACCAGGACTAGACCAGGACTAGACCAGGACTAGACCAGGACTAAACCAGGACTAGACCAGGACTAAACCAGGACTAGACCAGGACTAGACCAGGACTAAACCAGGACTAAACCAGGACTAAACCAGGACTAGACCAGGACTAGACCAGGACTAAACCAGGACTAGACCAGGACTAGACCAGGACTAAACCAGGACTAGACCAGGACTAGACCAGGACTAGACCAGGACTAAACCAGGACTAGACCAGGACTAGACCAGGACTAGAACAGGACTAGACCAGGATTTCTAGACCAGGATTAGACCAGGACTAGACCAGGATTAGACCAGGACTAGAACAGGACTAGACCAGGATTTCTAGACCAGGATTAGACCAGGACTAGACCAGGATTAGACCAGGATTAGACCAGGACTAGACCAGGACTAGACCAGGACTAGACCAGGATTAGACCAGGACTAGACCAGGACTAGACCAGGACTAGACCAGGACTAGACCAGGACTAGACCAGGACTAGACCAGGATTAGACCAGGACTAGACCAGGACTAGACCAGGATTAGACCAGGACTAGACCAGGACTAGACCAGGACTAGACCAGGATTAGACCAGGACTAGACCAGGATTAGACCAGGATTAGACCAGGATTAGACCAGGACTAGACCAGGATTAGACCAGGACTGGACCAGGACTAGACCAGGACTAAACCTGGACTAGAGCTAATCTTGGTGCTAATCAAACAGTTTGTTCTCCTTTTTTCCCTAAATTAGAATCAATAAGAGAATCAATAAAGAATCGAATCGTTAAGCAGTATCGATAATGGAATCGGAATTGTAAAAATCTGATCATTTCCTGTCCCTTTGCTGGTTGTGAAAAGCATTTATAAACTTAAATAATTAGGATGCTCAGAATGCATACGGTTGGTGAGGTAAGAACTTTGGACAAAATCATTTTAAATGAAATACTTTTGGCAAATGCAACACTGCCCATTCAAAAAGATTGAATATTTTGTTTTAAATTGATCATCGCTATGACTAAGGTGCTCATTTCTTACCTTACTGAAACCCATGGATAAGCTAGTTACAAATTAAGTAAATGAAGTGAAGTTTGACCATTTAATTTCCTTTACATTTGTCTAACCCGCTGTTCCAGCTGATCTAACTGCCGCGCAATCTCATTGGGCAAATCAATATTAACCTGCATCCTGAAATACTCCCTCACTTTGATCACTTCCTGTTCCCAAAATGCTTTATCCAAGTGGAACAGCTGTTTCAGGTCTACTTCCTGGTTCATGTTGCTAAGGTCCAGGGACTGTT